>CM069457.1:26534706-26796899 GCA_035610835.1 Ophiura sarsii
TACCGCGCCATTTTGTCCCGAAGCAATGGTTATGACGTCATATTTTTGTTGATTTTCAGAACTCTTGTATTGGATTTACGTGCAAAAAATATGCCCTTGGCATCATACTTTCCCACGTGTGCAGTTCATTTTAAATTTCAGATGTTCTAAAATGGATGCCCCTACTTCGCCGCGGCATTGCCAGTGTCACGAATAGAATATAGGACATAGCGCCCTCTCTCGGTACGATGAGTCCAGATCGGCTAGGCGCTAACGTAAAACTGTAATTAGATTCAATTAGATTGGAGATCCGACCATTGAAGGTCGCATATGGAAAGATGAGTAAATAAAGGATTGTTTGAGAATAATAAACGAAGTGAGTTGTAGCAGTTACCTCTGAGGCTAGTTCCCTGGTGACAATTAGAAGATGGAAGAAAGAACGAATCGTCACATATGGTGGTAGAAACAGGGCAAGATTGTTCTCTCACCGAAGTGGAAACGAAACTGTTGCCTCTTGTTGGTGCACATTTTGTACAGGATTGCCGTTGTTTTACATGGACAATGATTGAATGAACAATGGCTCTGGACATTTTAAACAGCGACTGAAGGACACAATGACCTCGAGAGCTAAGGTGACGAAGGACAATACTATTTCGCAGACTGTTTATGGAAGGCTAACATCATGTATTTAATAATGCCTAATGGACACCAATTTTGATTTATCCTGGTCGGTATGTTGTTTGGGAACGAGTGAGACATGTACACGTAGCGGCACCGCCCCAGCATGACCAGCCAGAGGACTCTTCCACGCATCAAAGTAATGAAAAAGAAGAAAAGTGACTGTTCTGACTGGATTATAAATTGTAATGATGTTGCCCAAGGACCGATGAACTGGTTACACACCGGAATTGACAGATATCGCACAATATGGCCGATAGTTTTTAAAAGGACAGCGATTGTTTCAAGTTGCCGCATTGTGATTATGTCTCCAAAATAGGCCGTGAAAAAGCCTACAAATAACACGGTACGCCCGACAAGAACGAGAATGGTAGAGACTAAACCAGTATGACGCCCAGGTGAGATTGTCGCTTTTTACAAGTCCTAATTCTTCAGTGACATTTGGAATGTTTGGATACAGTATTTCGTCATTAAACCCGGCCCCGAGATGCAGGCAGTTTTGGCATCCGTAGGCCTCGCCCGTGTACTGAACTGTCAACTTCCTGCCACGACTGAGTGCGAGCAAGCCATGGTGTATCTTACTGGTGAGAAGAGTCGACCGAATTTTGAGTGATATTGCGGCCCGTTTGATAAATGCAACCCAGTCATCGGCGGATCTGAAAGGTGCGACTGTGATATGAACAATGAACGTTAACATGGTTAAAAACACTCTAAAAATGTCATCATATTATACGCATATTATTATATAAAATGTTGTGATTGATTATTTAGAAAATGTTTGACAAAATTTGACCGTGCTCACTGACTGACGAGACTGAGACGACCCGACCGTAGATAAATTTTAAGTTTCCTCTGCTGACGAGACCAGGTGATAAATGATGTGTCCTTTTTGTCTTGACAATGACATGTAGATTTAAGATGTACCGTAAGATGTATAAGATGTGCCTAATATGAAAATGTGTAAATCTGAACCCTAGCTTTAAAACCCTAACATGTAGGATGAGGTAATTGTGTACAGCGTTTATGGGATATTTAATCAAAATGTCAAATTCACAAAAATGTTTCACATTTTTCTCTTCGCTTCAATATTTTATGCAGTGTTTTGGTTTTTGGCATATTTCAAAACCTTTTTTTGTGATTTGAGCTAATTACGCTTACTTTGTACAAATTGTTCTGATAAAAATCACACAGCAAGTAGTTTGGTACACTTGGCAGGTTTTGCATAAGAATATGTCTCACTTTTTTCTCTCTATTCGCTCCAATATTTATGTTTACCGTGTTTGTAAAGTGAAGATCTTGGTTTCTTGGGATTGATCACCTCATTGGAATCTGAGGTGTGCCGGGCATTTTGATCCAATTCTTGGCATATTTTGGGTGCTACACTTTTATAGGGTTGACCATTTACTCACATACTGTAATAACTTTTATGTAGGGCATTAAATTGTGTAAACCAAAATTGTATCTGCGTGCGCGAAGCCTATCTTAAAATGTATGTACACATTACATCCATCTGAACTAGTGAAAAGGTTGGTTCATTTTACTCGTTCAAAGCTATGCGCGTTGCGGTTGCACGATTTTTGAACAATTGCACATAAAAATTGTAGTGTAAGATGTAATTTAAGACAGTAGATAGTTTGGTAAATTGAACTTGAACCAGCCAAGTGAAAGCTGAGGGTTTTTTGGTGAACCAGCCAAGTGAAAGCTGAGGGTTTTTTGGTGAACTTGAACCAGCCAAGTGAATGCTGAGGGTTTTTTGTTGTTGTTGAACTTGAGCCAGCCAAGTGAATGCTGAGAATCTTTTTTTGATAACTTTTGAAACTATGTCTATATATCACGGGTGCATGAATTGGTGCCAGGTATAATAGGCCTCTGGGGTTTTTTTTCTGTATGAAATTTGCAAACAGTGTGAATCGCAGAAATAAACTTGTGTTCTTCCTCATTGTACGAGATGCGAAAATGAAGCACCGCGATGAATGTCAATGAATGTTAAAGTCAGCATTAAACTGTACGCGTGGTATTTCGGTCCATTCACAAAATTATGTTGCACTTTTTGTAATGTATTGTTAGGTATACCAAGTACCATAAGGGTTAGACATGTTTGTATGTAATGGAAAGAGATTTTAATGATTTAAGACAAAAGTCCACATTGATCACGTTCTCCATTTATATGTTTTGATGTCAAAATTAGTAAGTTTTACACATGGTACATGATTTGTAGCACTGTTTACAATGTATATTGGCTTGCACAGTATGTAAGTTTTCCGTACACATGATACATGATTTGTGGTTCTGAATTACAATGTATTTGCTTGCAAATGTCGTTTTTAGTGACCAGTGCGCGTAGCATAATGGCGAGCACCATTTAAACGTTTTAATGTGTTGGAAAGTAGCAAATGTTGGTGGAGAAACTTAAAAGCGTTTCTGAGAAGCTATAGCATTTGTCGCGTTCTCCAAAGCTTGTTGCTAAAGTATGTGTGTACGAGCGATCCACGATATGATCCACGCCCAGTTTCTTTCTGGGGCTCTCTTTTGTGTAGGTTTTTGCCGATGTGCGTATTTTGTCCAAAATACATGTTCTCGTTTTATAGGCTAGAGTAAATAGTTAAAATAATAGGCTATTTTTCATCATAAAATTTGTGCTAATTGCTTTTGTGATTTCCATGTTTCAAACAGCTGCACCGGTATAACATGTTTGGGCGTGCCCGTCGTTGTGTATCGCTCTAAGTGTTTACGACGCGCTTAGTAAAGGCTTTCATGTTTGCACCCTCAGACATGGACACGGTACTGTACGCGTTCTGTATCAGACAAACAATTGCAACATCGATTAATTGCGGTGCGCTTTGTTTTTAAATATTTTCGGAATCATAGCTCTCATCCAGGGTCGCTTACAATTAAAGGCGTGAATTGCAGTACAAATGTGTGAATCAGTGTTGTATACTAGGAATAAATCGTTGCGCGGCACGTGATATTAAGTTGAACCAGTATAGAGGTTTTGATATTGGACAAGTAGGGGTTTTGAGATTCAATAAGTGCCTGCGTTTCTAGAATATTTGACACTGCTCATATGATTTCATCAACCGTATTGTATTTGGTATTAATTTGAGACTTCTTACTATAATTAGTTGGTTCTCTCAATGATGTCCGAATGCTTTTAATTAATTTTTTCCAATGGTATAACACATAGGAAAGCTCCATTATTGCTTGTGATTTGTAAATGTTTAAATGATTTGATTTTTCCACTAACAAGTCAGCTCGGTGGAACTCGCTTAGCGGGCGAGGGGGATATGTCACGAATAGAATATAAGACATAGCGCCCTCTCTCGGTAGGATGGGTCCAGATCGGCTAGGCGCTAATGTAATACTGTAATTAGATTCAATTAGATTGGAGATCCGACCATTGAAGGTCGCATATGGAAAGATGGAGTAAATAAAGCATTGTTTGAGAATAATAAACGAAGTGAGTTGTAGCAGTCACCTCTGAGGCTAGTTCCCTGGTGACAATTAGAAGATGGAAGAAAGAGCGAATCGTCACACCAGTACCGAGTGCCGCAGTATTGAGGGGAGCTTGCTGCCTCACCTGAGAGGTGGGCTGCATGCTACTAGGCTGCGCTGACTGCCAAGGATAAGCCATACCCATCTTTCCGTACTGCCATGCCCCGTACCATATGGGTATGCGGGAGGACTAGCGCCGTGCATAGGCAGAGGGTTGTACGCCCCGTGCCACGCCAAGGCTGATATGCCTGGTACGAGGCCAAAGGCCCCGTACTCGGTATATACTATATAGCCAGCCGCACTGGCATTATCACTCCCCCCCCCCCCCCCCCCCCCCGCCCCCCCCCCCCCTCCCCTTGCTGAAACACCGAGTATTGTAGCATAGAAGGGTTAGATAGAAGGGTAAGATAAGACCTGCTGAGAGTTGTTCACGACAACAGGAGTAGTCGGTATAATTACTCATTGAGCATTGGCTTAACCCTGGATTGACACGATCGACAGGGTAATGCCCCAGGTAACCAAGGCAACAAAACCCACTACCAGCGTGTCTGCTACAAGCGCAGGGGCAACCCCACGCTTTCGCTGGCGGTAAGCATGGTAAGACGCTGCGTAACGGCAGGCAGTAGGCACCGAGACACCCGGGGTACCACTACACGCATCCGGCTTGTTAGCTACTAGCTCGGGGCGACCCCCCCCCCCCCCCCCCCCCCCCCCCCACCTCGAGCGTTCGTTTAACTCGCCTGGTGGAGCTGTGTACTCAACGGGGACCAGTCCCGTCTTTCCACTGCTCACACCGACTATCTCTACTTGCTGTACAGACCTGGCCTGTACAGTAGCTGAGTCAGCCATAGGAACTCCGGTAACAGAGCTCCCCGCCCCCTGATGGAGGTGGCCGCTGGGTGAACCAGCGGACTTGATACCAACTGACTTAGTACTACCCAGGTGGTAGTGGCGGCAAAATGGCGGCAAAACTTGGAAACATTTTACATTTTTATAACACAAGTGTTGACTGAATTTTGCACATTAGTAAGGGAAGACATCAAAACTCGACCGCCCGTTGACCGCCGGTTACGTTCGGTTCCGCCCGGTTCTTTCAGATCAACTGTTTTACTAGTATATGAATATTCACGCATGCAACACTGAACAACCGCCGGTTGACTTAATGCCGTAACCGGACCAATTTACACTATCAATCTGTTACTTTGCGGTCATAATAGCGAACCCTTGGACTTTCAGTATTGATTTTAAAAAGTTAATTGAGCTATAAACAGATTGAAAAAGCCAACCCCAGCGAAAATCAATTGTCACGACGCAGCGTGAAATCCAAGCTCAAAATAATGGAGATTACGATATATCATAATAACGAAGAGCTCCGCGAGAATGTCCTGCTTCAAGGTCTCCAAGCGAAAGGGTGACGGGCGGTTGCTTGACGTGGGTGACGTCACATCGGGAGGCCCGCTAGTGATTCTAGTCTTTGAAATATTAAAAATAGTTCAAGTTTTGGAGCATGCTCATCTCCGGAGAAGATGCAAATTAGTCAGATCAACATCGGATCTAAAGGTAAGCAGCTCGGTAGGGGAGTCTGTAATTCTTTTTAAATCTGTCCTGGTATTTCCCATTTTGGCCAAAATTTGCTTGGCGGTATTATCCAGTAAATATTAGTTTTTGCCGCCCGGAATTTCCTGGGGCGAGAATTACCGGCCAACCCTGCCTGGGTTACTTGTACTCCATCCTGTAGTGTACAGGACAGTCTACTGTTGATAAGATAACTCCTTTTCACTGTTGTTGGATTTGAATAATTGAAATGGCTGTTTTAAGCTGTCACTATTTGATTGTCGTAACTTTCGCATGTGTACAGTCACAGCAAGAGGGTGCAGTTGTCGCTAAAGAAAAAATATGAAATCTTATACCAAAAAAGGCGCTTAAAAAAAAAATCTTCAAAATGTCACCATTCTGGTTAATATTGCATTTCTGATAGTTTAATGAAGAAAAATTAAGTCCTGTAAAATTGTCTTTATTTTCTTTGTTTTTCCATGTGTAATTCCATGAATATTTTACCGACAAATCCCAGGACGCCAGTCACGAATAATGTTGTATTCATCTGTTCATCCGCGTGAATGAAAACGCGGATTATTTTTCGACCACAACGCGGTATCAAAATCGCCAATTTGAATAAAAGGTTGTCTTTTTCAACCTGAATCCGCGCTCAGGGTTGCTTGCCGATCGATAGTCAGTTGTCGTCATTGTAAAAATAATCGAGATGTTTTAACTCCAAATAAGCGGGCGCCGGGCGATTTGTTATCCCCTGGTTCCCGAGTTTTCAAAAATACCAGGCACCAGCAAATGTTGGTACTCTGTCACCTGGTCTTGCTTCCATAACTATGCTCAAACATACCTAAATCAACTCAAATCTGATTGAAATGTACTTGCTGCTAACATGTTTTACTGTACAATTAAAAATATATTGCCATTCCTATCACAACTATTTCCGCGCCCATTTAAGCACGTAAACATGCAAACATGCCATAAAAAAGGCATAGCAAATTAGCGATATCAGAACACAAATCATGTAAACAACATCGAATTCGACACCATCGCACACGAACACACAAATCACGAAACAATTTTGGTGTACATGTACGTAGGTAATTTAACCAAAAATGTTCTTAATGTTTAGGTAGACTGATAAATTCTGAATAATATGTGTATACATGTAGGTATCCATGTAAAATCCAACAGTTGCAAAAGGAGATACAATCTGTTTGGTCTAAAATCCCTATATGAACAGCAGCACCGATAAGCCACCCTCCCCGTCCCAGGCCCAATCGGAATATGGGGAGTGGTAGGGTAAGGGGAGGGAAGGAAAGGAAAGGGGGAGTGTGGAGGGATAGTGTTAAGGGGCGGGAGAGTGGGTAGGGGAGGGAGGAAAGGTTTAGTTTAGTCAATGTAAACAATATTTTAATACAGTAATCTATAAACAAATTGAACTTCACTTTAACTTACTTTTGTTAATGAGCAAGATAGTCTAGGGGTAGGGAGGGGATAGGGGAGGGAGGGGATATGGGATGGTGGGGCTAGAGGAAGGGAGGGATAGGTGGGAGGAGGGAGGGAGGGATCAGGGGAAGGTGGTTAGTTTAGTCAATTTAAAGAAGGTATACTTACACAGTGATATAAAAAAATACTAATTGTACTTAACTTTAATACTTTTATTGAGGATAGTCTAGGGGTAGGGAGTAATATGGATAGGGAAGGAATATGCGTAGCCTAGGAGATGGATTGATAGGGCATATGGTATGGAGGGGGAGAGGTGGGGTGGCAGTGGAGGTAGGGGAAGGGGAAGGGAGGGACCAGGGGTAGGGAGTGAGGGGTACAATTTTAGTACCGTATATCAAATCGCACGTCGACAGCTTGCCCGCTTTGGTCGGACAACTAAAAATTGTGGCGGACAACCAGTTTATTTTTCTTATTTCTAACGCTGGCGTCTGGCTCAGTGATGGAGACCAGTGGGTGTGAGAGAGTGTTCCAGTCCTTAATGGTGTTTGGGAAATATGAAATTTCCACAAGCCTTTGGTGCCACTTGGGCGTTGGATGCTTTACTATGTATGCCTCTGGTGGTACGAGTAACCGGCTGTATAGTCGATCCATCTGAGACCGATCTTCCAATCACGTGACCCAGCCGTTCCGTTGAGTGGGAGAGGAGAATATTTTCTGACGAAAATATCGATGGAATCTATGGAATTAGTTTGAATGAAAAATAGCCATAATAGAAAATAATTATGTTTAACACATACACTTATCATTAAAATCCAGGTTGTACCATGCTATTATGTTTAATTTACTAATATTGACCGATGCGTATACCATTTTTCCAGTCTGTTTGTGAAATATGTTTGTAATTTCTGGCTGCGTATTCCTTGATGTTAGCACAAATAATTTCATCCGGATTTATATCGCAGTGATATTGTGGTAATCTGATTATTTCATGTCCATTATCTTTTGCAAGTCGTCAATTTTGAAATTCCGTGATTTGTGTCAGTACTTCTTAATGAATAAAATTGAGGAATCTTCAATGAATGTTAATGTTTAGTTAGTCGTTCCTGCCTTTCTGCCTTTAATTAAACTAACTTGATGTTGGTATTTCGCTCTCAACGCTACATAGTATAATACACTAGCAACCAAAAGTATTAGGACACTTGGTTATGGTGTCAAAATCATCCCATATATTCAATTTGGAGTGTAAAATTTCAACTGGTCGTGTGCCTCGAATTGGAACCCCGTATTTTGAGGAGGTGTGACATTTTTACACTGTTAATGATGTTTATATTATCACCGTTTCTATATTTCTTGTCATAAAATAACCAATTTGGTGTCATTACAAAGCACAATAAATATTCTTTCCGTACCATCTACAAAATAATGTCTTAATTATTTCAGTTTTAACTGGGAGCAAATATTTGATCAACGGGTGCTTGGGGAGGAGGGGGAGGAGCCGGAGGAGGATAATTGAGGAGCCAGCAGTCCCATACACACACACAGCGCCAATCTCTAGACAAGCTATGAAATACTTCATTCACTTCACTTATTGATTATCAATACATGCTAGGTGGATTGTCAGAGAGATCGGGCTGTGATCTGAGGAGTAAACAGGAGGAGGAATCGCTGAATATGAGAAGCTAATCTCACAGACACGCAATGAAATACTTCATATACATTATTCATTGACGATACATGCTAGATATAATTATGTCAGAGAGACTGGCTGTTGTGTACCGATTAGTAGTATACCGATTGATTTATTTATACTGATAACAATTCAAACACTTGTGCATAATTATCTTAAAATAAATTAACCACCTCATGGAGTGAAACATTATAAACAAGTCCCTTTTACATTCTGTACGTGTGGTATGTTTACTTTGATATAACCAGACAAATAACAGCTTACAAATTACAAGGTATGCACACTCTACTGCATGCATGCCGAGTGAGTTCAAAAAGCTCGGTACATCTCGTGCTTTAACGTCCCAATCGATACTATACGGTGTGCATATTGCATGCGCGGAATCTTGAAATTTGTCCAAAATGTGTGACATCTTTATCAATTTTGACAGATTTACGGCGCGTAGCGAGATGTGGGAAGGGGTGGGGGCTTCAGGCCATCGGTGTCATTGTTTCTTGTCTGTTGATCATTGTCGGACAAAAGTACTTACATTGTATCTTGCACAATTACAGAATACTATTTGATTTTACCCATGCTCAAACATTTTTATGGCAGTAAACTGAAGAAAATAGATTGTTTTCAAAAATAAGCGCTCCGTTTGATCACATGTGCTTTATTTTGTAACACCCTGTATATGATGTTATTGGCCATATTAAATTTAGTATGTATATCAAGGCAACATTTCTAATTGTAATATGATCATTTCATGTGTGTTTCATTTTATTTCATTATCATTGCTTTCATAAAAATAGAATCAAAAAGTGAAGAAACGCGTGGATTGAGGACTCGATCATACATGTGCATTCCGCTTGTTACACCCTGTATAATATGGTAATTATTGGTCATATGTTTGTGTTTGGTGCAATATTATTACAAAACGTAAATTTAAAATTTATCATGACACTAAATTATGATAACGGTTAACTTTATTTCAGAAATACGTTTTCACAGACTTATATTGTTACAAATTTTGACCACCCTGTATAAGGTATCCTTTATATTTAAAGACAAAGTTGGTCACATTTTTCTTTGTAATACTAGTGTATACGTTTGAATTATGCAGCTTAATAAATTATAATTTTATCTTCAAGGTATGTAAATGACCAGTGAAAATTTTGTATTTTTAGTGCATTTCTTGATGTTTGCACCCTATATATTATCTACCCACCCTGTATAATGACCTTGATATTGATATTGTGAGATTTGGAAATTTGTATGCTTTCAGGAAATGTATACTTTCCTTATACTCCTATGTATAGTTTTATGCTAAAAATGTTTTAAGCAAAATCCATGTGATTTTTCCATTTTTAGCATATGTCACACAAAGGGGACCCAACTCAAGACACACGACCCACTACGAGTTGAACAAATGTGTTGTTGAATCTCTTCTCATTGATAAATTCATGTTTCCTATAACATCTGCTAATTCAATTCCATGGAATTAAAGAAAACATGTGCCCTCTTGAAATCCCCATACAAATGTCCCATTGGAAATAGCTCATGAATAATTCATCAACCTCATTATAGCCAATGTAATCCCTATGGTGGGTAGTCTGACAATTTTGACTTCCTTTCAAAAACACCCTTCTCAATTGTTTGTCAATGGATTCACTGAAGTAAAACTAATCCCAATATTGTCACAAGTCTTTTCTCTCACACATATTGACACATGATCTCTTCATTCATCTTCAAAATAAGATATTTGGGAGGGAAATTTAGTTTCATTTTGACACCTTTACTTTCATATTCGAAATGGAAACCAACCAGATTCTCTGTACTTTCTCATAGCACCCACATGACCTGGGCACACTACACAGGGCTATCATTTCATCATGTCCTTAAGAATTGTTGTCAAGCTATTTGACTCAACTTAACTAAATATACATGTATCGATGTAAAAAACCTTAATCACTGAAATATTGTTGCAAATGTTTTCCTTTTAAATAATAATGTCTTAAATAGGAATACTATCCCGAATTTATTGTAACAACATTTTAAGAACTTTCCATTCATTTTATAACCCTAGAATACCAAAAACCTAACACAGTAGTTAAATAGATACTCGGTGTTTTCTCTCAATTTGCAGCTTGCAAAGTGTCCTAATACTTTTGGCTGCTAGTGTATGATCAGTTTCAGGAATGTTTGGAAAGGTTTTTACTTGTTACTTTTACTAAAAATTACAATATGGCCATGCGTTTTGAACTGGGCCTGCAAAAAGGTGGAGTTGTGACATCGGCACATCAAAAATGACATTGTCTATTCAATTTCTTGTATAAAGATACCACCTACATAGCTAAATTTGGTATCAAAATAAAGCTCTTATGCAGGGCAAGAAGATAAAAGTATTAGCATGTGTTAAAATTTTGTCATTTTTTGTTAATTAATGGCTAATTAACCAACATCAGGGGTGGAGGAGAGTCCGGCGCAGGAGAGTCCGGCGCAGCAAATTTGGCATCTACAGTACAGTTCAGTGCAATTGAGTTAAATCATGTTTATGGAATGAAATTGTAGCATCTAAGTACATAAACTCTGGTAAATAAACTGATTTGAATAATTTAGATGTTTAATAATGGGTAATCACCTTAATTAATAAAGAATTAATCAATAATTACAGACCCGCAATGCATTGAAGAACTACATGTGTATGACTGGATGGATATGTACCGACGCAGCGTCTTTTACCAGCACATACGGTTAGGCAAAGTGATCATGGTATGGGATGCATGAGTGATTCTATTGAGGGGATAATGTGATCAATACAAAGTATGAACCTTTGTCTTTCAAACAATACACTTTTGGATTGTTAGATACCTTTGGTTATGTAACGTCATTAACATAAACACAATAGGTTTCAGACACTGACTGAAATCTGCCAATTATTTGGCTGGATATGTAATTTGTTGAATATGGGTTGATTGATACATTTGCGTAAATCTCGGCAGTGCAAGCATAAAAACAGATAACACTTGGCACATAGTTAGAATACACACTTATCTCTATTTGACACTCTTTTTTAGATCTGAATGCCTTAATACGAACAAGAAGGGACCATCTCAAATACGCTTTTATTTAGCAAAATCCACAATAATATACCTTAGAAAACAACAAAGGATAAAGAACAATAGAGGGATTATAATTTAATAAATTATTGTGGGATGTAAAGCAATAATAGTGGGGATTTCAAAAGGAGCTGTTCATAAAATTTCCTCAAACCATTGAAATTATATGACGATTACTTACACAATACATATCTAGTAGCTCTAAAGATAACAGTAATATGAGAGGTTGTGGCAGCCATCTTTGATTGATACATTCCTGTATATCTTCATCTTGACTATCACAATATGTTTACACATTGATTTAAACATTTTTCATTATTTCTGATTAGAATTTGAAGGCACAGTAAGCTTTTATCTGGTAAATTTCATGATTTTAACCATTTTGGGCCCGTTTCAAAATTATCTGCCGTCTGCGCATGCGCATTATTTCTGCAGGTTTCATGCGAATAAGTTCAGATAATTAGTTAACTATCATATGGAATCTTCCAACTGGTTAATTGCTTGAATTTTTCCTAAATTGTTTGATTTTCCGCCATATTAGTGATTCACTGACTGGGCATTTTTAAATAAAAATTAGCTATTTGAAATACTGATATTTGTATACCTTTTATTCAATTGCTTCTCCTTACTTTTTCCTCTTATACTACACATTCCAAATTACACAGGGATTAAGGTTATTGTCTTTAGTATCATATTTATGCGAGAAAAAAAATCGGGCTTTACCTGCTTCTGATGTCATGTTATGCAATCTTCTTACCACGTGTTTCATAAAAACAATTCAAATTTCCCGCCAAATAACTGATTTAGCAGTGTCCCAAGTGTACTTACTTTGAGACAGTGCTATGACGTCATAGTTCACATTTAAAAATCCAAAAGTGTATTGTTTGAAAGACAAAGGTTCATACTTTGTATTGATCACATTATCCCCTCAATAGAATCACTCATGCATCCCATACCATGATCACTTTCATTATTTATTGACTGCCCCTCGTATGTCAGATGTTTTTCTTCGCAAAATAACATTTTTTCCAGCCCGGTGCAAAATACTATAAACATTACCTAGATATAGAAAGTTATATATGCTTGGAAAGCTTTAACTGTCAGAAATTCAAATCTGCAATAATTAACCTTGTAGAGTATGCAGAATATTTTTCATATTTATTTTTTCTCAGCAGATTTTTTTCATAAATTGTTGACCTTTTCAAATTCATAACCTTCTAGGGGTTCATCCTATGTTAATTTTAAGTGCATTTTTGAACTCCTAAGACAATTTTAATCAAGAAAATGTATACTTTTGTGGGGGTATTGCCTAGTATAGAAAAGTTATCGCCATTCAAATGAAAATACACGCGATATTCACCAATTTTAAGTTCGTCACACGAGACCGGCCCAACTTAAAACGCATGGCCATATGGCAAATACAAAAATTACCAGTTTCGATCGTTTTCAGTTTGGTGTTATAGGCCTATTCATATGCCGAAATCACAGGTGACGATTTCAAAGCATTTTGGTTTCGATATTTGGCTCTCTTTGAATGGTACACTAAACACAGCTGCTACGTGCATGCGTGTGATGAGAATAATATGCATTGGAGCAGTATTGTGTATACTATTGCATAAGGCAGCTTTTTGTTTCAATTCACATTATAGATGAGGTTCGACCGGAGGTTGGAATAAAATGGGGTCCTTCGACAACTAGCGAATATATGCCAAAAGACCGTACATCTTATTTTTGCTCATCACCCCTGTTCATCCAAGCACCAAAGATCGAGTTAGGTGCGGTATTACAGTTTTTTTTAAGGGCCTTGGCTATTAGGAGCTATTTATGTGTATATTATATATTCTAACAGTAGCCCTTTTTTGCTAAATGTAACGAGATTTTTGTTACTATTATACATGTATATGTATAGGGATCGTATATTAGCTATCGCTATCAGCTAAAGGGGTATCCCTAACAAAAGTAATGTTTAGCTTATATTAGCTACCCCTATCTGCTAATGGGCTATCTTGATTTTATATTTTTTTCCTGGAAAACATAGCTATTGAGCTATCAGCTATCACAACCCGTTAGCCTATATTAGCTACCCCTATCTGCTAATGGGCTATCTTGATTTTATATTTTTCCCTCGAAATCGTAGCTATTGAGCTATCAGCTATCACAACGCGTTAGCTTATATTATATACCCCTATCTGCTAATGGGCTATCTTGATTTTATATTTTTTCCCCTGGAAAACGTAGCTATTGAGCTATCAGCTATCACAACCCGTTAGCTTATATTAGCTACCCCTATCTGCTAATGGGCTATCTTGATTTTATTTTATTTTTTCCCCTGGAAATCGTAGCTATTGAGCTATCAGCTATCACAACCCGTTAGCTTATATTAGCTACCCCTATCTGCTAATGGGCTATCTTGATTTTATTTTATTTTTTCCCTGGAAATCGTAGCTATTGAGCTATCAGCTATCACAACCCGTTAGCTTATATTAGCTATACCCCTCTCTGCTAATGGGCTATCTTGATTTTATATTTTTCCCCTGGAAATCGTAGCTATTGAGCTATCAGCTATCACAACGCGTTAGCTTATATTAGCTACCCCTATCTGCTAATGGGCTATCTTGATTTTATATTTTTTCCCCCTGGAAAACGTAGCTATTGAGCTATCAGCTATCACAACCCGTTAGCTTATATTAGCTACCCCTATCTGCTAATGGGCTATCTTGATTCTATATATTTTTCCCCTGGAAATCGTAGCTATTAAGCTATCAGCTATCACAACCCGTTAGCTTATATTAGCTACCCCTATCTGCTAATGGGCTATCTTGATTTTATATTTTTTTCCCTGGAAATCGTAGCTATTGAGCTATCAGCTATCACAACCCGTTAGCTTATATTAGCTACCCCTATCTGCTAATGGGCTATTATCTTGATTTTATATTTTTTCCCCTGGAAATCGTAGCTATTGAGCTATCAGCTATCACAACGCGTTAGCTTATATTAGCTACCCCTATCTGCTAATGGGCTATCTTGATTTTATATTTTTTTTCCCCCTGGAAATCGTAGCTATTGAGCTATCAGCTATCACAACGCGTTAGCTTATATTAGCTACCCCTATCTGCTAATGGGCTATCTTGATTTTATATTTTTCCCCCTGGAAAACGTAGCTATTGAGCTATCAGCTATCACAACGCGTTAGCTTATATTAGCTACCCCTATCTGCTAATGGGCTATCTTGATTTTATTTTATTTTTTCCCTGGAAAACGTAGCTATTGAGCTATCAGCTATCACAACCCGTTAGCTTATATTAGCTACCCCTATCTGCTAATGGGCTATCTTGATTTTATATTTTTTCCCCCTGGAAATCGTAGCTATTGAGCTATCAGCTATATCACAACGCGTTAGCTTATATTAGCTACCCCTATCTGCTAATGGGCTATCTTGATTTTATATTTTTTTCCCCTGGAAATCGTAGCTATTGAGCTATCAGCTATCACAACCCGTTAGCTTATATTAGCTACCCCTATCTGCTAATGGGCTATCTTGATTTTATATTTTTTCCCCCTGGAAAACGTAGCTATTGAGCTATCAGCTATCACAACCCGTTAGCTTATATTAGCTACCCCTATCTGCTAATGGGCTATCTTTATTTTATATTTTTTCCCCCTGGAAAACGTAGCTATTGAGCTATCAGCTATCACAACCCGTTAGCTTATATTAGCTACCCCTATCTGCTAATGGGCTATCTTTATTTTATATTTTGTCCCTCGAAAACTGTAGCTATTGAGCTATCAGCTATCACAACCCGTTAGCTTATATTAGCTACCCCTATCTGCTAATGGGCTATCTTTATTTTATATTTTTTTCCCTCGAAAACTTAGCGATTGAGCTATCAGCTATCACAACCCGTTAGCTTATATTAGCTACCCCTATCTGCTAATGGGCTATCTTTATTTTATATTTTCCCCTCTAAAACGTAGCTATTGAGCTATCAGCTATCACAACCCGTTAGCTTATATTAGCTACCCCTATCTGCTAATAGGCTATTTTTATTTTTTATTTTTTCCCTCGAAAACTTAGCTATTGAGCTATCAGCTATCACAACCCGTTAGCTTATATTAGCTACCCCTATCTGCTAATGGGATATCTTTATTTTATATTTTTTTCACTCGAAAACGTAGCTATTGAGCTATCAGCTATCACTATATTAGCTACCCCTATCTGCTAATGGGCTAGGCCTATCTTTATTATATATTTTTTCCCTCATTGAAAACTTAGCTATTGCGGCTATCAGCTATCACAACCCCTTAGCTTATATCAGCTACACCTATCTGCTAATGGGCTATCTTTATTTTATATTTTTTCCTCATTGAAAACTGTTACGAAAGGTTTCCGAAAAATCTGTTGTTCGATAATAATTATGGTAAATTATGGCCGCGTAGAAAGTGTTATCATGCATATTAAGAATTTTAACTTTTATTGGCTTTCTACACCTACACGTTTTAAAGAACGACCAATCGTGTGTTCCGGGATCGATTTGATGTTTTAACGCTTAATAAGGGTTTAAATTTCTATGGCTTCTAACACCAAGTTAAAAACACCAACAATGTGATGTTTAAACTCTTAACATGCTTTTAATACCGGTTTAAACGTCATTGGCTTCCTACACCAAAGTTATATCAAATGTAACCACCTTAACACTTTCCACGCGACAGGCAGCTGCAGACGACATTCCAAAATTTCACAAAATGTTTCAAAAAGGTCAAAATTGTTGTATTTCATTACCATATTTGGAATCACCGTGAGAAATGCATTGAAATAAGTACAAACATGCCTTGTGTTTGGTCAGTAATCTTTGAGATAGACTTTGAAAATTATGAAAGGTTTCTGAAAAATCTCTTTTGTGTATGGTAAAAATAATAGCCGCGTGGAAAGCGTTAAAAGGTGTTTACATTTTTACATTTTATTGGCTTTTTTAAGAACGACCCTTGATGTGTTTGGGAAACGATCAAGTTAATGTTTTATCTTATAATATATTGTTGTAATAGCTAATATCAGCTATAGCTAGGTTTATAATAAAGTAAAAATATAACTACCATTAGCGCATAACCCGATATTAGCTATCAATAGCTGACATTAGCTACCAATAGCTTATATAAGCTACCAATAGCGTATTATTACATTGTTGTAATAGCTAATAGCTGGTATATCTATGTCTAGAATAAAGAAGAAATCGAACTACCATATTAGCGAATATTAGCTATATTAGCTAGCGCTCTATTAAGCCGATATCAGCTTATGTTAGATAGCAATAGCTTATATGATTGTTATAATAGAAGGTTGTAATAGCTAATATCAGCTATAGCTAGATTTAGAATAAAGTAAGAATCTATGTACCATTATCCTATTAGCCAATAGTAGGTATCGATATAGCTTATATTGGCTACCAATAGCTTGTATTAGCTACCCGTAGCTTATAATAGATTGTTGTAATAGCTTATATCAGCTATAGCTAGGTTTATAATAAAATAAAAATCTAACTATTAGCGCATAACCAGATATTAGCTATCAATAGCTGATATTAGCTACCAATAGCTGATATTAGCTACCAATAGCTTATATTAGCTTCCAATAGCGTATATTAGATTGTTGTAATAGCTAATAGCTGGTATATCTATGTTTACAATAAAGAAGAAATCGAACTATCATATCGCATTAGCGGGTAGTAGCTTATATTAGCTAGCGCTCTAGTTAGCCGATATCAGCTTATATTAGATAGCAATAGCTTATATGATTGTTATAATAGAAGGTTGTAATAGCTAATATCAGCTATAGCTAGATTTAGAATAAAGTAAGAATCTATGTACCATTATCCTATTAGCCAATATTAGGTATCGATAACTTATATTGGCTACCAATAGCTTATATTGGCTACCAATAGCTTATATTAGCTACCCGTAGCTTATAATAGATTGTTGTAATAGCTTATATCAGCTATAGCTAGGTTTATAATAAAATAAAATCTAACTATTAGCGCATAACCCGATATTAGCTATCAATAGCTGATATTAGCTACCAATAGCTTATATTAGCTTCCAATAGCGTATATTAGATTGTTGTAATAGCTAATATCAGCTATAGCTAGGTTTATAATAAAGTAAAAATATAACTACCATTAGCGCATAACCCGATATTAGCTATCAATAGCTGACATTAGCTACCAATAGCTTATATAAGCTACCAATAGCGTATTATTAGATTGTTGTAATAGCTAATAGCTGGTATATCTATGTCTAGAATAAAGAAGAAATCGAACTACCATATTAGCGAATATTAGCTATATTAGCTAGCGCTCTATTAAGCCGATATCAGCTTATGTTAGATAGCAATAGCTTATATGATTGTTATAATAGAAGGTTGTAATAGCTAATATCAGCTATAGCTAGATTTAGAATAAAGTAAGAATCTATGTACCATTATCCTATTAGCCAATAGTAGGTATCGATATAGCTTATATTGGCTACCAATAGCTTGTATTAGCTACCCGTAGCTTATAATAGATTGTTGTAATAGCTTATATCAGCTATAGCTAGGTTTATAATAAAATAAAAATCTAACTATTAGCGCATAACCAGATATTAGCTATCAATAGCTGATATTAGCTACCAATAGCTGATATTAGCTACCAATAGCTTATATTAGCTTCCAATAGCGTATATTAGATTGTTGTAATAGCTAATAGCTAGTATATCTATGTTTACAATAAAGAAGAAATCGAACTATCATATCGCATTAGCGGGTAGTAGCTTATATTAGCTAGCGCTCTAGTTAGCCGATATCAGCTTATATTAGATAGCAATAGCTTATATGATTGTTATAATAGAAGGTTGTAATAGCTAATATCAGCTATAGCTAGATTTAGAATAAAGTAAGAATCTATGTACCATTATCCTATTAGCCAATATTAGGTATCGATAACTTATATTGGCTACCAATAGCTTATATTGGCTACCAATAGCTTATATTAGCTACCCGTAGCTTATAATAGATTGTTGTAATAGCTTATATCAGCTATAGCTAGGTTTATAATAAAATAAAATCTAACTATTAGCGCATAACCCGATATTAGCTATCAATAGCTGATATTAGCTACCAATAGCTTATATTAGCTTCCAATAGCGTATATTAGATTGTTGTAATAGCTAATAGCTGGTATATCTATGTTTACAATAAAGAAGAAATCGAACTTTCATATCGCATTAGCGGGTAGTAGCTTATATTAGCTAGCGCTCTAGTTAGCCGATATCAGCTTATATTAGATAGCAATAGCTTATATATGATTGTTATAATAGAAGGTTGTAAAAGCTAATATCAGCTATAGCTAGATTTAGAATAAAGTAAGAATCTATGTACCATTATCCTATTAGCCAATATTAGGTATCGATAGCTTATATTGGCTACCAATAGCTTATATTGGCTACCAATAGCTTATATTAGCTACCCGTAGCTTATAATAGATTGTTGTAATAGCTTATATCAGCTATAGCTAGGTTTATAATAAAATAAAAATCTAACTATTAGAGCATAACCCGATATTAGCTATCAATAGCTGATATTAGCTACCAATAGCTTATATTAGCTTCCAATAGCGTATATTAGATTGTTGTAATAGCTAATAGCTGGTATATCTATGTTTACAATAAAGAAGAAATCGAACTTTCATATCGCATTAGCGGGTAGTAGCTTATATTAGCTAGCGCTCTAGTTAGCCGATATCAGCTTATATTAGATAGCAATAGCTTATATGATTGTTATAATAGAAGGTTGTAATAGCTAATATCAGCTATAGCTAGATTTAGAATAAAGTAAGAATCTATGTACCATTATCCTATTAGCCAATATTAGGTATCGATAGCTTATATTGGCTACCAATAGCTTATATTGGCTACCAATAGCTTATATTAGCTACCCGTAGCTTATAATAGATTGTTGTAATAGCTTATATCAGCTATAGCTAGGTTTATAATAAAATAAAATCTAACTATTAGCGCATAACCCGATATTAGCTATCAATAGCTGATATTAGCTACCAATAGCTTATATTAGCTTCCAATAGCGTATATTAGATTGTTCTAATAGCTAATAGCTGGTATATCTATGTTTACAATAAAGAAGAAATCGAACTATCATATCGCATTAGCGGGTAGTAGCTTATATTAGCTAGCGCTCTAGTTAGCCGATATCAGCTTATATTAGAAGGCAATAGCTTATATGATTGTGATAATAGAATGTTGTAATAGCTAGTATCAGCTATAGGTAGGTTTGTAGCTGATATTAGCTAATACAATAAGCACATTGTAATAGCTAATATCTTATAGCTATAGCTAATATATAATAGCTGATATTAGATGTATTTGAGTACTATACTAATATACCATATTAGCTAGCTATAGCTGATAATAGCTACGGCATTAACGGGTTAATTGTAGTAGCTTATATCTTATTACCTATAGCTAATATCTAATATCCCCCTTTATTACCTAATATCATCCAATATCAGCTACAAGTACCATTAGCTAGTATCCGCAATAGCTGAGGCTATTGGTGGCTATTAGGTTTCTAATGCAGCTAAATGTAATATCGCACCTTAATGCAAAGATCGCTCTTCGTTGAATTCATTATAGAAACCGTTGTGCTGGTATGGCTGCCTGACCGTTTGTAATTGTATGCATAACGGTGACTCTGTTGACTTTGCGTCTTGTTTGTAGGGAGTCCCATGTGAGTGTTTTCATCATTTCAGTTTGCTCAAGTAGTCGTAATCGTTGGTCGCAAATCTCGCAGCTCTTCTCTGGATGGCCTCTATCTTTAATATTTGGTCTCCTGTGTATGGGTCCCATACTGAACTCGAATACTCGAGTAGAGGTCTCACTAGAGAAGTGTAGGCATTTGACTTGAGATTTTGATTTGATTTGATTCGTCAAGCTATCCTCTTGTTTAATCACTTTTTTCCGTCTTTGAGAGTCTGTGTTAAGGGTATTTTTGAGAGTGGATTCACACGGATGAATACAACTTCAACACGCACACCCGGCGAAAAATGCACCCTTTTACCAGTATCACATGTGATGCATGATCAATGTCATACATCTTCTCAGCCATAGCTTGTTTTGAGATATCAAAATAATTTGTGAATGTAACAAAAATAAAATTAAATACATACCGCACCTTGCTTTCCTTATAGTGTATTTTGAAAAAGAAAATAATTGAAAAACTTGTTTAAATATTCTAATCTGTCAGATATTGTCAACAATCTATTTTTACAAAAGGTAAACAAGAGGTACCTTTTGACGCGATGCATAACATGTGACAGATTATACAATGTGGCATAGTGTTACTAACTCACCTGCTTCACTTGTTCTTTGATTTGGATCTATTTCCACAATGCTTCCATAGATATAACTATAAAAATATTGATCCCTTGATTGCACAGACACACTATATGTGGAGTATGGTAACAGATTGGTCAATGTGGCAGAGTGTTGATAATTATTATCATTAGCATCAGGAGTTATCAAACTCCCTGTGGCCCACATTGTAATCCGACTATCAAATGGCGAATACGTTCTACTATTTCTTGCATCACATTGTCCTCTATTCATTAGTTGATAAGTCACTTGAAATTCATCATCCGCACCTATGTCATAACACCTCAACAGAATAGTCAGTTGTGTTGATGAGACTTGAGTGGTTTCCAGATTGTCAATTGCACATTGAGCTGTGTTGGAACAACAAAACATTAAAGTTACATTCAGTGTGTACAAAGCATTTGATTTCTGGATTAGAGTACTAGAATTCATGAGGAAAATCTTTTTCATAAATATTGGTTGACTTAACTGCCACCAGCGAGCTTGCATGGAGTAAATGTACTGGTTCCGCCCCGGTATCGAATGATCTACACTCTAGTGCAGTAACTAATGAGAATGTTATAGACACAATTTGGAAGGCTAGAGGTATTGCGCAGTAATAAAAGTCAGGCTAGCTATTTTAAACAAAGTCGTTTTCAAATAAACGACTCAACATATGGTTTTTCTTCTGGAAATGAAATACTACATATGAAGGCTAGACAATAACTCGCTATATAACTCTCTTATTCTTTTCACCTGTTTGACATTTCAGACGTTGTCGTCATTCGCCTGACATCCCTCATTAAAATACCTACGGGTTATTATTTTTGACGACAACATCGTGAACTCTGAGTAACATTGTCGATCGCTGACAAAATATGCCTGTGATCGAGTGCCCCTTCCCAGAGGGCGCCTACAACACACTTGAGGTGGACGCACAGCTCGCCCTGGAACTCCTGAAGATACGCCCTGGTCCACGCGAATATAGGCGCCAAACACACCCACACTACAGCAAGGGTCGAGAGAGTTAACCGACCTGTGCTAACCACGAAAGGTACATACATCCGAGGACTGGAATTACTTCATCACACCTTGGGCTGACTATGAAGAGGAGAACAGGAAAAGCCCGGATCCTTCAACTACTTGAATGCTGCGACGATAAACTCCGTCGGGACCTGACCCGCACAGTTGGAGGCTCGCTCACAAACAAGAGCAAAGAGGATGTCCTAGTGCTTATGAAAAACTTAGCAATCAGAGCGGACCCCATGGTGACACGCGCAAAGCTGCCAACAATGCAACAGGTCAATGATGAACCAGTTCGTGCCTTCAGCGCCCGCGCCCGTGGACAGGCTGACACTTGCCAGTACACCATCCCATGCCCATATTGCGGAAAGGGTATTGACTATACTGAGCCCATTATCCGGAACATCGTCAGTCAAGGCCTCGCGAACATAGACAACCAGGTCGATCTACTAGGAGACAAAAACCAGTCTCCCTCACTCGAAGAATTCCTGCAGTTCATCGAAACCAAAGAGTCCGGGAAACGATCAACTCACCAGCTCCTTCTCCTAGGAGACAAAAACCAGTCTCCCTCACCCTACGAATTCCCTGCAGTTCATCGAAACAAAATAGTCTGGGAAACGATCAGCACACCAGCTCGTGAACGCCCTTCACACCACAGCGGCCGGCAGCTCATACAAAAAGCAGCAACGGGGATCAGCTAAAGATCGCGCACAAAAACCACAGGCCCAGGATGGACAGCCTCCTAAACCTGGCGACACATGCACATACTATGGAAAACATGACCATGAAGCTAAGGCCCCCACGCGAGTTCGCAGAACGGAATGTCCCGCCTGCGGCCAGATATGCGGTAAGTGCAACATCAGGAACCACTTTATAGCTCTTTCTGCAGAGGCGGCCGACGCAACGACAATACAGCCGCAGCATCGTAGGAGGATACCGAGTTTGGCAATCTCTGCGGCATTCACGGCAGCTTGGCTGAAGCACTCGTCCATGCCCCAACCGTATATCACTCTGTCTGCCAGTGTCAATCGCGAAGACTACAAGCCCTTGGCGTCCTCATAGCACGAGACACAGGGCCCACCCCCATCAACTGCATGGCCGTCACAGGATGCCAGAGTTGCTTAGGAGGAGTGCAGATCCTGTGTCAACTAGGATTAAACAAAAGTGATCTTACTCCCAGTGACGATGTCAGTGCGCGCCGCCAATAACGATGGTGTCAACATCGTTGGAGCAGCCCTGGTACGCTTCGCTGCATGGCACCTTCCCTACCGTTGGTGAGAACTCAACTACTGGAGACAGCGACAACAAAGCGATGCCTTGTGACTGCCCACCTCGCAAGAAGCCCCCATCACGTCCCACCTCGCTCCCGTTTCCAGCCACCACTGAATACAGATAACGTCTCCAACAGTGGCTCCAAGACTACTACGCCTCATCGACGTTCAACACTGCACGCACACACCCCCACACCAATCCCGATGATGAAAGGCTCCCTGTGCGCTTAATGATCGACCCAGATGCTAAGTCAGTAACACCGCACCGTCGATCGGCAAGCCCTGTAAGCCAATGCTGTCAGGGAAACACACCCCACACCGTCACCATTCTATCTTGCTCGATCTGTTCCCAAGGCCTGGAATGGCTATCGCAGTGTTCCCCTCCACGAGGACGACCGCCACTTGACTACATTCATCACAACGTGGGGACGATACAGTTACCGGGTCTGCCCGCAAGGCTGCATCACCTCTGGTGACAGCTACACCGTCGAGTTCATGAAATAGTCGCGCACATTGCAGACAAAGTGAAAAGTGTTGATGACACAATGGTATGGTCTCATTCCATCGAAGCCAGCTTCCATCAAGCCACTGAGTTGCTCGAAATCTGTGGCAACAATAGCACCACCCTCAACCCTGAAAATGTATCTTCGTGGCAGACACAGTTAAATTCGCGGGTTTTGAGATCACGACCAACAACGTGAGACCAAGCCAAAAGTACATGCAGGCCATTCGAGACTTCACAGCTCCCAAATCAGTCACGAACGTCAGGACATGGTTTGGCACCAAGTTGTATATGCGCTCTCAATGGCGACTACCATGGCCCCGTTCCGCAACCTCCTCAAGCCAGGACAGACTTTCCATTGGGACGCAACCCTTGACCAGCTCTTCCGTGAGTCAAAACAAAGGATCATTGAGGAGATACACAATGGCGTTAAAATCTTTGACAAATCAAGAACCACCTGCCTCGTGACTGACTTGTCAAACACTGGTATGGGATACTGGCTACTGCGGAAGCACTGCCAATGTCATGCCATGACACAGCAAAGCCATTCTGCAGTCGCGAAGGACGGAAAATCGTCTTGGTTGGCAGCCGATTCACACACCAAGCCGAACCACGCTACGCACCAATCGAAGGGGAGGCCCTCGCTGTGGCAGATGCCGTTGACCGTGCAAGATATTTTGTACTTTGATGCAAAGACCTCATCGTGGCAGTTGATCATAAACCACTCCTCGACATTTTTGCAACGCGTGCCCTAGATGATATCGGAAACCCGTGCCTCCGCAACCTGAAGGAGAAAACACTTCGCTACCATTTCAGAGAGGTTCATATCCAGGGTGCGCAGAACAAGCCCTCTGACTGTATGTTACGCTACCCTATGGGTGACCCAATCCCAGCCAAATACCCCCTGGAGGAATACGTGAGATTCGCTCGCACACACACAATCCCACAGAATTAATAGCACTCCTACATGACGACGTCCGTCCACAGAGCGATGTTGATCGTCACTTGAATCTCCAGCGTCCGCATCACTCGACGGCCTACAGTCGATAGCCTGGGATCGTGTCAAATTAGTAACCACGAGTGCCCAAGAATTTGCTATTCTCACCACCATGCTCGAGAACGGTAACCTGCCTCACACACGACACGAATGGCCCGTATCAATCCGTGGATACTATCAATTCCGTTATCCCAAACAAATTGTCACCAGCCCAATGTGTCTTCGGCCGACCGATCAGGGATTTCATTCCAATTCATCCTGGCCGGTATACGCCACATTCCACTTGGCGCAATATATTACTGCCAGAGAAGAAGCATTACGCAATCTCCATATGTTTCAAGCGGAGCGATGATCTGAACACACTCGTCGGCTCCCGCCGCTCAAAGTGTAGGTTTATACCCCCGGAAATGAGACAAGACGGGCATTGTGATATAGAGGCGCGACAATTCCATTACGCTACAAGGCCCGCTTATCAGCGCTATAAATTGTTGCCCCAAAAAACCGGCAACAAATTTAAATATTCGCTTCGATCAACGCTGGTTGCTATAAATGACATAATTCTCGTGTGCAACCAACCGGCTGTATTGCAATGCCCCGGCCTTGAGTAGTTTAAACGCTTGAGCGTGGATGTAATTTGCAACATAATGGAAACTCACCCATGCAGTTAGCAAGTAGTACTGCTCGAATTTAAATATACAACCAGGTAAGGGAGCACATCAAAACTCGACCGCGCGGCAACCGGCGGTTCCGCCCGGTTGGACCGCATATCATTGTTTAGAACAATAGAAACCGGCTGCAACCTCACGGAACTGCACGGAACCGGCGGTTGCCGGGCGGTCGAGTTTTGATGTGCTCCCTAATCCTCTCGTAGTAATTGATAATAGGTTTACTAGACCGAATTAATAGCGCTCCTAAGCGGGCAATTTATGTCATGCGACCAATACATCATACGGGTTGATGGCTCGGGTCACTCGGCATTGAGAAACAGAAAGTTCCTGCGGAAATACACACCTGTGCATTGCCCAGAACCCCGTAAGTCAATATTTGACGACATGGCACGATCCAACTGCTCATCCCCATTCCCATTGAAGGAGCGACACGACGGTCCCATGTGCCCTGAGGACACCACAGTGACAAACACTCCCGCAAACACCCATCCTGATCATCCGATAATCCCAGCTACTCCAACCAACATAGCGCTACATAGCGAACTCAACATCGAGTCTGCCACTCAGTCAGCTCCTGACACCCACAATCTCTGCCTAAGTCTACATAACCTGCTATCGAGACACAAAGGGTGCTACCCACGGCCAAATCGCACGCTACAGGACCCCAAACGCCACAGTTAACTACGACCGAT
Organism: Ophiura sarsii; assembly: GCA_035610835.1. Taxonomy (NCBI): domain Eukaryota; kingdom Metazoa; phylum Echinodermata; class Ophiuroidea; order Amphilepidida; family Ophiuridae; genus Ophiura; species Ophiura sarsii. The sequence goes on from CM069457.1 coordinate 26,561,184, forward strand.
CCAGAAATGGCCAACGCTCAGCAACGATCCACGCGTGTCTAGAGACCACCTGAATAGACCAAGGAATATGTGACATAAACACTTTCATACGGATTTATCAGCCCCTGTCACACCTGTCAGTTGGACAGCGACTTGGGGGAGATGGACAATTATAACTCTCTGTAACTCTCTTATTCTTTTCAGTGCAACTTTGCTGTTGTTATGCGCGGTCATTAAAATCGCCATAACTTTAAAAGTATCCATTCGATTTTGTTGAATGAGGTATCAAACTGCGGAGAAGAAATTTGCTCATTTAATGTATATCATAGATTCCTGGTACCGATTATCCATTTTGAATAAGCCAGCCTCAAAGCACCTGGTCCGGGACTGCTGGACGAATGGGTCTGGAGTGATAACCGCAATTTGTGGGACAAAGGGTGTGTCTAGCTGTGAAGAATGAAAGTCTTTGCTATCTTTACACACACATTTTCAGTGCGTAATTACACACAAATCAATGATTTCCTATACATAGTGCAACTTTGCTGTTGTTATGCGCGGTCATTGAAACCGCTATAACTTAAAAATTATCCATTCGATTTTGTTGAATGAGGTATCAAACTGCGGAGAAGGAATTTGCTCATTAAATGTATATCTCAGATTTATGGTACCGATGATCTATTTTAAATTAGCCCACCTCAAAGCACCTGGTCCGGGACTTTTGTTGCTAGGTGTATTTCAAGTGTACGTGCCAGTTCAAGGAGATTTGCAAGGGATCTTTCTTTTCAAAATGAGCGTGTATTGCGCGATCTGTATTTGGAAAATCGCAACGCGTAGCGACCTACGTCTACGTCTACGTCGAGTTGCAAACTGTTCAATTGATTCATGATATTCCTACTTGAGTTGTTGAAATATAATGCTTCTCTAAATAACATTACGTTTGGGTGTAAAATATTGTGTAAGAGCTTCAATCGCTGGTTCAATTTCATCAACAGTTCCTGTGTTTGGAAGGGTTTCAAATAAATCCTGTAATTCTTGCCCACCGTAGTGGAAGAGCAATGCCCGTTAACGTTTTGGGGAACTGATGCCAAATCCAATCATTGCTGATTGAAACCTGGAAATCCATTTCTTCCATCTGATGGAAAGAGAGCTTTGTTCACTGTGCGGGTCAAAGTTATCAATCTGAGGCATAGCCATGATGATAAAATTTCGAAAGCATTGAAATTAAACAAGAATCCTTTGCTTAGAAACAGCCCGTATTACTACGCTGATATTTTACTGAGCTACGCTGTTATTACGATGTGTTTCAGAAGAAATCTATGTCTATGGGCACCAAAAAGCATAATTTTACTGACAAACACAAGCACCCGGTGGAACAAGTAATGGTATATACATTTATAACACATCTCTTAACACAAATACTTCCGTGGCGTGGATACCTTGTCCTTCGCGTGTGACCCGCAGAACCCCGGTTCGATCTCACGCACGGCACGATAATCTTTCATTTTTTTTCTTTTTCTACCCATCCACTCACAATAATGTTCAAACTTAAGCTTTATCAGTTTTTAATTAATAAAAACAATAATAAGTTTATTTATTTATTGATTTAGTCATTATTTAAAATCCTTGGACAACTAGTAAATTTTGGTCAAAATATGACCCAAAGTCGGTGCGATTAGTGTTTGAATGGGCAAAAGGAGTTGACCTATACATTTTGAATAAAAGTAGGCTATTCACCAAATTGCATGGATGGAGTTTCAAAAATATAAAATCTTTCAACTTATGAGGGGGTCACATTCCACTTCAAATAGTGTGCATGCAATCGCAATTGGTCCTTCCGCATTGGCTAATCATCCTCTCCAATGTTCACAACAATTTACGCTACTGCTAGAATCGACTGACTTGTGGCATAAAACTGTATGCTCCAACTTACTCTCTCTTGGGTCCAGTCAGGTATAACATTTAGCGTAAATTACCCGCTAGTTACTAGCCTAGTAGCTTACCCCAATTTGGTTCTCTCCAAATTTTGAGTTACGCCTCAGCTACTAGCGAGGTAGCATTATTCTTCAGCTACTCGTCATTGGTGCACTCGGCCGAAAGTGTATTTGATAAAGGCTAACTTATAGGGCTTGCAATAGCATATTGTTTTTTAAAAAAACCATGTGATGTATTTTTAATTATTTCTATCCCGCATGGGACACTTATTTTGACACACCCTGTATTGAACGTTTAGACAATCTTTCAATTTAGCGCGAATAGGCATGGTTGATGAAATGTTCAAATTGGCTGGGAAAACCTATAGTATCATAAATTCATTGTAAAGTTGATGTTGCAGAATTGTTTCTCAATCTCATAACTAATATAAGTAGTATTATGTCAATTATATTACATGTATAGTGATATATTGGCTATACACAATAGTGTAGAATAAATGCGCGTTACTTCCGTTTAGAATATCAATGCAAATCCTGCATACACTTACCTGTAACCATGTTATGATTATAGCTCAGTAACACCAACGTCAAAAATATAAACAGTCTTGAAGGAATCATCATCATGATTATGGCATCGTGGTTATGTCTTACTAGAGTATTATTATAATTGTATACAACATGAAACAGCCACACTATTTATAATGCAAATCCTGAAATTTAATGTCAGCTATAAGGATGTTCGCCTCATGAAGGTGTTGAAAACGGAATGCCTATTAAAGTATTATAGGGCTTTGTTGTTGTTGTATATTTGCGTTTTATTTCCTGCTAAGTTTATTCAAATGCATTCTCATTTCAATGAACATATTACATATATACCAATAATTGAACTTGGAACGCATATGGACAGACGTGTATTATGGTAGGCATGTACATTGTATATACGGACCTCGATGCCTGCGATGTATCAAAACACGAGAAATGCAATTGTTTAGTACAAAATTCTATGCGAACTGCGGTATCTTTTTGAATATGAGACTGGCTTTGTGAAATGTGTATTTTAATACTACCATAATAAAAACAAATCACATTTTGTTGAACTGTATTTCACTTTTATTTGTACGTATGTGGCAATTATATTCTTGTAAGCAAGAAAATGAAGCTGATATCGTACTTCACAATTTGAAATTAAAATTTGAAGAAGCTTTTTCTACAAATGTTTAAGACAAAATGAAAAAAGGTTATGTAGCCTAATGTGCAAATTTTAAAAGCTACGCGCGCGGTCCGGTCTTCTCAGACAGACTTGGTGGCTTCTTGTTGCCTAATGCACTTATGAATTGCATCACCGGTCCCGGGGGACCCAGGGATAGTGGGGATTAGGGCCTGGACGTACAAATTGCCGATGTGACGTCCCGGGTTCAGGTATTGTACGCGGACGCAGGTATTTGAAACACAACAGTTGACTGCCGCGCGAACCTTATTTGGCACAAGCGTACTTCGAAGCGCAGCAGACATCACGCACATCACTCCCGACATCACTGGCCCTGAATCTGTTTATGTTGCAACTTAATTTTGGGCTGATTTTAAAAAAGGGATAAAATCCAGATCTCGAGTGACAGAACAGCATATACCTACATTTGCTGTACCTTGGTAGTACAGCGCCAAAATCAGGCGCGTCGCGACTGGGCGGCTGGAGCGGCGATGGCCGCCCCACCTTTTTGCAAAGAAAGTTTTTTGTCGTTGGTTTGGTTTTTTTACCGGTTTTGTGCACAACCACAATGCTTAACCCCCCCCCCCCCCCCCCCCCCCCCCCCCCATCAGGAAAAATTGTGCACCTTTACGGGTTCTTTGGTACCCCACCCCCCTGCACAGCACAACCACAATGCTTTACCCCCTCCCCCCGTTATCAGGATTTCACAAGCTGGTGGCCCAAACAAAAATTGTGCACCTTTACGGGTTTTTTAGTACCGCCCCCCCCCCCCCCCCCCCCCCCCCACCACTTATCAGGATTTCACAAGCTGGCGACTAAAAAAAATTGTGCACCTTTTACGATTTTGTGGGTATTAGTGTACCTTTCCTGGAAATGGCCACCCCATTTTTGGTACCTTGTTACGCCCCTGGCTAAAATGACTATTTAATGTTCACTGAAGATTTCCAATGTTCCGGCTTTTGTCCAATAAAGAAAGCTTATATTTAAAAAAGGCTTTAATTAAAGTTAGGTATCGTCACGTAGTCGGTCGTCGCTCTTCAGTTGTTGTGGTTGCTTATGCTGATTTGTTTGTTGCTTGTGCAATTATTAACTTGAACTTGGGCCTTAATTCACATTCTGATATGATGGGCGGTCAGTGTCAATCGTAAGTAATATTGATAAGCATAAATTAGTACCGGTATATGCTTAGGCCCCCGGCCGAGGCCCTCAATTCAAACTGACTCGGTCATCATTGATCATGACTTTCGGATTGCGACGATTCCGGGAGACGATTTACCCGGACAGTCACCACTATGATGACGATAGTCTGTACAATTAAAACTAAATTAGCGAATTAATTCGCATTTATTTTCGTCCTTGAATTTAATTTGAATGTTTTAGAGGCAGGAAATTACTCGGGCCCCTGAATCTGTTTACCATTTTACGACGGATTCTTCCCTGGCAACAGTCGGACACTGCTATCATTTGATTGGCTAATTCGTAAATGAGATATCTCATCAATATTCATATGACCTTATTTGGAGGTTGGGGGATCCCCCGGATGGATTGATTCATTATTACCACAGGGAAGAACATCAAATGTTTACTAAATCTGAAATATATTCCTCTTAGAATCTCTTTCAAAATTAGATCTAAAAGAAAAATTGTTATCTTATTATATTTATTAAAAAAATGATAATGAATGAGGGTAAATACTTTGTACTGGCAAATTTTCAGTAATTGTTGAAAATCAAAACAAATGGTTTCGGGACCGCAGAAATTCATTGGGCTTAAAACCATTTGTTTTGATTTTCAACAATGACCTCAACACAGCCAGTACAAAGTATTTAACCTCTAATCAAAGTATATATATATAAAACGAATTTTCGTATCAAAATTATTTATAGAAATTCTAAACAAATGAAAATAAAATAAAACGCCATGCAATTTTATTAAGTACAACCTAGTATTTATTTTATTCACTTTTCAATCTACTTCCATTTGAACATGAAGAAACAGAGTTCTAGATTTTGTTAATGAGTAAGATCCCCGGGTAAGATCCTGGTTTGCTGAACATACTACTCTACTTGTGAGATAGGCTTTTACGAGGGGTATTCATAATATAAGTTAAAAGTTTAACGGGTTCGCCGTCGGACAAGTTTTAATCTGTCTTACGAGAATAAGTGAAAAGTTCGTGAATTTAAATTAAACATAATAGAAATAACTAATGATGTTATAATAAAGTACGTACACCTAACAACGTACGTTATTTTTGCATTGCAACATCCTGTTCTTGCTATAGATTCAGACAACGGAGGAAACAGCTCGGAACTGTTCCTGTTATCATAACATTGATACAAAAATAAACTCCTTAAAAACCCTATTTGTGACAGGTTTTACCACCTATATGTACAAGGGGTGCAAATTGTGGCACTTAAGAATATTTTAGTGGTGCTGGTCAGGGGCGGATCCAGGATTTGTCAATAGGGGGCGCCAAAGCGGGAGTGGTAGCCCCTTGCGATTTTTGTACACGTTTTTACACGCTTTTTTACACGTTTTTAACGTTTTCGCCCTGTCAAAAATAGGGCGCGGGGCGTAGGCGCTATGTCAAAAAACGCCCTGTTAAAAACAAGGGGGCGCAGGCGCCGTGTCAAAAATAACGCCCCCCCCCCTAAATCCGCCCCTGTTGGTATTATGGAATTAAATCATACATAAACACAAACAAAACAAAATAGATAACTAAATCCTCATTAAATTATTGAAATTGTTCAATTCTGTATTTCATCGTCAAGCATGTTTTTAACCTTAACACAGGCAAGAGATTTGATTAAATTCATCGCTTAACAGAATTATTCATTTACATAATTCATAATGTTATTGTGTTAAATTTCATTGTTGGAATAATGCATGTATACTATAATTTAAAATAACATAACACAACAATGAGCATATATATAGCGCTCTTAAATATCATACAGTGGTATCACAGCGCTTAACAAAATGAAAACATAAAATAAAAAAAATAAAAATTAAACATCACTCGCACTACAGGGTGAGTCAAAAAAAAGTTTACCCTAATTGAAAAAATCAAAAAAAATATTTGTGACCACAAAATCAAGGCAAACAAAACTTTAAATGATTGCGCCATTTCTTTGCTACCATCTGGAAAAAAAATCACGCTATTTGATGATACCGTTAAGTAAATATGACTATTTCTGTACAGGAGCTGTTTTTTCACCAAAAACACGGTTTTTAATTTCAAGCTTAACAAGCTTAATAATGTTTAATAGGATTATGATGTAAAGCATTACACATCTTGTTTATTAAAAGACAATAGACTTGTTCAAAATTGTCTGCTAATAGATTAAAACATGAAATATGGATTAAATTGTATCACCACTGTCAGTTAATAAATAATAATTGCAAGGATTAAATAGTCCGCAAGGGATATTCATAAACATGATAAAACTAGATGAGGATATTTGTTACGCCTGACCTTTGGTGTAACGCCCAAGTTCAATAAATGAACTACGCATAAGTGAGGTACTATACATTTGAACGCCAATTAACACATCGTACAAATCAGATTTACCATATTTAACTATAATTTTAATTCATCATCTCCGTCACTGACTTTCTTCAGATCCATTAACATATGGATGACCTATACAATAGGTCTCATTCACATAAACAATAATATTCACAAAGTTCAAATCAAATTATAATGTCACTTCAATTATGCCTCATTTGTTGTTGTAGATGGGTTTCCCATGAATGTAATAACCTCGACGAATAATCAATGGTGTTGTTACGTCCCCAGACAATTGAAAGTGTTATTGATATATATGACGTAATAATAACCAGTGCTTACCCATTTAGCAGAATTTAATGTTATCTTACTTAATCTGCGACATCATTAGGGATTATTGGATTACATCTGTCATTTAATCAATATAGCGGTTGTTATATATTCTTGATGATCATTCAACGGTCGTAGCCAAGGTTTTTTAATGCTTGGTTGATTTCCATGTCAACAACATCAGATTCATCGGATTACCCCACATTTGGTATGCATTAATAATCGGTGATACAACTGCTAATTATATCGGCAGCCATTAACCTCCATAAACAGTAACAAGCTGTAACAGCAGTAACAGCAATAACAGCAATAACAGCAATAACAGCAATAACAGCAATAACAGCAATAACAGCAATAACAGCCAACGCACTGAAACAATAAATTGAAACCAAAACCTTGCAAATAATATTTTGTATTTGCAAATAAAGCTATATCCATTTCGGATACAAGTCAAAATTGTTTCTATATATTAATAGACCAAATTCAACACACATCAATTCTTTTGATACCGTATTAAAACGGCGTGTCCAAAAGTAGATTTATAATTGACATTTCAACTGATGTACTCATGAAATCTTGGGGTATTATTTCCACCACGCAACATCGGTACAACATACACAAATGAAAGTTTACTTTTATAAATCACCAGCCATATTTATTTTGCGAGAGAAATCATGATCAAATGCTAATTCGCATAACGTCACATAATATTAGCAAGTTCATGAGTTCACTCCATACACAATACATTGTTATAAACATATATAATTTTGGGCGGGAAAAATCATGATTGTTATGCTAATTCGCATAAAGCCACACAATATCAAGAAGTCATGATTTCACCCTATTACACAACATTTATTTCATTCGGATAAAATTGTATTTACAAATATATTTACATTCAAGACATATTAATTGTATGCGGAAAGAAACCTACTATTATCCCATTTCAGCTCTATTCCAAAATATATTAAAAAGGAGTTTCATTTTGTTATATGTTTCTTTATCCAAAACTTCCTTGCTCATGAGATAAAACAACGGATACAGACATTTTGTTTTCTTAATTTCTACGAAAACAATTAATGAAATTTCCGTAATTTTCACGGATGTAAATTTTGATATTTGAATTGCAAAGAATAACTTCATTTTATACCTTCAATGTAGTCAACTTGAATACACGGATTGGGAACATGTAATATCGTGAAATATAATTTAGACGTATTTTAAGGGACGTCAGCACGTACACGTCTATAGAAAAATAATACAATATTTATTTACACTTATTTACAAACTTACGTTAGATTCCCAAATGTGATGTCTCGTGTCTCCAGACATTCGTCGACATGATGGCACTACTTTCAGTTGTTCACCCTGGACGAAATTCTGTATGACTCGTCCATCCAACGGGGTACTGATACCATAGCCGACGAAATTAATGATGCTAACTTTCACGTAATAACTTGATTGCCACACATTAGACCAATCGATGGGTTTGCAAACTCGCAAACTTACCCCATGAAACAAAATATACCAGGCTCACAATGACCGCAAGCTTACCCTGATAAAGATGTCGGTTTTTAGGAAGCAACCAAAATATAGTTATCTCCAAGACATCGCATAAGGGAATGATTTTTGTTGACAACGCGATCACAATAATCCTTCGTAAAGCGCGGGAGAAATTAGTCACGCTTATACAACCTAACGCACCTGTTTATATGAACGCCATCTAGCGACCATCGCGCCAGATAGTGTAATATCAAATCATACTAGAAATACATTACTAAATCAAGCGTTAGAGCCAAGCTCTACGTAACAATTAACCCCCCACTTAAGATAAATATACGAACTGTATTTATCAAAATAAAATTTAAAAAATCTGCTTCCATGAATATATATATACAATCAGCTTCCATGATTTTAAAATATTTCTACCCAGTATGCTTACGTATGACCGCTCATCTATCGTATGAATACTTATATGATTTAATGGATTCCTGTTATTATTTTGATGTTTGTTTTAGCATTTTAATCAAGTACTGCTCTACTCATGAAATCGGCTCCAACATTATGTTTGCCTTTGATGACTTCTATTCGGTAGCGAAATTGTTGTAGTGCTAATGCCCAACGCATTATCCTGCCATTTGCTACTTTGGATTTTCGGAGACATGTCAAAGGTTGATGGTCGGTTTGGATGACAAACTCCTTTCCAAATAAGTAGGTGGAGAATTTCTGAGTTGCCCATATTAATGCCAAGCATTCCTTTTCCATGACTGAGTAACGCTTCTGATGTTCATTGAGCTTTTTACTCGCAAGTGCCGTTGGGAATAATTCCCCGTCATCTTCTTGTAACAGCACAGCACCGATGAGAAATATGAAAAGAAAGAGTTGCAAGGTGATGGCGACAGTCGATGTCATTGTAAGTAATACTGCCATGACTTTGGAGATATATCCTTCAATACGATGGTAAGACTCTGAGAACTTATTCTTGATTCCTGTTGCTGCATGTTCTCTTCTCTTTTGTAGGGTTTGATCTTCCTGCTGTGGACGTACTTGTCGGGTGGTTTCTGGCGTCACTTCTTCATCTGATGGAGTTACAAGTAATGGTGTAAGAGGCTTAGAACTGGCTGATTTCTGAATTAGGGTTTCAGCTGCGACAACATGTTGTTCTTCTAAATCGTCTGTTTCCAAGTCGACTTGCACTCCGATATCTTGAGTTGGTATGATCTTTACATCTGGATCTTTTGCACCTGGACATTGTCCGACCACTAAGTCACATATTGGTGTTTCCATTACTAGAGCGTATACTCTACCTGTGAAATATGGTGACGTAATATCGATCTTGGCGACGGGATACCTTCGTTGCGTACCATCGATTAGATAACATGTATGTTGTTCACCTGTATACTGATGCGGTTTTACTAGACCTTTGCGTACAACGACACCATTACAACCTGTATCACGATATACCTTAACTGATGTACCATTGATCGTTCCCTCTCTCAATGGCATACGTTTATTATCCCAATGCTTACATGCTATACCTGTGTTTTTTCGTTGGCAATCACACTCTATTTCAGGATAATCTTGTTGCAGATTTATGTCTACCTTATCTGGATCAATCTCAGTACATAGTAGACCTAAGGTTACGTGTCGTGATCCATAACCTTCGTCACTCTGTTGCCCATTATTTGTAGGCCTATGGTTATACTTACCAGGGTTATCATGACTAACACCTTGGTGTTGTACTGGTGCATTTCTGTTTAAGCCTATGTCAGAGCTTAAAGTGTGATAAGCATGACCATTACTGTAGTTACTATCGTTACCACCTGACTGATTACCATAGTCTATACTCTGATTATAACCAGAATGGTTTGTAGGCCTATCACCTGTCTCAGTATTTTGCTCGTCACTTTGTTGCTGTAAATTACAGTTACTTTCAAGATTGTCTTGAGTGTTTACATCAGTAGGCCTATTTCCATCTGTAGGGTATAGTTGTGCAACACTATCTAATACAAGGGCTAATGTTCCTTTACGGATACAATCCTTTGCTCTATGACCTTTCTTTCCGCATAGGAAACATGTGATCGGTTCACGGATACCTGTATTGAACTTACCACTATTAGTGTATGAATTGCTAGGCCTATTTGTTTGACCTTGAGGTTGGTTTGTACGTTGGGGCTGGCCAGTATTTTTATATTGACCTGTATTTTGACCTTGTGTTTTCGGTTGGGATTGAAATTTATTTTCTTTCACTTTGACCTTGTCGAACCAACCACCATGTGCATTTATGTAATGATCAGCGATTATCGCAACTTTGTTTGCTTCTTTTGGTTCTTGTTCCAAAATATGAGTGGCCATGTTTCTCGGGCAACTGTGTAAAAATTGATCTCTGACCAATAGATCTACCAAAGCTCCAATTGAGTTACCTACATCCGCGAGTTCAATCCACCTGTGAAGGTACCTGGTAATTCGGGTTGTATATTGTTCAGCACTTTCATTTGGGTCAGGTTTAGAGTTTTTGAATTTATCACGAAACCCAACTTCGGTATGTTTATACCGTCTTAACAATGCTTTTTTCAAAATCATATAGTTATCGGCATCGTTAGGAGTAAGTGCATCATAAACCTGTAGTCCTTGTCCAGTCAAAAGAGTACTCAAATTCAAGGCCCAAATTTCTTGCTCCCATTGACTTGTTACTGCATATCTTTCAAACCTATTAATGTATGCATCCATATCATCTTTAGTTTCATCGTATTTTGGAAGTTTCAATGGTCTATACTTGCTGCTATTTGCCGAAGTATGTGAGCCATTTATGGCAGTCTGATTCTGTAATTCATTACTTTTGAGCGTAAGGTTAGCCATTTCAATTTCATGATGATATTGCGTGTCATTTTTCTTTTGTTCAAGATCGGCACGCGTTTCCAAAAGTTCTTTTTCGCGCCCTAACCGATGTTCTTCATTAATTTGTTCCTCTGCTCTACGCTCTTTCTCGCGCAGTGCGCGTTGCTCCCCAATATTCAATTCATGAGTTTGATTCTCTTTTTCGCGCAGTACGCGTTGCTCTTCAACATTTAATTCATGAGTTCGATTCTCTTTTTCACGCAGTACGCGTAGCTCTTCAATATTTAATTCATGAGCTTGACGCTCTTTCTCGCGATTTGATTCATAAGTTTGACTCTCTTTTAAGTGAACCATACGCTCTCTCTCATGTTCACGCTCGGCTACTCTTGCATCACGATCAGCATCCCTTTGTTCCTTTAATTTCCTTCTTTCCTCAACCAAAAAATCCTTTAACTCGCGCCCCTCGAGACCGATTTCTTTCCCCAGGGAAGTGAGAGTTTCTATTTCTTTGAGATATTCTACAGACATGATGAGGATGGATATGAAATTAAATTTGGGTAATAAAAAAAAAATGTAAACAACTATCGCGAAAATTCTTGTCACGAAAATTATTAAGTAAAGTGTGTCTATAAATCTGTGGCAATCAACTATTATAAATACGTAAAATGTAACTACTACACTATGCTCACCCCAGCACTTCTACGTTGGCTGTTATATCTTGGTGTTCTTCACCTTGATCTTGACTTGTGTGATATACATGTGGTGACCATCCGAAGTAGTGCCAACCATGTAGTCGAACGTCTGAAGATCTGAAGATAACAAATATATTAAGACAACAGTGAGATATATATGATGTATACAAGCAATATATAAGTTAAATTGACGTTAAATCATCCGCACCTCCTTAACATTAATTATGCAAAGATTTATTAGCACGTATTGTTTTTGGCGCATGCGTAAACTATCCCGGACGAGCCCCCAATTGTTACGCCTGACCTTTGGTGTAACGCCCAAGTTCAATAAATTAACTACGCATAAGTGAGGTACTATACATTTGAACGCCAATTAACACATCGTACAAATCAGATTTACCATATTTAACTATAATTTTAATTCATCATCTCCGTCACTGACTTTCTTCAGATCCATTAACATATGGATGACCTATACAATAGGTCTCATTCACATAAACAATAATATTCACAAAGTTCAAATCAAATTATAATGTCACTTCAATTATGCCTCATTTGTTGTTGTAGATGGGTTTCCCATGAATGTAATAACCTCGACGAATAATCAATGGTGTTGTTACGTCCCCAGACAATTGAAAGTGTTATTGATATATATGACGTAATAATAACCAGTGCTTACCCATTTAGCAGAATTTAATGTTATCTTACTTAATCTGCGACATCATTAGGGATTATTGGATTACATCTGTCATTTAATCAATATAGCGGTTGTTATATATTCTTGATGATCATTCAACGGTCGTAGCCAAGGTTTTTTAATGCTTGGTTGATTTCCATGTCAACAACATCAGATTCATCGGATTACCCCACATTTGGTATGCATTAATAATCGGTGATACAACTGCTAATTATATCGGCAGCCATTAACCTCCATAAACAGTAACAAGCTGTAACAGCAGTAACAGCAATAACAGCAATAACAGCAATAACAGCAATAACAGCAATAACAGCCAACGCACTGAAACAATAAATTGAAACCAAAACCTTGCAAATAATATTTTGTATTTGCAAATAAAGCTATATCCATTTCGGATACAAGTCAAAATTGTTTCTATATATTAATAGACCAAATTCAACACACATCAATTCTTTTGATACCGTATTAAAACGGCGTGTCCAAAAGTAGATTTATAATTGACATTTCAACTGATGTACTCATGAAATCTTGGGGTATTATTTCCACCACGCAACATCGGTACAACATACACAAATGAAAGTTTACTTTTATAAATCACCAGCCATATTTATTTTGCGAGAGAAATCATGATCAAATGCTAATTCGCATAACGTCACATAATATTAGCAAGTTCATGAGTTCACTCCATACACAATACATTGTTATAAACATATATAATTTTGGGCGGGAAAAATCATGATTGTTATGCTAATTCGCATAAAGCCACACAATATCAAGAAGTCATGATTTCACCCTATTACACAACATTTATTTCATTCGGATAAAATTGTATTTACAAATATATTTACATTCAAGACATATTAATTGTATGCGGAAAGAAACCTACTATTATCCCATTTCAGCTCTATTCCAAAATATATTAAAAAGGAGTTTCATTTTGTTATATGTTTCTTTATCCAAAACTTCCTTGCTCATGAGATAAAACAACGGATACAGACATTTTGTTTTCTTAATTTCTACGAAAACAATTAATGAAATTTCCGTAATTTTCACGGATGTAAATTTTGATATTTGAATTGCAAAGAATAACTTCATTTTATACCTTCAATGTAGTCAACTTGAATACACGGATTGGGAACATGTAATATCGTGAAATATAATTTAGACGTATTTTAAGGGACGTCAGCACGTACACGTCTATAGAAAAATAATACAATATTTATTTACACTTATTTACAAACTTACGTTAGATTCCCAAATGTGATGTCTCGTGTCTCCAGACATTCGTCGACATGATGGCACTACTTTCAGTTGTTCACCCTGGACGAAATTCTGTATGACTCGTCCATCCAACGGGGTGCTGATACCATAGCCGACGAAATTAATGATGCTAACTTTCACGTAATAACTTGATTGCCACACATTAGACCAATCGATGGGTTTGCAAACTCGCAAACTTACCCCATGAAACAAAATATACCAGGCTCACAATGACCGCAAGCTTACCCTGATAAAGATGTCGGTTTTTAGGAAGCAACCAAAATATAGTTATCTCCAAGACATCGCATAAGGGAATGATTTTTGTTGACAACGCGATCACAATAATCCTTCGTAAAGCGCGGGAGAAATTAGTCACGCTTATACAACCTAACGCACCTGTTTATATGAACGCCATCTAGCGACCATCGCGCCAGATAGTGTAATATCAAATCATACTAGAAATACATTACTAAATCAAGCGTTAGAGCCAAGCTCTACGTAACAATATTGAATAAAAATTGTCACCAGTGACTATCTGTTATGTGAATAATAAACGATATTTTTTTATTTTATAGTATTTTGATAACATCAATAAACATAATATTGCACTCATTTTTCGTAAATATGTCCGATTAAGTAAACATTATCCTTGAACCAATCAAAAATTGTCAATGTCCACAGTAAGACTACATGTAGTAAGTAATAGTCTATCCCTCTCTTTCTTTCTCTACATGTAAAATTTATTCCTGTTAATGAATAGAAACCCACTTGATAATCCAGCATCTTGTTTGGTCTTTCTCCTGATCTTTGAGAGTGTGCTTAAGATGGTTGCACTGAGGGACAATAGACAGCTTTAAGGCCTATTTATGACACAATTACCACACTTTAATCATTTCATAACAAAGGAATTGATCCTTTCGTTGTCGGTATTGTAATTTTTTATTGGTTGTATCTTATGAAATATAATGGTCAAGATCTGGAAGCGTGTTCGGACGTTAAATTGGTCACTTTCATTCAAAACAGAGTAAAATGAGTTTCCCTCAACTAATCTAAACCAGATAAAATTCATATTAAAGCTAATGAATTTGTCTTTATACCGTAGTAAATTATCTTGAACACAAACAAATACTTTTTTCTAAAAAAATCGCTGAAGTTGAGTAAACTTTTTTTTGACTCACCCTGTATGACGGTGGAATAAGTGAGTTTTTAACATCTTCTTAAATTGAGTCAGTGGTGAGGCATGTCTGATGTGACACGGTAACTTGTTCCACAAAAATAAACTGAAGACATGAAATCCTTTCTTGGTGGTAGTGAGACGAGTTTTAGGTATAGTGAGAATCCGAGTGTCAAAGGCAGAACGAAGACCACTTCTTTTAGGCACATGTACTAGTAATTTACAATCAAGCTTACAAACATTTACAACTTTCACATACGCATTTATATAATTATATAACAACAGTTTTACCGGTTTTAAATTTCGTCTCATAAAACGTCTCATCTTCTCATATCTATGAACATGTTGTCATTTTAAGGGACACAGTATGAATCTTATTTTGTAATCTGTAAATGATATTGGAATATCCAGTATACTACAATTTACAATCAAGCTTACAAACATTTACAACTTTTACACATAGTATAATTACACCATGCGCATTTATATAATTATATAACAAAAGTGTTACCGGTTTTAAATGTCATTGATGCATAGGAACAAAACGTCTAATCTTCTCATATCAATGAAAATGTTGTCATTTTATTTTTATAAGGGACACACGATAATAAAGCTTATTATTTATTATGTTGTGTTAAATGTCATTGTTGGAATATCCATTATACTACAATTCACAATCAAGCTTACAAACGTTTACTACTTCCCTACATATGGTTAGCCTACACCATACGCATTTACATAATTACATAACAAAGTGTTACCGATTTAATTAATGCATAGGAATAAAACGTCTGATCTTCTCATATCAATGAAAATATTGGCGTTTTATAAAGGGACACACTATGAATCTGTTTTTTAATCTTTAAATGATATTAGAATATGCAGTAAACTACAATTTACAATCAAGTTTACAAATGTGTACAACTTCCACACATATGGTTACACACCATTACGTATATGATTTACATAATTACATAACAAAAGTGTTACCAGTTTTGAATTTCATTGATGCATAGGGACAAAACGTCTCATCTTCTCATATCAATGAAAATATTGTCGTTTTATTATTAAGGGACACACTATTAATCTTATTTACAATCAGGTTTACAAATATTTACAACTTTCACACATATGATGATTAGACCATACGCATTTACATAATTACATGACAAAAGTGTTACATATTATATTTTTTAAATTTCATTGATGCATACATGTAGGAACATAACGTCTTATCTTCTCATATCAATAAAAATATTGTCATTTCTTTTTTTAATAAGGGAGAACACACTATGAATCTTATTGTTAAATTATACAAATACAGGAGTTATAATTTGCGATCGTTAAATAATAGCGCGGCTGCGCGGGACGCAGTATTCACTCAATGTGCTTCGATAGACGTGCGAATTTTGATAGTACTTTAGTTATAACGTAATTCAAGAATATGTTTAATATTATAAGGGATCGTAGAGTTATGGCATTTGGAGCAAATACTCAAGGGTACATTACGTGATATAGTAAGCCGCAGCAACGTCCCTACCATGTGTGTACATTTCAACAGGTGGAGGCATGGGGGACCTATTAAAAACTTCGTGGCGCATTAGTACTCTTGACCGAAGATGTGTTATCAAAATCGGTGTTCAAACATTTGTTATGGGTCAAATTCTTAGCAGTTGCATCCATGACTTCGTAAGTCGAATCTGGATTTCCTGTAGGCAAGGGCACGTTAGTACGAGATGTGTTTTGGTGTCAATCACGACGTTATCATCTGGGCTTAGGCACTATAGCCCGTCATCATCGACGTAGTTAGATTGCATCTACAATACATCAATGTAAGTAGGGTCGGAATTTTCTTTAAGCGGGGGAAAGTTAGTTTGAGGTGTGTTAGTACCAGTCGCGGCGTTATCATCCCGGCTTAGATACGTACTATAGCCTGTTATCGTCTGTGTAGTTGGGTTTACTACAGTGTAAGTCGGGTCGGAATTTTCTGTAAGCGGGGGAACGTTAGTTAGAGGTGTGTTAGTGTCAATCGGGGCGTTATCTGGGCTTAGATACGTACTATAGCCTGTCACATTCTGTGTAGTTGGGTCTACATCAGCATATGTTGGGTCTGGATTGTCATCATGGTCACAGGTCTCATTCAATGTAGTTGATTCTATGTCAGCGTAAGCGTATGTCTGGTCAGGATCAAGTGAGAGCACGTTATTACTTTGTGCACCATCTGCCTCGTCCTCTGCGCCTTTGTTTAGATATTCGTACGTCTCGTAGGTCGTAGAACTCATGGTTAATGGGTTTAAGCCAATATAATTGGACCCTGGATTTTCTGGTGGTGTTGCATCGGCTGGTGGTGTTGCATCGGAAGCCGGTTTACTAATCCTGTACGATAAGAAAATGTACGAATGATAACAAATGAATTGCCGGCAGAAGGTAAAGTCAATATGGTCAACCAAGGGTAAAATTAATAATAGCAATGTTCTGACTCTAACGGAGTTTATGGCACCAAAGTAGGCCTATGTATAAAAATCCATGTTCATCGCATCTTTTGATCATCAGATTTTAATAAATCGTTAATATCCCATAAATATTTTCCTCGTCATATATTCATTAGATCGTTATCGTCGTGTTGCGCTGTCTTATAATAATAACATCTAGCGGGTTGATGAGTAAACAAATTGTAAGAAATTGCTATAAAATATCAAGAACATGTCCTATACGGCCATGTGTTTTGAACTAGCAACCCTTCCCGTTGCATGTCCAGATTTTTACATTTTACACCATCTGAGATTCGAATAAGCATATCGCAATAACTACTTGTTCTACACCATAAAAAGTATATATTTTCGGAACGGTAATCTCACAAGAAATCCAAATATGCTATTGGAATTTAGATAGGACCTACTTGTATCATGTTGTGATTAAGAATGTTCAAAAAATATCGATTTTTTTCATATTTTGATTAAAGCTCAATAATAATCTATACCTATCCCAATCATAATTTTACTGCGCATATTCCTCACGCCATTACCCATCAGAACATATTGAATGTCAAGGGTAACTTGTTGAAATACACTATATTGGGAAGTGAATGAGCACAAACGTTTAAATTTCATATATTTTAGAGTTTACATTTATTTTATTTTTTTGGTAGGCCTATGCACCCTATCCTTATTTAAACGGCATTTTTGAATTCCCTATTTGGGGCTTTCCAAAAATGTATAATTTTGCTGTCATCGGTTGAATACTTTTTTGTTATAGTCATGTATGTAAAACAGAAACCTATAGACTATAAAACTTATAGAATATAAAACAATCTTCAATATGAGAGCGAAATTATTAAAGGGTTGAGAAGTTATTGTAAATTGAACGTATACTTGGGAACAGTGTCTACACTCCCCATAAAGATTGTACACAGCGCCACCGCACACACACACCATTGTTTGCTGCTATTACCCCTCAGCCTACATCATGTCGGGAATGGCAGTGTATCAGAAGGTTATTTATTGGTATTTCTAAAACATTTCATAGGTATTTTTACTTTTAACCCTCTTATGAGTAAAGAGGTAACATAATCAAAGTAAGTTAAAGGCAAAACTTTGAAGAAGACAGTACGATGCGAAAATGCGGGTTCTGACAAAGCTTTATATTTAAAAAACATCAGATTGGTCTTATAAATTCACCAATCAATGTCAGATACATTTACATGTATTTCCCTAAATATGAAGCAGATATGTTTCCTACATTTTTAGTTATAAGCTCTCCGTGGGTTTTTTTGTCTTTCATATCAACATTATGGCGCTTGGTACCTAATTCCCACGTAATCACATCGCCGGTGGCGAAGTCATTTTTCGATGTCAAACTTTTGTTGTAGGTTTCCTCCTATTGGAATAATACTTTATATTTATTGTGATGTGAATATACAGTACTAATTGTCATGCATCCAATTGTTCTACGTTTAACGATTTATAAAGGGCCCGGAGTAAGGGTTTGGTCAGCCCACCAATGTCTGTACCTATCTAAACATGATGTATATTTTACATAATTGTTGGCAAATCAAACTGAAACTAAATTTATAACCTACCTGTATATTACAATGATGGCAATCACAATGATGATGACCAGTACAACACCTAATGTGATACCCACTATCACCCCTGTACCAATTCCTGGTGGTGACTCCGGTAATACAACTGTATAGCAGAAAGTGAACCCATTAATGTGATTAAAGGGATACGCAGTAATTTTTGTAACATAATTTACTTCGTAACATAATTTACTTCAGAATTCAAGATGAACATTAAAGGTAGATGTTTCTGATTGCTGGCCCGATTTTCAACTTGATGTTTTCAATTTTACATGAAAGGTCATCCTTAAAATTGTCACATTCTAAAGTTTGAGTTGCATAACTCTATTGGTTTTTCTTGTAGAAGCACAAGGTCACAATAAAAGTGCCCATTGAGTAGTACTAATACTGACTGGTGGTTAACCACCTTTGGCAGTAATTTAGCACCTTTTAGCCTATAATTCATGAATTGAATATTTCTGGCCCCTAAGATTTTACAGACATAATGAGAAAAATATGTGGATTCTTCTAATATAAAAATATCTTGATGTGAAAAAATAATCGTAGCCAAAAAAGTGATCGAAACATACACCTTTAATAAAGGTCATTTTTGCTGTTGTCACTGATGAAATCACGAAAGCAGCCTTCTGCCCAGGATATTTTAATATATTGTGAATTTATAGAACGTTATACCGGGGAGCACACATTTTTTGTTACACATTGGAACAAATTTCTACCCAAAATCAAGGTCAAGGACAATCAACCACCTAAATTAGCAAGGATGTCCACTTAGGTTTTAATTTTACCAACCAAAAAGAACATTTTGGTATAGTAATGACTTCCTGTGTCAGCCTCAGGCCGGGACCGGAAAACCTCTGTTCTTCCCAACTACTATAGCGTGAAATTCCGATCTGCCGTAGCTCAGAATATTTGTACTGATGTTTCGTTGTACAAAGAGGGTTCATTTTTCTTAATCCTTACATGGGTAAGTTCATACATGTAATACAATTGTAAAAATGTACAAATCTCAGTTTGTATCAAACGTGAGGGCGCAGCCTCCAATACATCACTGAATATACCTTTAAGAACAACGCATTTTCGCTTGTGTTGATAAGTTATTTGAAACAGTTTCAAACTTTCAAAATCTGGATATACAAGCATAGGTGGTATAGGAATGTTTGTGTCTAACAGCATTGTTTCCCAGAGAGTAATGGTCCAGGGTAATGGTATCCGCTGAAATGACGGTATTGGAATGTTTAGAGAACGTGTATGAGAATGTGTACACAAATATTCCGACCTGGTCAGTTATGTCATTGCACTACAATAACCAATCTTTTAATCTTTAACTTTAACCGAAAACATTTCAAATTTACCATTCTTGTTTCAAAAAAGTAATTGTTTGAATCAGATTACGACACAACAACTACAAGGAAATGATTTGACTCAAATGTATCCACATATTATTGATGTTGTGCATACCATTCTCTGCACGGTGTACTAGGCTCGGATTCTACTGAGTGTTTGAAATATCATAATGCGGATTGAAATATCATTGAAATATAAACTAGAGTTAATTGAGCTTCAAGAAGCCCGGACATTGGCCTCCTTGATTAAAATCGGACAATAAGTCAATGACTCCTAGTGACCCTTATGACCTGTCACTTTTAATCTCTAAAACCCTATGTGTGCATCATGATGGACATAAGGAATCTTTTGCCAAAATGTGGGCACATATTCACAAGTTGACCTCTAGTGGCCTCTCAATGACCTTTGACCTTTTTGTAATGATTGACTTATTTTCTTGGGTCATCAAACCAAACAAGACGAAACAAGTCCGGTCCAAATCGGACCATGTCTTAACTTTTACCCCTGTATAGGTCAATGACCCCTATTAACCCCATATGACATGAGACCCTATATGCACATAGTCCTAATACATCTGTTGACTATTGTGAATGTCATCAGTCAATTCCTCTCGGACAAGTTTTACACTTTTACTTGTTGGAGACTGTTTAAGCGGACTGTTCGGTTCGAATCTTGGTGTTAATGCATACCTGTTAATTTGTAGCGCCCTAAAGTCAAGCGGGCTTTCGTTCCGGAACCGACTGTAAAAGGCTAATCACAATAACAAAATCATAACCAAAACGAGAAACACAATCTTACTTCTTGAGTATAACAACATACCTGTAAATATCGACAAAGATGACCACTCTTCAACACATTCCTGAAATAAATAGATATTTATTGATCAACTTATTTATCACTTTAAGGTGACTAGGGGTCTTAGAGAATAGAGACCAATAAAGCCAGTACCCACTGCGTCACCAATGAGTTTTTGGAGACTTTGATGCATTTGGCTTGGCGTTTTGATATTTATAATTGTTTAGCGTAATGCAAGCGCCGGCCTGATCGCTGCAGAATGTGAAAGCGTTTCAGTGACCTTGACTTTAAACCAATATCGGATAATACAGGGTTTTCCATTATCGAACGGTACTATAGTCGATTCGCAGACATTGGCCGATTATAGCGATTTACCATTTCAGTAAAGAGGTAACAGAAGCAAAAGAGGGGGAGGCACTCGAATTTAATCGCAATATGCAAGGTTAATACCGTGTTTTCGTGTACATGTACTACTGTGATGTTGTCACCACTATGTACCTAGTGACAGGGAACTTGCGGTTGGATTATCGGCATAACGATAAAGAAATGTATTGTTATTCAAATAAATTGATAAAGGTATTCAGGTGGTCTCATAGCCAGAAATACTTAAAGTAACGTTTATAATCCGTATCTTGGTTGATATAACTGTTTTTCCATTTAATTAGGACAAATGGTTTGTACCTAGGTATCTAAAAAAAATGATTATTGAATTATTTTCCGGTTTCTTTCTCGCAAATAAATATGTAGAACTGTTATTTTCATTTTAATGTTTCCTTTATTCCACGTGCATAATAAAAACGGAAAATAATAAAATGTATCCACTAAATTATGAATAGGTAAAATGACATACATCATATTTTTCTTTCGAAACCTGTATACGGTCGATGATGGTCGATTTGTTTTATTGTGGTAACCGCTTCCAAAGGGATAACACATTTGAAGCTGCTGGATTAAGTTTTTGGTTGTCGTGATTGTAAAGCTATATGATCAGCCCTATTCATAAAGCCACACTATCATGAATAGCATTTGATTATGGAGCGCAAATAATCATGATAATAACATCTATAAAAGTACCGCTGTTTCATCATTGGTCAAAATGGGTTCCTCTAACGCCCAATGGACGAGGTCCAAAATCGATACCGATGCGCCAGAGTTTATGAATCTACTATAGTATAGTCTAGAATCTGGTACCTAATGTACATTTATTTAAAACAAGTACAATCAATCCACGCATGACGTCACAATGAAGTCATAAACATGACATACCTCAAAAATGTCGTTGTATTTTTGTACAGTGATTGACATATGCTCCATATGCTTTATTATCACCGACAGGGAATGATTGCCTCTCATCAACCTCTTTGCGAGTTAGATTGGCAACGATGAAAGCATGGAGTAGGGGATTGTTGACTATCTGTCTTCTCATGGGTTAACAATAACAATACATTATCAATTGTCTTAACATTACCTCTGATGTACAACTGGCGTACGCCATTCTGATGACGTACGTTTGTCCAACGATGAGGGCGTGATTAGGATATCCTCCATAGGTTTTGTTATCACCGACAGTGAATGATTGCCTCTCATCAACCTCTTTGCGAGTTAGATTGGCAACGATGAAAGCACGGAGTAGGGATTATTGACTATCTGTCTTCTCAGGGGTTAACAATAACAATACATTATCAATTGTCTTAACATTACCTCTGATGTACAACTGGCGTACGCCATTCTGATGACGTACGTTTGTCCAACGATGAGGGCGTGATTAGGATATCCTCCATATGTTTTGTTATCACCGACAGTGAATGCCATTGTCTCATCGACCTCTTTGCGAGTTAGATTAGCAACGATGAAAGCATGGAGATGGTTGTTGCCTCCCTGCCTTCTCCTTCTACTGTTACCATTTTCGACTGCGATGTACACGTTACTGAAAAAAATAGAAAATAAACGGATCACAATTTTAGTTTTATTATGCTTGAAATGGCCTGTGATATTGATGGGTCTGTAATTGCTGGGCTCGTTATTATAATGAGATTGGGCCAATTAGCGCTTTAAAAGTGGAATATAAATATCGAGAAAAAGCTTGCAGTAATAAATAACTCCCGATATAGGCCTAATGGTGACTGGCCTCATGAATATACATTTTTGTCACTAATTATAACATGATTTGAATGTGTGCTGCCTCACGTGATTGTATACATACGATTTGTATGGTTCCATGTGTTGTATTGACACTGCTTTTTATAAGAAATTTCAGGTTGGTGGTGGTGTTTTTTCAATCCAAATAACATATATACAGAAATGTTTTAGGCATTTAGAAGTAAATGTAAATCTTTTTAATAGAATGATACATTTGCGCACTTTGGAATTAATCGAAATGATTATATCAACAAAGGACATCCTAATTCGCTATTGCACGGTACAGATGAAACCATTGAAAGTGAGGCTCTCCCCTCACCACGCACTATCACGCACTATCACGCCACACTGCGTCGGTGGTTTCACGCAGGTTTGTGCATCGCGTGGTAGTGCATGGTGAGGGGAGCACAACACTAAGTCGGTCCCCATTGACTTTACACGCTACGTACTACGAATTCAAATCGCTGTAAATCCAGTTGGCTAGCGATTAGATCTCTGAATTTTTGATATGTTATAGGACCATCCCTGTACTTTAACATATCTTAATATGAACTGAGATACGCCGTCGAGATTTTTTGCTAGAAGTCGGCAAAATTAAATGGTATGATTACGCGAGTCAATATTCGGTTATTTCCCGTTCATGCACCATGTGTGTAAATCGGCCCGTTATTTATATTTCACCTAAATTCATCGGATTTTCTGTTCTAAACATTAAATATATAATCCATAAAATCCATAAAACACAAATTTGATATCATTACCCCTCAAATTGACGCCAATTTTGCACATTCATTTGGTCAAAAGGAACTATTGCTGTGATAAACTTTTGCCGGAAGTGCCGCGCAAACCCGACTTAGTGGTGTGCTCCCTGAGGGGAGAGCCTCGCTTTCATTTTAAAATGGCGATTGCGTGCAAAGGGTAAGGGTCGTATGTATCAGTCCCAAGTATGCAAATGAGGATGCGCTTTATTCCGTAAAGTAGTTCCAGCGCAAGATTCATGACATTGTATTCAGGGAGCTCATTTGCATACTTGGGACTGCTACACCATACCGCTACCGTGCAAAGAGCGTATAGCGGGCAACGGCGATAATGCGCTCATGAGATGAGTATAATCTATATAATAACGATGGAATTTCACTGTGTAGTTGTCAAAATATATCTCCGTTGCAAAAGTGAGTCTGCTGTAGGCCTATTTGACGCGATTTTGTTTTCCTTTTATTTGGAAAGAGGATGTCAATCTTGAGCAATTCAATATGCCAACATGTCAGCCTTGTAAAATGCCAACAATAAGGCGTTTAATAAGGCTCACCGCTATGTGACTAGGGAAACTTTCACTCTGAAGAAGATTTTTTTTTTTTCATTACTAAAAAAACACGGTCTTTTACCCGTCTCATTAAAAGTCACGCCTGTCTCATTAAAAGCTTTAAATCAGTCTCTTTGTGTTGGAAAATGGACAGATGTTTATTTTTACTCCGCATGTTTTCATCCATGGATGTCTACCTCCAGAGTATCTTACTGCATTCTGTCCACGAAATTTGACATTTTATGTCGGGAACCTTATAACCGTTCACAATTTTGCATTCAAAGGCACGTGTTATTTTTTTTTCCTTGGGAGCATATTGCTATTAATAAAAAGTCGATAAAGATGCATTTTCAAATGCGATCGTCACATCGTAATATTACCGATTTTTAGACGTCGTAGCACAAACTTCGTGCACAAGGAATGTTTCTAAGGTATTAAACTTTATCCAAAATATGTTTTTTTGGAATATAGGCCTATACATTTTAGGACAGTTCAGCGCCACGACTTTTATTCACCTATACAGTCAATCGTTAGCACACATAACAAGCCGGTTTCCTTGCTTCCGATAAACCGGTGCAGATATATTTATCGACTCAAAAATAACAGGAAAACTCATGTTGTTTTATTAAATAGGAAATTATATCGACCTGAATAAATAGGACTTTCCCTTCAATCCGTCACAATCGCAAGTTGTAAATGACCCGATTTTTATTCATGTTCTAGAAATATCGGTATACAGGCGGGCGCAGTGGGTCCAGGCAGCGAATGTATTAACCGTAATGTTGTTTACGGTAAATAATATCGCGTCCGGGCAAACGAAAAGACGCTATTTTCATGTTTGGCTTCTGAGTTCTGACTGCCTAGATTCAACTGATTTTAATGATAACCTGATGATCAAAACATGCGAAAACCACGTGAATTTATAATGCACACACACCACATACGAGGGGCATTCAATAAATACCCGCAACCAGTGAAAATCTCTGAACCGTGACATGTGTCAATAAAATAAACTTATGATACTTATACTGTAAGTCTTACCCCTTTCTCACGGACAATTTCAAACATGTGGGTCATTTTTATCATGTAATTTCAGTACTACATGTATAAACATCATGGTCTCTGGGCACTGAAAATTGACAAGAATCAGCATTATAAATCAAGCGCCAATATTAACACTGTTAACGCATGTATCTTAATGCATACCATAAACTTGTCTTTCAAATTTCCCGCCATTGTAACATTTAATTCCCGTACCAGTGCCCTGAGATCACGGTATTCACAGTGCTGAGATGTAATGATAAAAATGACCTACGTGTTCGAAAATTTCTGTGAGAAAAGAATAAGATTTACAGTTTAAGTATCATACGTTTATTTTACTGACACGTGTCACGGTTCAGAGATTTTAAATGGTTACAAGTATTTATTGAATGCCCCTCGTATGTTCTACTGAATACATTGACTAGTTTATTATTCATACCGTTTGCTGCCAGTGTATGTAATGTACACCTAGCACATAAAGTCCCTGCTCAGGTGCTTTGAGGTTGACTAATTCAAAATATATAATCGGTACCAAAAATCTGAGATATACATTAAATGAGCAAATTTCTTCTCCGCAGTTTGATACCTCATTCAACAAAATCGAATGGATACTTTTAAAGTTATGTCGATTTCAATGACCGTTCATGCAACAGAAAAGTGGCACTAGGTATAGGAATCATTGATTTGTGTGTGATAACTGTGTGCTATCTGAACGTGACAGATGAATGGGTCTTTAGTGACAAAGGGTGTATCTGGCTGTGAAGAATACAAGTCTTAGCTGATAAGCTGTGAGTTTTTCAGTGCGTAAATCCATAGACGGGTAAAACATTGATTTTTACCGTCTATGGTAAATCACACACAAATCAATGATTTCCTATACCTAGTGCCACTTTTCTGTTGCATGAACGGTCATTGAAATCGACATAACTTTAACAAGCCGAACTTGTTGAGGAGCGCAAGCCAAGAAGGGCTCTGAGATCGGCTACCGAGCTGCTCGTATGTCCACCTAAGATCACCAAAACAAAATTCTATGGTGATAGGGCATTTTCTGTAGCAGCACCAGCAATCTGGAACAAACTACCCAGTAATCTACGTGCAATATCAAAACCTAATTCATTCAAGAAACATCTCAAAACGCATTTTTTCACATCAACATAATTTTTCGTTTGGAATCTTTTAAATGTACTTTGTGACTTTTTACAATGGACACAATTAATGGGGAATGCCATTCTTTTAACTTTATTGGTTTCTTCAACATACACAGATGATTCCCTGTGATTTTTTAGTATTATATTATATGTGTGCAATTACAATATATTGTTGTTTGATATTCTTTTAAGTATATTTATCTATTAGTTCTTGTAATTTAATTATAGGTGCAATTAATTTTGGATTACAAATTTCAATTTCATATTTATAATGCTTGCTCTTTGTATCCGGATTTTGTTGTTGTTGTTGTTGTATTTTTATATTTGTATAATACCTATTGTGCTTTATCATATATTAATTTTTTTAATTAGTTAGTATGCATTTGTAAATTAAGTTTTCTATATCACATTGTTGTAAGGCGCCTTCCGGTTGTTTACAACATAAGGCGCTTGATAAATTGTACTTATTATTATTATTATTATTATTAAAAGTATCCATTCGATTTTGTTGAATGAGGTATCAAACTGCGAAGAAGAAATTTGCTCATTTAATGTATATCTCAGATTTTTGGTACCGATTATATATTTTGAATTAGTCAACCTCAAAGCACCTGAGCAGGGACTTTATGTGCTAGGTGTATATGGCCATGCGTTTTGAACTCACCACCCAAAAAGGGTGGTGGCGTTGCATTTTTGGTGACGAATCATCCATCTCTCTCTATTAACTCAACAACTAAATGTGGTAGAGTTATGGTTGAGGTGTCATTTGAAAGCCTATTTATCTAGCTATATGATATGAATAAATCAGGTATTTCCATAACTGATTGGCTGAGATATGATTGATTATATTGTGAAAGTGGTGGCGGTGGCGGTGGCGTTGTGTACAATCTCTATGGGGAATATAGAAAACGTTCCCTATTCTACGTTCAATTAACCATAACTCCTTATCCCTGTATGGTACAAATATGCTTTTGCTCTCATTTTAAAGATTATTTTATATTTTTATAAGATTCTGTTTCAACAAAAGTGACAACTATTATGTAACAATTGTAATCATGAATCGATTGCATTGTCCTTGGCTTTCTCCCTATTCGCTACACAGTGAACTTGCCCTAATTCATCGGTTTTACATACATGACTATATCAACAAAAGTATTCAACCGATGATAGCAAAATTATACATTTTTGGAAAGCTCTCAAATAGGGAAATTAAAAAATGCCGTTTAAATCAGGATAGGGTGCATAACCTCGCAAAATACTTGTAAAACTCTAATAAATATGAAATTTAAACGTTTGTGCTTATTTACTTCCCGATATAGTGTATTTCAATAAGTTACCATGTGACAACCATTTTTTTCTGATGGGTAATTGCATGGGGAACTAATTTGCACAGTAAAATTATGATTGGGATCGGTATAAAATTATTATTGAGCTTTAATCAAAATATGAAAAAATCGATATATTTTGAACATTCTTAATCACAACATGTTACCATTACGTCCTATTTAAATTCCAGTAGCTTATTTGGATTCCTTGTGAGATTACCGTTTAGAAAATATATACTTTTTATGGGTAGAACAAGTAGTTATTGCGATATGCTAATTCGAATCTCAGATAACAATCTGGACATGCAACGGGAAGGGTGTCGAGTTCAAAACACATGGCCATAAACTGTACATGTACAGTTAAAAACAATTAGCTGTGGATACATACCTAACGAATTCAGGTAAATCATTGAATGATATAATACCAACTCCTTGGGCAATTTTGACGTCTGGTGAATTAGGTTGCTTTAAACCTGTAATCAAAGTATGATAAATAAACAACATTATCATGTATTGTTTTATTTGGACTTTTTAAATTTTTAACAACTCTCTTGCAAGATTATCTACCAAATGTTCTGGAATTTGTGATTTTATATTTGTCAATAAGAAATAGTCGATCATTAGTACCTCATTTCAAATATTATTTCAACATACGTGTATTCAAATACGCAAACAACGTGCTAAATTCTATTTACCTGTGAACGCCTTAGTAAATACTTCGATGCGAGCATATTCTCCAGATCCGGCTGATGTCCTACCAGCTACAAGAAACTCATATTTAGTAGAAGGACTTAGGTTGTCAACGTTGTATCCTTGAATTGACTCGTCAGGGTTCGAAATTGCTGATAGAGAAACGTAGGCTTCATTTGATGACTCAAAACTGGAATCGTACGTCTTCTGAATGGCTTTGTATTTAATCTGAAAAGAAAAGGATGTATTGTCTTCACCAATATCCATGTTTTTCCATTATGACCCGCCTAGTTTGTTAACACCTTTAAACCCAAAAGACCAAAGTTAAATTTTCTCCGTATAGGCCTACAAGTGACTATTTAAAGTCGACCCGTTGCTTCGTATACATTGTATGTATTGATCTTTTTTTTTTTTAAACGGTGGTTTCAGTCAACATTGACTTTGGGATGCATGATCGTTTCAAAAATCGCGGAAAAGAGAGTGTTTTCATACCATATCCGCGGACATAAAATGTCCGCGATTTCACCAAATTAGGGGTGTTTTTTGAAGCTATGTCCGTTTTTTCAAAAAAAATAGGGGTCATTATGGAAGCTTTGTCCGTGATTTCAAAATATTGGGGTGTTTTGCGGAGGCTATGTCCATGATTTCAAAATACTAGGGGTGTAGTTTGGAAGCTAAGTCCGCGAAAAGAAAAAACAAGAAGAATGAGTGTTGTGTCATATTTCAAATTGTCCCTGGTATGGGGAAAAGGGGTGTTTTGAACCAATGTGTCCTCGTTTTTGCACAAAAACAGGGATTTCTCAGAAAGTGTCCTCGAAATGTTGAAAAAGGGGGGTTATTTTAAGACCAAATGTCCGCGATTTTGTACGAAAAAGGGGTCAAATTAGTCAAATTGTCCGCAAATAGGGGGTGGGGGTATTTCAAGATCCTGGAACGATCATGTGTTACACCTCTGAAAACAAAGAGAAACCACCGGGAAAAAACTTACAGGATAATCAAGGATAACTCCGTTGGAGTTCATTGGTGATTTCCACTGCAACCTTACAGAAGTTTCTTCAATATCTAGTACAGTTAGGTTAACGGGAATGTCTGGAGCTGTGTATGATGATAATACGATGAATAGTAAATTCAGTACAGTAGTTTGGTGTATAGAATCGCATTTTCTTTCAATCAAGATGCATTAATAAGTCGCGTCAACTCTCAAATCTTAGGGTTCAGTTTTGCAAATGTCTGGATTATTCATAATGGGATAAATTGAAATTTCAAACTTGATTCATTCATTCATTCCCAGTTGGTCACTAGGCTCATTTATCAAGTGTTTCAGCTCTCTCTTCTAAAACCATGATGGTACACTCACAGTTAAAACATTAAATGCATCCCTTTCCAGATATGTAGGCCTACTATTGTCGACTGCAACGCAGATGAAATGAGAACATATGCTATTAAAATGAATTGTATTTTGAACATTATGAAGCAATACGTACGTGCTATCTCTGTCTGGATGCTATATCCAGATGACATGGGTCCAGCACCACCAATGGTTTGAGCTGCCACTTGGAAGACATAGTTTGTATTTGGTGTCAAATCCTGAATGATCACTGATGTAGATGTGGTAGTAACATCATCCTCAGTGATGACATTACCATCTAGGAAGAGTTGATATGGATAACCAGTGATGATACCATTTGTATTACCACAAGCAATCACATCCCAAGAAATAGTTAGGCTGGAACTAGTGCTATCAGTTAACTGGATGTTTGTAGGAGCTACAGCAGGTGCTGGAATAATGATGCAGAATCAAAATTGATTTTATTCAATTAAATCTGAGACCATTCTATGCAATAAGAAATGAGCTCTATCAAGGTAAACAAAGGATATAGAATATAATTGTATCGACAGGATTGTGCTGTAAATTTCTGAGAATAGGGTTGGCCATCCTTACAAAATAGACTTTATTCATACGAATATGATTACATTTTATAAGAAACTCACACGTTTACATGGTTTAGATGTGATGTTGAAAAATAATCGGCAACATGACCATTGTTGTGCCTTTTGGGCAAATTTGAATCTCTTAATAGTTTCTTCACATGTTCGGAATAATTATGTAGATTTTGTAGATGTTTCATCATTGATTTCGTAAACATAATTGTCGGGCATCAGAGTGAGTTTTATTTTTAACCTTAACAAAGTGTACCTTTTGCATAACTTATATACTACACTGCAAAAAGGTTGCTTAAAATACGTTGCTAAAAGTACTTTTATCATCCGTTGGTTGACGTGTTGATTAAAATTCATTCAATATATGTAGAAAGTTAGGCGTTGTATAAAAGTAAAAAATCCCCAGCGTTGAGCAATTTGTCGAAAACAATGTCCTTAAAATGTTGGTGGAAACTGTTTCTGTTGCTTAAATATGTTGCGTAAAAATATTCCACTTTGGCAACTGTTGCATGAGAGCATTGAGAACAATCACGCAACAGTTGATGCAAGTTACGCACATGTGAATTTTAGGCAAGTGTTGTCCAAAAAAGCCAATTTCGTGAGCTGTTGCATACTTGAACAACTGTTGAGTGAATATAATTGCCTAATAACTTTTGAGTAACTAGAATTGTTCAACTATTGGTGAAAACATGTTATCCAACGGTGTTGGGCAAATTTTACTTAACAGTTGAGCGGTTGCATACTTGAACAACGTTGTGTAAAATGAGCGCAGGACCACAATAAGATTGATTCTGTCTTGGCATCCAAAACGGAATACACTGACAAATAGTTTAAAATTGCCATCCTTGTTTGACATAATTTGTTTATGAATATCATTTCAACGGTGTTATAGCGACGTCGCTAGCGATGAATATTGAATAGTCGACTTTTATAGCCAAAAAATACACTACATGGACATATACTGAATAGTTCATGTCATGTGATCTATTTTGCACCAAAAGAATCACATAAATATGTTGTTTATGTATTATATAATATGGACTATTCATACCTTCATACCCAGATAGCAAGACTACGTTTGGCAAACGTTCACAGTAATATACTAATAACACCATTGATAAGAGATGTCAGATATCATGTTTAAGCCTATAGTTTAATAACATGTTAAAATAAATTACAGATTCACTACCGAACGGGAATAGTGTATGTAGCTCTGCCGCATCGCCTAAAATTCCCATTACAAGTTACCGGTTCACTACCGGGAGGAAGTGATGTAAATTATTTTGCCTACCGCGTGTTGCTATACAAAAATGCTCAATATATAATAAAAACTTGACACAAATAAAATACCCAACATATGGCTATATTTGATCAATTAAGCAACAGTTGCTATACAAAAATGCTCAATATATAATGAAAACAATTCACAAATTAAGCAGCAGTCACAAAATGCCCAACAAATGGTTAATTAATTAATACCCAACTGTTGTGTAATTAAAATTGTGTAACTGTTGAGTAACTGGTTGAGTAATTGTTCAACTGTTGGTGAAAACATGTTATCCAACGGTGTTGGGTACATTTTACGCAACTGTTAAGAGGTTGCATACTTCAACAACGTTGTGTAAAATGTTGAGTAAATATTTAAGCAACCTTTTTGCAGTGTAGTAACCCAAAATGTTCCCATATCGACATGATCAACACGGACCTTACCAGCTTGAGATAAGACACTGGTCCTCCAAAAAAAATCTTAATTAGAGTTTGGAAAAGATACTACCCTTATAAACAATGTTGCCAGATATTTACAAACATACCAATACTTAACTGAAACACTGATTGATGACATAACTGCCATATATAGTTCTTTGGCAAGTTCTAACATAATTGACATGGTAAAACAAAGCTGGTGTGTTGATAAAAATGGATGGGTATTGAATTTAGGTATGAGTAATTCAAAACAATTGGAAAAATGAATGGAATGGACCACGGTCCACTTATCACCGTGTGATGAATAACACCCATAGCCAGTTGATATTTTAGAGACATCAGTCCACTCTCAGTCATGATGAATTCTATTTTGTGACTTTTAGTTGGTTAGAGAAAATACTGGACTGGAACATTGCCAATCTTGTCTTCATTCAGTGTGCATGCTCTATTCTCATATAAAGCTATGATCAATGCTAATGCTCATATGATGCTTGGACCGGGTTGAATAAGTGTTGTCATATTCATTTATTTTTCCAATGCAGACTGTTAAATTATAATGAATTGATAGATAATAAGTAACAACTGATTTTATGTTTTACCATTGACCCTGGTTCGGCCCTGGTTTTACATGGGTACAATATAAGGCATTACCGTATCACACTCAAGTCAGACCTTTCACAAGGCTTACCTGATTGCTCAGTGGACACCATAAGTTTTTCTAGTGGTCCACCCACAGGGTTAACACTAATAGTATAGGTATAGTATGGTCTAGCTGATCCTGTGGTATATGACAGAGATGTAGAAGTCTGTCGTGCAAGATTGTGTGTAGACAGACTAGGACATCCACTCAGACGACTTACACCTGTTCCTGCCACCTCATAACTGTCAATGATAGGGCATCCTTTAAACGTGGGTTCCATCCAAGTCACTTGAATGGATGTTGCTGTGACAGTACCCTGTTGGAGATTGGTGACACTCTCAGGTGCTGAAAATACAAAATACAAAGCCAATTCCTCTTAAATATATTTCCCTGTGTGTTTTTGTCAATCCCTTTAATTCCATCCTACCCACATTTGCTTACATATACATAATACATCTCATATCGTGGGATTTGTTTCACAGTGACCTTTACACACAACTAATTTGTATAATCTCAGCAGTCGTACAATTTGTTTCATGTACACAATAATCAGCCATTCTTAGCGTGTAATATCTCACATTCAAGAAGAGAAATTTCTCAACATGTTTATAATCTAATATGTTTATGTAGGAGTTATACTTTTAGAGTTATCGGGACATTTATTACCTGGTCAGTTACTTATTGTGATGACTGTATATTATTCACACATTGTAACAATACAAAATGGTAACAGGGTTTTTGATATGGGGGCACTTAATTGAGAACAACGTAACAACAAACAGGTATAACATTCTAGACTGTTGTCTTTGTTCGCTGGTTAATTTGTTTATTGACCAAAGCCAATGCTCTAAGTACTATAATTTCAAATTTATTAATTCTTTTTAAACATGTGACGGTCTCTCTGACAATGCATTCAAAACTAGATATAATGACGCAAAATCACACAACTCTGGGAAAAACAGAGGAAAGGCACTACATTCGCCTGATATATACAAGTTCAGATAACTTTCAATCTAACCAAATAGCGTAGTTTAAAAGCTCTGATGTAAATGTGAATGGTAATATCTTTCAATGAGCAAGACTCGTCCTACAGTGTCTGGTTCCAGGTTGAGTTTTACTTAGGCGTAAACCATCTGGAACTGATCAAATTAACGTCTTTATATAATGTTGAAATAAATTATAACTATATAGTTTTGCGTTCAAGTTATGAATGTATAGCTTGTTTGACACTGACTAACCAGCTGCCATCTATATCAGTCACAGACAAAACCGTCTTGTTATGCCAGCTAGTCATAAACGCATTGGAACTAGCTCATTTGCTGTGGCTGGCAGAACACTATGGAATAATACTCAATCCACCTTAAGTTCCAGCAACCAGTGCCGGGTTTACTTTTTGGGGGCCCAGACTAAAATGTGGTATGTGGAGGACCCCAACTCACTGTGAGGAACCATGTTCTCTCAAGTGGCAAGCGAGATAATAGGGGATACTAGTGGTGTACCCAAAATGTGGAAGTAGGGTTCCACAAAAATTGCCAATTTGATGATAAAAGCAAGGTAATTAAACGTAGCGCACAAAAATCTGCTATTTTACACTAATTTGGCCATATTGTGCTATAGTTAAGGTTTCAACAAGCTTCTAAAGTTTTTTGAACAAGCTTCTACAGTTATGTTGGTGCATAATGCCTGTAGCGCGAGACATTTTACTGCGCTTTCCTTATTGCACAGTTATATATATAAGGATTCCAAAATTGCAATAAAAAACATGCACAAATGTAAAACTAACAAAGATAATACACAAACATTTACCTTCTCCTACAGTAGTTGCCATCTCTCCATCACTGTAACTCCCTATCCCATCAGCAGATGTCGCTGCTACACTGAATTCATACTCAGTACATGGCATCAACTCATCGATAGTCACTGACCTCTCATTGGCATCTGTTGTTTCAGTATAAATCTGTACTCCAGACAGCAGTAGTCTCCATGAGTAGCCTGAAATACCTCCAGGACACGGGTCTGGGCATGAGGCACCATTCCACACAAAACTTATACTAGTGCTAAGAATAGTATCTGCTGATATTGAAGTTGGGGAAGTTGGGAGATTGACACCTGCAAATCAAGCATGTAACAAATATGATAATTAGGCAAAATGAGTCTGAAATTAAAAGTATCAAATTTGTCTTTTGTACTTATGTCTGTAGTGGTTATTTATATTGCAGAAAACCCCAAAGTTAAAAATAAGTTTTTCCTCCCCTTATAAATCCCTTTTCATGAATTCTTTAATATTCTATTTTTTACCCTTCATAATTACTTCCCTAATCTTTTTGTTAAAATATTAAAAAATCTGACATGTTAGTAATATATTCACGTCAGTCCAATAAGCATCTTAAAGCAAGTTTTATGTTGCCACCGCCCGCCCCCCCCCCCCCCCGAAACATAAATGTATAAAATTGACATAAGGCCTCGTCCTCTTAGAGTTACGCAACCAATCAGGTAATACCATGCTGTTAATGGTGATTCCGCCTTTTTTAAAGTTCCTTCATTCTCCTTTTCTCCTTTAACAGTTAGTAAGATCGAATAAAAAAATACGAATTTTTAAATTCGTGCGGCGGATTCATGGAGGCCGCCATTTTTAAAATTACGTCATTAAAGTTGCTGCTAATAACGGCTTTTCTTGAATGGAGTGCCCAGTTTATCATTAAATAAACTAAATTTGACTTAAACTCGATTCCAGATGATATTTTGTGCGTTCAATTGACCCCGAAAAACAAATGACGTCATTTTTAATGACAAAACCACCTCTTACACGAACGAATTTGTTCCATTTTTTTGGTTTAAAATCACTTTTTACTCCTTTTCCCGTCTATAGATTTTCCTAGTCGTCGGTGAAAAGTTAGTAAATACATTTAACTATCGGATTCACAAGTTTAAACATACCCCCGAATTAATAAAATTACCCCGCAACCAAAAAACTTTATTTGCTATATTCTTAACTGTGTACATCCGGGACACTAATATACTTTTAGAACAAAATGGCGGCCCCCATAGTCGGACACGAATTTAAAAATTCGCATATTTTAATTCGATCTTACTGACTGTTTAACACACAGAGAAAAGGAGTTCCGATGAAAAACTATTGTTTGTCCTTATTTGGCCTTATGAGCAATAGAAGGGTTTTCGGAACAACAGAAAACAAAAGTGTTTTCTTAGTCCCCCCCCCCCCCCCCCCCAAAAAAAAAGAAGGTTTTTTTGCGTAATTAAACAGGCCTATGTATGCACTTTCAGAATTCCAATAAAAAAGTAGTAAATGTTCATGTCAATTGCCTCGTAACCGTATATTATTTGACCAATTCAGGTTTGCTTACATTCCCGTTGCCATGGAAACCGAAACATAAAAGAACCTGTTGAAGACCTACAATTCAGGCAAATTAGTGTTGGAACAGAGAGTCCATTTCATCGCTAATATCCCACATTAAGGGATCATTTTCAAGCGCTGATTTTGCAACAAACTTTTATGTAGAGCTTGAGCTATCTACTAACTCTTATCCCTCCCCCCGTCCCCACCAATCAATGTTGAGGGTCCCAACGACCGTGGAGATGAAACGGTTCCGAATAACATTGAATGGGGGAACTGAGGGTTGATTTTAACGAAGTGTTCCAATATTTCTCTCTTGGATTGTAGCTCAACCAAACTCTTCTTAAGGGTTTTCCATGGTGCTGAATTGAAATTGAATGTTATTTTTGAGTACTTTTTGATACCCATTGTTTACCCCCAGTCTTAGATTCCTACGCATTTATATTTAAAAAACCTGCCAATCCCACCACCTTAATTGGTACAGGAGTTCTGTAGTGTTTTAGACAAGTTGTGCCAAGAGAAAAAGTTACCACACGTAAAGGATGGTTCACAGAATATAATGTAAATTAAGCTACATTATTGTAAAACATGTGCATCAAGATTCATATTAAAATTGCATTACCTCTCGAATCAAAAATCAAGAACAAAATGTACGAACTTTAGACTAGATCTAAAGATCAATTCTCAATAGACATTAGACACATTTAAAAATGAACCTGAGCCCTAAACCATCATGGCATACTCATATTGAAAACAGTATCCCAAGCTCACTGGGCATCTATAAGGAATAAATTCCAGGACATTCAAAGTAGGTCACTTTGAATGTCCTGGAATTTATATTTTTTCAAGGTTGGTCAATTTCCCAAAAATCATGTGGCACATTTTATATGTTTACACACTATACCTCCTCTGTACTTTGGGTGTCTTTTAAAGTAGGTCCATTTCATAGATATTTTTCAAAAGCTTTCATTTGACACCTCAGCCATTTTCTACGATGTTCTATTGCAGAGCTTCATTTTTTCCTTGTTATGCGCAATTTGCGTTATGCAAATTAGGTAATGAATATTCAGAAAATTTGAAGTTGTTATATGTTTGAGTACTTTGTGATATACCCATTATTTACCACCAGTCTTAGATTCCTACCGCAGTTATATAAACAAACTGCCAATACCACCCCTTCCACCTTAATTGGGACATGTCAGGAGTTCTGTAATGTTTTAAACAAGTTGTGCCAAGGGGAAAAGTTATCACACGTAAGGATGGTTCCCAGAATAGCATGTAAATTAACAAACAAAAAAACCTTTTAAGTAAATTCTATTTCACCTACATTATTATAAAACATGTTAATCAAGATTCATATTAAAATTGCATTACCTCTCGAAAGTAAAATTAAGAACAAAATTAACAAACTTTGGACTAGGTCTAAAGATCAATTCTCAATAGACATTAGACACATTTAAAAATGAATCCGAGCCCTGAACCATATTATGGCGCACTCATTGTGAACACAGTATCCCTCACAGGGTATCTATAACATGGTTGACTGCAAAGCAGATAAAAGATATAAACGTGTATGATGCTATATCAACCTAAAAATGGCTGATAGTTTAAACATTATGAAGCAATACGTACTGACTGTCCCTGTTCGGTAGGTAAATCTAGATGACAAGGGTCCAGCACCACCACTAGTTCGAGCTGCCACTTTGAAGACATATTCTGTATTTGGTGTCAAATCTTGTATGATCACTGATGTAGATGTAGTATAAGCACCATTCGCAGTGATGACAGTACCATCTTGTAGGAGTTGATATGGATAACCAATGATGATACCATTTGCGTTACCGCAAGGAACCACATCCCAAGAAATAGTTAGGCTGGAACTAGTGATGGAAGTTAACTCAATGTTTGCAGGTGCTGCGTAAGGTGCTGGAATAATGGTATAGAAGCATATTGTTTACATGGAATTAATGGAATCTACGCCATAAGAAGTGAGGTTTATCAAACATTATTCATAGACCCCTGGTGTGGCTTGGAATAGGAAAGTCCTTTACTATGCAAATAATACTAATAGGTCACATTTTTAGTAATATGATAATGATCTCATAGAACTCAGGATGTCATTTGATGTCATCAACAGTGCCATCAACATATGCTTACCAGGAAAATAAGGTAAAGAGGGCAGATTCGAGCACTGATTCGTTAAAAGTCCTCAGAAATATATATGCAAGGAATGTATGGAGACTTGCACCAAGTCCGTCACACATAAAATAATGGTATGGTGTTATGTTTGAAAGAAAGTGACAAAATGAATTCAAAATGTATAAAACATTTAAAACATGAATTACTTATATTGCAGGCTTGTTAAAACCCTCCAGCACAAAAAGTTGTATCATAATTTTCGAAACAGCACAATTGTTCAGGATTTTTTCCAGCAATTCCATGTAAACTTTAATTAAGTCATACCTAATAAGCAGACGACAAACAGCGTCCTCAAATCGGTAAGTTAATTGAGTTTCACCCCCTGGTATGGACTGTAACTAATTTTCGAGATGGCAATTGTCACAAATACTTTTACCTGAAACTGATCAATTCTGATTTATTTTAGAAAATAATTGTTGTTACTATGACAACCGCAAAAAAGTACAAATTGTTGGGCTATCTTGACAATTTTTCCCTGATGCCTGCATTAAAAAACAGAATGGTCATAAAATATTGTCTTTACAAGTGATGAACAGTTAGTTTGATACTTACCTGAAGGTGCTTCATTGATTGTATAATTGTTGGGTATCACAATTGTATTCTGAAGGTCTTACTAAGAATTCTTTTGAATGGAGAACTAGCTTTTGTTCTCCTCTTATTCTGACCCATATCAAGAGGGTAAAGAGAGCCTAGTTATTAACTGTATTTTTGCTTATTCACACAGACAAGGAAATAAACAGTTGATTTATTCATTGCTGTTAAATGATAACAATAATATTGAATGGCTTATTTTCATGATTTGCATGAAATTATTGGATAGCTATTTCGGTATCACATTCAAATCAATGCAATATCAATTATTCAAATGTTTTGGTAAGTTTTCTCAATAAGATAATCTCTTACACAAGGCTCACCTGATTGATGAGTGGTCAGCGTGATGTGTTGTATGGGTCCACCCACTGGGTTAACACTAATTGTATAGGTATAGTATGGTTTAGCTGATGCACTGAAATATGACAAAGATGTAGATGTCTGTCCAGAAAGATTGTGTGACAGACTAGTACATCCACTCAGAGGACTTACACCTGTGCCTGTCACCTCATAACTGTCAATGATAGGACATTCTCCTTTCAACGTGGGTTCACTCCAAGTCACTTGAATGTATGATGCTGTACCTGTACCTTTTTGGAGATTGGTGACACTCGAAGGTGCTGAAAATTAAAAAACACAAAGACAATTCCTCTTAAATACATCTATCATACACGATATCTCTGTGTATTTTTGTCAATCCCTTTAATTCCATCCTACCCAAATTTGCTTACCTTTACATGTACATAATACATCTCATATCTTGGGATTTGTTTCACAGTGACCTTCACACACAACTAATTTGTATAATCTCAGCAAAGCAATACAAAAATAACTAAGTCGTGAAATGTGTTGCATGTAAGGGACCGTTCATTAGTTATGGGTGAGGGGGGGGAACAAATTCGAGACTCGTATGTCAAAATTACCTACCCCCCCCCCCCCCCTACAGCTGAAACTGACAATTACATGACCCCCCCCCCCCCCCCCCCATGTTAACCAGTAGCTTTTTACACAATCCCCCCCCCCCCTCCCTCCCCGAAAAAAATCAACTTGCCACATACTTAAAGGGGGCTGTCTATACCTTTGGAATTTTGTTCAAGGATACGTTGGCAAATTCTGTTGCCCTATCTGAACGGCCAATAATTTTATGATGCCCCTTTTCATTGTGTGAAATTGGTAATGGCGAGCGTAGCGAGCCTGAAGCCAATAATGCAGTGGCGTAGCCAGAGGGGGGGGGGGGGGAGGGGGCGATCGATTTGATTTTGTAACATTCAAAGAGTGAAAATAAACTGTCAGGTCTGCACGACAACGTATTTTTCACTATAGTAAAATCACTCTAAAATCATGATTTTGAAGTAATTAGGAATCTTATCGCTCTGTAACTCATAATATATTTATGATTTATGATCAGAAATGTAAATCTGCAAGAAAAGCTACATTCTAAACAAATCATAAATGTCGCCCCCTAGAAAAGATCACATAATATGCCTTTTAACGAGTTTTAGACACCCTGTGGCACTAATTTATCGACCTTTGATGATTAGGCCTATATAGATGTTTTTCCAATAGATCGTCCGAGGCACAGAAAAGATTTGCTGTCCAGTAGTAGTCTCATAGTAAATTTTTAGGTTTTTCAAGAAAATATGCGCGAAGCGCAGAAAAAAAAGGCATTTACACTCCAAATCACCACCATCTTTATAGTTTAAAAAAGTTACACAAGCCCCCCCCCTGTTTAAGAATAAAAAGTTACATACCCCCCCCCTATTTCAACATATATGAAAGTTACATGACCCACCCCCCCCCCCCCCCCCCCCCTATAGTTTACCCAACGCCACCCTCCCTCCACCATAAATAATGAACGGTCGCTAAACATGTTATTTTCTACCAGGTTGAACTTATATATTTCACCATGTTGTAACATTACAAACTGGTAACAGGGTTTCAGCTCATGATATGGTGGGCACTAAATTGAGAACAACATGTAATAACAAACAGGTATAAATTATCGAATGTCTTTGTTCACTGGTTAATTGATCCAAGCCAATGCTCTTAAGTATTCTAGTCTCAATGGGGTTTATTTTAACGGTCTCTCTGAAAATGTATTCAAAACTAGATATAACAGACATAAAATCACACAAGTTTGGGAAAAACACCACATTCACACTGTAAAAAGTGGTGTTAATATCTAAACGCTAAATTAGCTTATTTTTAACGTGTTTGGATAACACTTAATTAACATGTTGAAGTGTTAATAATTCTAGTTTTTAACACGTTGTGGTGTTAATTTGTCAACGCTATTTTTAACGTGTATGGATAACACTTAATTAACATGTTGTAGGCATAGTGTTAATAAATCTAGTTTTAACACGTTGTGGTGTTAATTTGTCAATATCATTTTTAACGTGTTTGGATAACACTTAATTAACACGTTGAAATGTTAAAAAATAACACGTTAAAGTGTTAAAAAATAATAAGACATGTGTGTAAGCTTATAGGCTAATATTTTTATAAGCCTATAAATTAAATTTATAATAAATCAACCGATCATACACAAAAAATAAGAAAACAAAACAAAAACAAAGGTACCTTGCATTCCATGATTCCGTGATAGCCTTTTTAATGCAGTGACGACTAGTAAATAGTAAAATCCGCCGTGTTGCTTTTTGTACGGTTTAGCAAGGGGACAACCGACATTGCGTGGCAAACAGTATAGTGAAATACACCACTCATTGTCGATTATTCCATGGCTAACCGTGTCACTATATCAGAAATTTCTGGTTCTAAACCCCCGGTCTAAACCACTGCCAAAGTCATATTTATCTTGATTGCGAAAGCACTCAAAATCAGCTTTATTTTCATCACCAGAATCGTCTTACGAAGTACGCAACAATAATTATGGCGTGTATGATTTTTGACGTAACAACACATCGGGTTTCCCGTATCACATTTCAAGGGTTTATTAACGCGTTTGCGTTTTAAAAGTGATCGAATTACTAGTTTTTATTAACGCCGTGTTAATACTAGCGTTAACATTTGCAAACCTTGCGACTTCTTTCTAAAATTTTAACACATTCACGCTATATTGACATTAGGCGTTGACGAAGACCATGTTAATAATAATTACGAAGGTCAGTATATACACTAATTTTAACACCATCGTATTAAA
Source organism: Ophiura sarsii (assembly GCA_035610835.1). NCBI lineage: Eukaryota > Metazoa > Echinodermata > Ophiuroidea > Amphilepidida > Ophiuridae > Ophiura > Ophiura sarsii. Next base: position 26,603,759 of record CM069457.1, read on the forward strand.
AACTTGAGTGAATTAACACTACAACGCGTTGGAATATAGCGTTGATATTTACAGTGCACTTGATATACGGTATACATAATATTCAGATTTCTGTGGTATGAACTGGGACTCTGGTTAGACATTCTTCATCAGATCAACTTTCAATCGTAACAAATAGCTTAGTTTGGGAGCTCTGATGTAATGTGAATTTCAATGCGCAAGACTCGTCCTACACTGTCTGGTTCCAGGTTGATAAATACTAAGGCGTAAACCAGCTGGAACTGATCAAATTAACGTCTTTATATATGTTGAAATAAATCATAACTACATATAGTTATGAGTTCAAGTTATGAATGTATATCTTGTTTGACATTGACTAACCAGCTGCCATCTATATCAGTCACGGACAAAACCCGTCTTGTTGTGCCAGCCAGCAATAAACGCATTGGAACTAGCTCATTTACTGTGGCTGGCCCAAGACTATGGAATAACACTCAATCTGGAGCGGCGTATGTGACAGAGCGTTGTCCATGTGTCACAGTGTTCACAGATTGGTGAAGTTGGAGAGCTGCGCTTGATCTCAGACAGCGAACGGGATCTTTAATGACAACAAGATCCCGGATGTAAGATGGAGCTAGACCATTTAATGCCTTGTAGGTTATCAGCAAGAGTTTATACAGGATCCTACTTTTAACGGGCAACCAATGCAGGTCTCGGAGGAACGGGGAAATGTGTTCACGCCGCTTAGTAAGAGCGACCATGCGTGCAGCTGAATTTTCGAGACGTTGCAGCTTCTCTAATTGGAATTCGGGAAGGCCAAACAACAAGCTGTTTTCACAGTCAAGTTGCGAAGAAACAAAAGCATGCACAAAACAAGCTTTTGCCGAGTTTTGCCAGATGTTCACACCTACACCTACTGCTGCAGTGAAAGAGATATACAGCTGGCTGTCGTCTGCGTAAAACATTCCTTCGACTTGATGAGCTCTAACAATGTTCACAATTGGAGCAGTATACATCGTGAAAATGTGTGGACCAAACCTTGAGGAACACCGCAGGTGAGTTTATGGAATGTTGATAGAGTGTCACCGATCTTGACAGCTTGCTTGCGTCCGCGCATGTATGATTTAATAGAACCACGAAAGTGAAGTTCCGGTAATGTCATAATTGTGATTGAGACGTCTGAGAAGGATTGTGTGGTCAATGGTGTCAAACGCGGCACTGAGATCAAGTAATACTAGTACAGCGTCCTCCCTTTTGTCAACAGCAAGAAGAAGATCGTTCATGACACGCAACAAGGTAGATTCTGTGCTGTGGTGCTTTCGATAGGGACTCGAACACTCGGTGAGATATGCTTGAATCTGTTCAGCTGCTGCTCTCTCCAAAACCTGTCTTTGTTAATTTTCTCCAAAACCTTTCTTTGTTTATTTTCTCCAAAACCTTTCTTTGTTTATTTTCTCCAAAACCTTTCTTTGTTTATTATAACTTTAATTTTGCCTGATAATTCATTCTCCCAGTGTACTTTCTGACAGGAGTATACCAAATTAAATAATGAATTTTATTGAAGACAATACGCTAATTCTCAAACAAATAGGCCTCCCGTTATGTCCAGGAAGCCGGTGGCAAAAGTAACAAGTTCCAAATATGTAAGGAGATATCTTTACCTATCTAAATTCTGTATATTATATGCATTAATTAACTTATTCAGACAATCATACTAATGTCTGTCTATACAAAACCCAACGAATATCATTGGGTCAAACAATTTACCAATGAATGTGTTGATTAACTAATTAATGTATATTCTTATTGCCACCATAAAGTTTGAGAGAGTCGACACAGAGGTATGAGGTAAAGGTAGCTTCTTGCTGCATACGGGTCATTTATTTGCACGATCCGTCATTGCTGAAATGCACATTTTGGCGTTTATTTGGTGTATCGAGATTTGTCAATTATAGCCTGTGTCTATACATGGCTCACCCGCATGTCGGTACGGCGGATGATTGATGCTTCCATACATTTAGCACATTTAACACCTTATCCTTTGCCATAATATTTGTTTGGCATACACTTCATTTAACTGCACTTTATCACCGTATCATTTGATATTTACCATTTTGTTTGCCCTACACAAACTTAACCAATTTGCATAAAGGTGGACATTTTATCACCTTCTCATTTGATATAACATTTTGTTTACCATACACTTAATTTCACTGATTTGCATAAAGGTGGACATTTTATCACCTATAATTTGTCATAACATTTTGTTTGCCATACATTTAATTTAACTGATTTGCATTTAAGGTGGATAATTAATCACCTCCTCATTTGACCAAACATTTTGTTTGCCATACACTTATGGTACTTTTAATTTACCTGATTTTCGCATGATCACATTATTCCTTTAATAATTGCATTATCCCTTTAATAATTGTTAATTTACTTTGCTTATATAATATTATACGGCTATCGCTCCCATTGTTATCATGCAACATTCGGTAAACCTACTGACAATTGCGAAAGTGGGCAATTTAATTCCCCCCAATCACAACCGCCAATCAAAGCTCCTAATGAAGGAGTTTGCCCCAAAAGAAAAAACTAACTACCCCCCCCCCCCCCGCAAGATTTTTTTTTTTTTTTTTTTAATTTTTTTTAATTTTTTTATAAATTTAACTGGGAATTCATGCAAACAACAAAGGCAATTAATCAATAGTGTTACTATGTGTTGAAGGTCCTGCATGAACCTGCTCAAATTTGGTCACGGCACCACCTGGAGCCCCTTTTGTCCTACAATTGTACGCCCCGTGACCACCTTTGCCGCAAAGAGTGCAAGAATGATTGAATTTGCAAACTTGACGCCTACACAGCCCTTTATTAAAATCGAAGCATGATTGATTTTGAGCGAATCGATTTGGGGGATGAGAGTTTGTTGTGGACGAGGAAGGTGCAGATTGAATATCTGCCTGCTCATGGTTGAAACATGACGTTGGTACAGCCACATACAGTGCCCATAGTTCGCTATCTATGGTACACCACAAGCGTTCAGGAACCACCATTTTGCGGAGCCTGAATTGCCTGTCGTACTCGCGCCAACCCTCCCCAAAGCGAGCTGCCGCGGTACGAACCAACTGACCATATTTAAGGATTTCTTGGGTATGATTTGGATGCGCCCTGAGGTAGATGGCCGAAAAAATCAAAAAAGCGCTAGTCCATGTGTTTATTGAGATCAACTTCTTTGCATGTTGTTTTTCGCGAACTACCACTTGACCGAACTCATTTAACCCTAAAGCCCTATCTGATGAGGTATCATGAACATCACCATCCTTCTCAATAAGGCAGTCAAAATCAATAAAAAACCCGTTTCTTATCTTATCCTTAATTTGTTGGGACACACTTTCACCTAGAGGATTGCAAACTGAGGTTAAGGCCTGCTGACTAACGCCAGCAGACATACCACCATTACTACTATTTCGATTCATGACATTGGCCACGCCCGCTAGATTGCGAGCTTGCTGTACTTGTTGTTGGATATTATAATCTGTATTAACCATATTAATTCCCTGTTGCTGTTGTTGTTGTTGAGGAATTCCAACGCCAGAGGGTTGTTGTTGTTGTGCTATATCTCCAACAGGTGCTGTTGGCTGAGCGAGAAAATTAGTGTTACCATTAGGCCTATTGAGGCCTAACGGCATGAATTGGCCCTGCACTAAAGGGTTGAAACTAGACTGATTAGTGGTATTACCGAGAACAGATTGGACTTGACCGTTTGCAACATTGACATTATTGATGGCATTATTATTACGAGTGTAATTAGCTACGTCATGATTGATATTAGCATCCTCATTGTTATTAACACGTGTATTATTGTTCGGGAAACTAGTATCAACATTAACAAGATCGTGTATTTGAACAACGTTCTCACCCTCCGCCTGGCCGCCATTCACCGTACTGGTTGTTGCCAATCCTCGAGAAACATCATGGTAGTTTGGTTGACTCGCCACTGCCTCTGCGTACGTCCGGCCATTTTGAACAGATCCAGAACTTGTTACTGCTGTCGACCTTTGCCCCCGACGATTTCTCGCGTTGTTATTACCACTTGCCGCCGACGCTGCTGGCGACTGGCGACCGTTGTTAGAGACGCGGCCTCTGGTTTGGTTACTAGTAGTAGTAGTACTTGTTGTGATCGGTGGTTGCGGGCGGGACGGACCTTCTGCCCGATCCGATGGAGGGCGGGACGTACCTTCTGCCCGATTCGACGTAGGGCGGGACGAACCTTCTGCCCCTGGATTCGATGCCTGCTGGTTTCTTGCGGAGTTTCCCCCGGACTCTGACTGAGACAGGGCCTCAGAAAGATGGCGGGCCTGAGCCCTAGTTTGACGTGCTGCGGGAGCCGGAAAAGGACGGTGTGGTGGCGGTTCCAACGCCTTACGTTTCCTCCCGCGGGCCATAGCGACTAGACGAAAACCAATCCAAACGGGAAAATGAAAAGTTCCAATGAAAATACTGCCAGATGCGTTAAATTGTCTAGAAATCCCCCAATGGAAGACGATTTATTGATGAATTGAAAGTTATTAAATGAGAGTACTCTACCGTTGGATAAACTTGATAGAAAGTCCGGAAAGATGATCAAAATTAAAAACGACCGACACGTAGTAGCTGAAGAAAACTGAAGCTGAGTAACTGAAGAAAACTGAAGCTTATTAGTCGCTATGGCGTTTAAAGCAGTGTGTCTGACCCGTATGAAGCCAGAAACAGAATGAATCATACCGGACGACCCAGCCCCGATAATCCGAAAATTCGCGCGAAACAGATGCTGAACGCTGATTCGTTACTGCGCTAATTAGTCAGGGTCAGAAAAAGCACCTCAAAATTCTGATGGCAAACTAGTCTTCTTTTACAGTCGCTGCAGAAGACTGGATTATTTGTCTTTATATTAAGGGGCATCATTTGAATAATCTTTATTCCAATTAAAATCATGGTATCACGATAAGAAGTTAAGTTACACGCGAGTTAGACTACCGCCCCCCCCCCCCCCCCCCCCCCCCCCCCCATACCTATGTTTAACGTTTTAGACATTTTTCAGTGAGTTAAACGCGCGTGTTTAAATTAAACAAATTAGGCTTTGCAGATACACTGTTATGCTTTAGGTTGCAAAAACACGAGGGGTATTGATGACATCAGTGTCACATATACGTATACTAAATCGCAAACAAACGAAAATATGAAAAAATATTGTCAACTTTTTTTCAAACCTATTGGCTCATTTTTTTGTAGAATTGCCCATCTAAACACATATCCATGACCTCGGATTTTGCAGTGATAATGAGACAAATAAGGGCGTTCGTTTTTTGATATCACACCAACATTTGATTAACATTTTGGCAAGAATAAAAATCAAAACAAACGATTCTACCAGGGTTTATTTTCAGATTTAAATTTTACCCAATTTGTCAAAATATAAATATTTGCTTTTGTTTGCTCGAATAGATTGTTTTTAAACTATTATCACACAAGAAACATTAGTTAAATTGACACTAACCAATTTTGATTTGTCATGAACCAAGGTTTGTCAGATATATTTGTAACCCGAGTCTATATGGCGTGACCGAGCCAACGGTGCGGTTTTCACCAATGGCAAAATAATTCAGAATATTCTAAATGGATGGTTTAACTGTTGATTCGTTGATACCAAAAACACTCTTGATATAATGTATACAATCAATGCAGGCGAAATAGGCTTTTAAACAACACGATCCATATTTATTCAGCAGAACACATGTAGATATATAGGCAAAAGTTAAATCATGCAGCACTATCAGAGCGGGTATCGAGTAAATTATCAAGCAATAGAGAGAGAGAGAGATGGATGACCAATGCGATGGAGAGCACAAGGTGGAATGCGAGTGGGTCAAAACAAATTTCATAATACCAGAAAGTCTCGTTGAGGGTGATCTAAATTGCCAAATAATAAATAGTCTTCTATGGAAACACATATGGGAAGGTCAAATAAACAAACACCCTGTTACTAAAAGTCTTGACCAATGACCCCAGGGGTTAAGCACATAAACACATGTGGCCATGAGGGATGTTGTTGGGCAGGACAAATTATACTCATGAACAAAAAAAGGTGTGCATACATGCATTGTATACATTGTATCTGGACAGATTTAAAACGCCAACATTTCAGATATATTATAATATGCAAAACAAACAAATACAAGTTACATCACATAACAAATAAACAATTGGATGCCACAAATTAAATTCCAACAATGAACCTGGTGATCTGCAAATGTATAGCCTAATTAATTAACCAACAAATTCAAATGGCAGCACGCAAATGATAACATTTTGGGAAGTTAAACTCAGCCAACTTCAATATCATAAAACGCCAGCAATTTGGAGTGTTTCGCAAGAAACAGCACATCATGAACAAACATTTAAAATATCAACGTGGTCCATCCAAAACACAAAACATTTACAAGTAAACAAATACCTCAACTTTCATAAAAACACACATGGTACAGTTTGCTATGTCAATCCATGGAAATACTTCACATGGTCAATCTAACAGGGGTTACATTCTCCCTGCTTAAAACTAAGTGTTTACCACAACACTTTCTACATAGCATCAACTTTTCCCGATGCCAGTCTTATTCCCAATGTCAAGGGGGAACACTATGAACAGAAATAAAATCCTAAACCATTCTACTTTGCTCATGCAGAAATTGTGCGCACTCGACAAGAGACAAAGTTATATCACGCAGATATCTATGAATTTTAGCGCTCTAAAAAGTCACTAGCTTCATAAAATGAAATCAAAATCAAAAATCGAATAAATCAAATCAAAATCAAAATCAAATAAATCAAAACATGGTGAATATATCACATCACCTCCTTTCTGAACATATTAACATGGCAATCGGTATCAAAACATAATATTCGGGTATACAATAGACCTATGATTTTGGGGGTCTACAATATATATCCAAACACATCAAAATTCTATACAATAATAAAACAATCATATAATCAAATGGTTAGTTACTTGAAATTTCAATGATCAATCATTTTCGATGATCAAAAAATCCAAAACTTATAAATATAGACACATTTTATGGCGTCTATTCTAACCATCACAACTGTACCAAGGTATAAAAGTTGAAGCACTTACTTGTATCACAAAACAATAACAAAGACGATTCATAACATAAACAATTTTCAACATAATAATTCAAATCCAGTGGTCAAGTTCATTTCAAACGTTCTGTAATCCAATGAAAACGAAAAACAGTGGTTCTGCTAACTGCTACATTCTTGTCATCATCACGTCATCAGGTGGATGTATATTTCTATCAGGGGGTACAGTTAATTCTGATATCATATCATGAACGTCGTAGTCCAGTGAGTCTCTAAGTTCTGAGTCATTGTCCTTATTGTCATATAAGTCGGTGAGTATGGTTTCTGCTCCTGGCTCTGGTGAGGTAGTGATATCAACGTTGTAGTCATGGTCAACGGCAACGCTAGCATCACTAAGATCATGGAGATTTATAGCATAAAAAAATATTCCAACCGATGTATCGTCATCATCATCAATGTCATTGTCCACAGCAGCAGGCATCACAGGGGATATTTGGCATGTTTGGGAGGACACTGGATCGGACGTTTCAGTAGCTATTAATGTACATGTATCATGTGTATCGTTGTCGAGTGGACGAAAATCAAGTTCATCATCTTGGTGCACCGGTACATTGGTGGCCGTTGTATCAATATCCGGAGAAAATCTGCTGCCCCTGACACATTCGCCATCAGGGCCTGTGACGTTTAGTGCCTCTGGGGTGCGCCCGGGCACCAGTTGGATATCGAATCGGACGATCTCTCCATCCCCCAAACTGGGTTTGGCTTTCACCGGATTGTTCTTTAAAATTCTAAGCTTGTGCACGAAAACGTCCTCAATGTTGTCTTGGCGGGTTATGAACCCGTAGCCCTCCTTGACATTAAACCATTTGACGGTTCCAAGAACTCGGCACTCTACGACTGGATGATATATGTGATTTCGTTGAATGTTCCGACGCCGTAGATGTGCCAAGTCCTTCTCAACTGCCTGAAGTCTTTGTAGTAAATCGTAGTATTCCGAATCTGTCACGGTCATTGTTGTCACGGTTACAATAAAATATAAAGTCCTCCCGGACGAGCCCCCAAATGTAACCCGACTGTTCGTCGTGACCGAGCCAACGGTGCGGTTTTCACCAATGGCAAAATAATTCAGAATATTCTAAATGGATGGTTTAACTGTTGATTCGTTGATACCAAAAACACTCTTGATATAATGTATACAATCAATGCAGGCGAAATAGGCTTTTAAACAACACGATCCATATTTATTCAGCAGAACACATGTAGATATATAGGCAAAAGTTAAATCATGCAGCACTATCAGAGCGGGTATCGAGTAAATTATCAAGCAATAGAGAGAGAGAGAGATGGATGACCAATGCGATGGAGAGCACAAGGTGGAATGCGAGTGGGTCAAAACAAATTTCATAATACCAGAAAGTCTCGTTGAGGGTGATCTAAATTGCCAAATAATAAATAGTCTTCTATGGAAACACATATGGGAAGGTCAAATAAACAAACACCCTGTTACTAAAAGTCTTGACCAATGACCCCAGGGGTTAAGCACATAAACACATGTGGCCATGAGGGATGTTGTTGGGCAGGACAAATTATACTCATGAACAAAAAAAGGTGTGCATACATGCATTGTATACATTGTATCTGGACAGATTTAAAACGCCAACATTTCAGATATATTATAATATGCAAAACAAACAAATACAAGTTACATCACATAACAAATAAACAATTGGATGCCACAAATTAAATTCCAACAATGAACCTGGTGATCTGCAAATGTATAGCCTAATTAATTAACCAACAAATTCAAATGGCAGCACGCAAATGATAACATTTTGGGAAGTTAAACTCAGCCAACTTCAATATCATAAAACGCCAGCAATTTGGAGTGTTTCGCAAGAAACAGCACATCATGAACAAACATTTAAAATATCAACGTGGTCCATCCAAAACACAAAACATTTACAAGTAAACAAATACCTCAACTTTCATAAAAACACACATGGTACAGTTTGCTATGTCAATCCATGGAAATACTTCACATGGTCAATCTAACAGGGGTTACATATTTGTCAGCAAAAAAAATGACAATTGTCCGACCGACCCGACTTTAGGGTACTTGCATTTGAGGGTAGCGCAACAACAAAAATTTGCCTTAGGGCACCTTTGAGAATGAAACAGAGGAAAAACACCACTTTTACCTGATACTACAAGCCAAGGTAGGCTTTTATGGTACAATGTGGGTGAAAAAAATCCTCCTTCAGTTTAAAGGGGCACTGATAAATTGCTGAGAAAAAGAAATTTGAAGACAAAAATGAATTGTTTCAATAGATAATGTACGTAGGGACCCTGAAGTGTAATGATGTATGGGAAATCGGTTGAATGATGGCGCTAGATAGAAATGTTGTTGAATCAATTTATGCACAGACGTGATGAGTGATGCTGATAATTTCGATGTGATTTATCACATCGAAATTACCAAACCTTAAAACTTTACATGACAAGCGGCGAATTAAGGTATTCAGATGGTATTTAGTATATGCCTTAAAGTATTACGTATTACGGTAGAGGTAGGGTGTGGTACTGACATGCTTTATGTCTCATATTCCACTTTGCATGGGTGTTTCCATAAGGTGACACCCTTTTTCTGACACCCCTTTTTCTGACATGCTTTTAACAGATTAAGTAATTAAAATGTCTTGGAAAATTAGTCGAATCCTTTTTAAAGTCAATTAAACCCAGTAGGCCTACATTCCATCTATGATTTTTTTAATTTTCAGCACTCTTTCATTTTTTTAGCGCGAGTACAAAAAATTATATTATAGGCTTGGGCGATGCAATGCAATTATTTGTAGTCTGTGGACACACGCTTTCATCCACCGACACAAGAATCCAAAAATCGCCGTTGAACAAACTCGGTAGAAGACTACGTAATCAGGGCTCATTGCAGATCGACATCATCATAAACATCATCCTCGTATTTGGTGGATATCTGATTAGCCGTCGGAACGACTCGACATGAAATTCGTAAATAAACCGTAAATTAATAATCTAAATTATTTCGATTATTTCAACGGTAGGCCCCAACACAATAAATGGACACATGATGTGTCTACCTATACCCTTTTCCAATGTCAGTGCTCCCCCCCCCCCCCCCCCACGGTAGATTGCTAGCCTTCCCGGTCAAAGGCGTCAGGGGGCACTCTGCCCCTGACCCCCGGGAGATACGCTACTGCCCGGCCTAGGCCTATTGTAGCAAAACAACACACACGTCTGCTGTGACAGTACGTACCGTCGGAAAACATTACCACAATAATTATTATTATCGCCCATCCCTCTGCTCTTTAGGGCTCACTGCACTTAGGGAACAGTTCCACGTTGTACGCGATAAAAATTGCGCGAATGTTCCGGGCCCCGATGAGATTTTTATCGCGAACAGTTGCGAGTAGCAAAGGATTATTTATCGCGTAGCGTATTACCGCTTGTTTAAATATAACGAAAGATAAGTGGTCGGTATGTAAATAGAGCTTCGGGTTATTTATTCTAGTTGTAAGGTACAAATTCAGCATTTCATGTTTTTAGAGATAATGTTATTGATTATGGATGTTTAACGTAAATTGTATTATCCTCGTGTATTTGCTAAACAATGTCCCGCTCTATTTGCTAAACATGGCAGAGGCCTCGTATCGGGCCCCGATGTCTATTTTATCGGGGCCTGATGACTATTTTATCGCGAATCAACTTAAAAAACATCGGGTCCAAAACATATCAGGCCCCGATACAGTCGCGATAAATTTATCGCGTATAAATGGAACTGCTCCCTTACAAACAAAAAATAATAGCAATATCTTTATCGGAAGTAATGAGATAAAGAAAATATTTGATTACTTTCATACAGGATGTTATGAACCAATGTAATTAATCAGTACCTTCTCAAACTACGGGAGTCCTTAAATCACGGGGAAAAGGGTGTCAGAAAAAGGGTGGCAGGGGTGTCAGAAAAAAGGGTGTCACCTTATGGAAACACCCCTTTGCCAGTATTAGCCATTAATTTAAGTGAATGATATTGTAGTGGCTGATTACAGGCGTAAGTGATCATAAAGAGTTACATTGAAGCCACTTTGTTAACTTGATGACCTTCCTTGTTTTTAAATATGCTTTATTCAAACCTTACACTCCCAAAACAAGGAAATGGATGATTTACCTATTGTACAACATGTTGTTGTTGCTGTCTGATAATCGCTGTAAGCTCCTCCTCCTGCATTGTTTACCCCAGCAACATAGAACTTGTAGGTGGTGCCACAGCTGAGATCAGTAATACTGGCACTGGAGGTCACAGATGATGTTGTTTTTGATTGTGCACCAACACGAGGAGCACCATTATAATCATGTGTCCAATAGTAGAAATATCCAGTGATTACACCATTCCTGCTGCTACACGGTATTGTCCACTCAAATTCTAGTTGATTTGCATATTGTGTAGTTGAAATGATATTGCCTGATCCAAATGTCACTGGTGCTGTATGCAGTAAACATGGTAAATAAAAAGACAACAAAAAATAAATAAATAAATAAATAAATAACACACCAATATATATATATGTTACTACCATGAATAGGGACAATTTCAAATATGCCTTTCAGCTGAACGTGTGAGGTCACTAGTCGCTAGCGTGTACAAGAAAATAACGCAGCTATCGTTGACACGGTAATTGACTGAAAAGGGACAAAAATGGAACAATTTTTGAAATCTCATATTTTTGTATTTGATGTATACTATTTGTTTTCTTCTTACGATTGTTGAAAGAGCACCAATGTAATAGTGTTCAGAAAATGGTTCAATAGATGTGAAAGAACAAGATACTGTAAAGCACTATAATTTTACGGATAGGCCTATACTCTATTTGGCCATCTCGAGACAGTGACGTAACTGAACAGGCGCAGCTTTTACGCACGCGTGTGTATCTTCCGCCTTTCAACGTTCGTGTTTGTACGCCAGCGCCGCGAGTATGCGCGCGCGTTATGTGATGCAATTAGTAGAATACGCGGTTACGTCACTGTCTCGAGATGGCCAAACAGAGTATAGTCTATTTCGTTAATTTAAAATTACTGCTATTATCGGGCATTTAATTCCGCAAATCTGGAAATTTTACTGTTAATGTTACTTTCGCAGTAATCTCGCAAATCCACATCCCTCGCAAAATTAAGTGGTTTTACAGTATGCAGTTCGAAAATAAAATGAATGTGTCTGAAAAAACCTGTGGTCAAGACTTTCCTGCTGTTTTCTGCATTGGGGAGAACGTTCATTTCTCGTTGCTGTTGCAAAAATGTGGAATAGTCTACCACGCGATGCTTAAAGTACAGATTCTATTCAAAGACTCATTTATTCAATGAAGCATACAAAACAGTATAATACCTATGCTATTTATCATTTTAGTGCTATTAATTACTTATATTACATGTTTACAAAAGCACCTTGAGTGTCATTTCTGACGGATACCGGGGCTATAGAAATTACCATTATTATTCTTATACTCCACTATCAACTGAAAGTTAATACACGAGTACGGTATATTGTTTTAGATTTTTTTGCGGGGCGAGTATCATTCTCGAATAGCTCGAAAACTGATCGACCTATTCCAACCAGAATCGGCACACAGTTTGTTTTATCGACATCCGTCACGACTCCGCTTTATGGGAAAAAAATACGCGCCGGATTTTTGTTACCGTGGAAATAGCTGTTTTCAGCTTATTTCAGCTTTGGGATAATATCTGAATATTACCCCCCCCCCCCCTCCCATTGAAAACAATGGGAAAATACTCCCCATGCAATATCTCAAAAACGAATAGAGCTATTGCACTGATATTTGGCACACAGGTTGATGATTACAATACCCTGATTTAATGTGCCATCCGGAAAATGTGACCGTTTCCATGGCAACGGGAGCCATTTCTAAACAACAATACAAAATGCCCCTTGTTTCCATGAAAACCATGCACAAACAAAATTTGTTAAATTCATAAAACTATGCACATTATTATATATAGCATCATGCTGTCAAGTTTTGGAGACACACATGCAGAAATGAGTGCTCATTAGGGCTAATTTAATAATTTTTCACTATTGGTCGTCACGGTAACCCGAAAATTGACGTCACATATCAGTTTCAGTTTCAGTTTCAGTTTTATTTGTTTTCATCTCGGTAAACATATACAGTCAGGGATGGAAATAAGACCCGCCCGCCCGCCCATAGCGGGTAACTTTCGTGTCGGGCGGGTGAAGATGCAAAGGTACCCGTCCGACTGGCGGGTAACATTTTTGAAGCTCAAAGTGTAAGTAACAGTAAGTTCAGGGTAATTTCATCATCATCGCATACGCCATTGGATAATAGTTTTCTGGATTGGATTTATACTCTTCTATAATACTACAATTGACAGATGAGAAGAGCAGTGATGACGAGGAGGGGTTATAATATGGGGCTGGTCCATGACGGTATCGATAAACTATTGAAGCTACTGAGCACGAGATGTTTTTACCCTAACTCCCACGGCTATGTTTTTGCGTGTATTGGGGGAAGTACAATTTTGTTAACCCGAAAAATCACCGAGCACCCCCGGGATTTAATCTCGGGACCATCCGCACCCCAGTATGTACCCCTATCAACTGAGCTAACTCCCCAGCGCATATGCGGGCACAAACTTCGTGCCCACATATGCCTGTGGTAGGTGACGTTATCGAGCCAATGCAGCAGGATGATTTTGTATGGTGTAGTGGGTTAGGGTTTTAATAAGGGATTGGGGATTGAGCACTGAGCAGTACTGTATAAATGATGAATTGATGATGTGTGTCATGGACTCATGATGATAGAGGAGATCTGAGGTTGATAGGAGATTAAAGAGAGTATTGGATTGATGAACATGATGAATACGAGGAGCTGTTACGTGCTAGGGTTACAGTGGAATATCGTACAATAAAGACAAAAAACATGTAATTGTATCATTTAAAATGTAACAATGGTAAGAGGGGAGTCCCAACAGAACACACACACAAAACCGCAACAGGATCCCAAATGGATACAAGAGGGAAGTGATAAAATGTAAAAGTAGTATATGTGAAAGATCACTAACCCAACTGCAATGGTGGGGAACAATATATACAAGGAAACACCAAAAGGGAAGGGAAAATACGAAGAAGAAAAAGATAAACACAACGTTTCGGCAAGATATACTGGCCTTTATCAAGAAAAATAGCCTTTTATATGTACAGAATATACAGTAAAAAGGGCAAGATGTTACTCTGTTAGGAGTAAGAAACAAACTGCAATCAAGGAGTATATATAATAGGAGGGGACACTTAGCTCATTTGCATATTTGTCATTAATATGATTAACCCTGCCTTGACCCTATGCCCTGCTGTGAGAGGTCACAGATACCGCCCTCTAACCTGAGAGGGACTTTTCTATTGTTCTCATGCACAGCGTTGGCGATGAGCGACCGAGAAGTATAACAAAAGCGTACATAAAACAGATCGATTCGAAGCAGTAATTTGAATACATGAATTATGCAACGCGTCACACAACGTCCAGTCTAACAATGATTGTGGACCGTATAAATGATGCAATTTTTTGTGTTCGAAAATGTCATCATTTTTTACCGTTCTTTCAAAAATAAGGAGTATAATCACATTATAAACACATTTTGTGCGAGAGTAACATACAAATATGGTATAAAATGGCAAAATGGCACGATAAAAATCCGTTCGTTATAAATAAATGGATAAATGGTTAATAATTAAACTATCACCAATTACACTCGTCGATCTCTGTGGCGTGCATCGTAGGCCATGTTGTTTGCAAACGGCAACACGGGTTCGATCCCCGGTGTATCCGTGAATGCCATGCTTTTTTATATATATTTTAAAACTTGACGGTGGATTAATGTAGCATCATTTTTATGTCAATTTTTGTAAATTATAAAGGCCCATGCGTTTATAGTTGTTGTTTTTTCTATCATTTATCTCTTTGATTTATTTAACTTTTAAACAATTGTATGCGTAAACTATACATGTATATTAGCGCGATAAATAAGTGATTTAATTTGATTTAATTTGAGTTCGGTTTGATAATGATAGCAAAACTTGTTGTAAAACCATTTTACCAGTCAGCGCAAGTTTGTGTACATCACGTTTAGTTTGTTATAGCTAGGCTAATATACTATTTGTAGCTATTTGTATACAAGAAGCAAACACATTTCCAAAACAGAGAAACATGAGAAACGGGACCGTTACTAACGTTAAATTTAATACCATTGCCATGATTACCAATTTAAGGCTCTTTTGGAAATCTGTACAACCGATGAATTTCTAGAAAATCGTTGATACAACTTCACTCAGGAAAGTCAGATCTTGTAGCAAAACAATAAGCTAGCTTGAATAAACGAATTGGGAGACGCAATGATGTCGAAATCTATGTGGAAAAGGGAATCAGATAACTCTCCATAGACTCGATCAAGTCTTGTACCACTGAAGGGTGATTACAGGTAATACACGTTTCGGCGATGGGGAGCTAAAGTTTGTTTCAGAATATAAAAAGAGCAACACCACCAGAATATATCTTACTCTGTACAACACACATGTTGATGGATACTCGTTTGAAAATAACCCGCCAGTGTATAGATCATTCTTTTAACGCTTGTATTCAAAGGGTTGCTTGAAGGTCGTGCATTGACTTGATCTGAACAACGAATAATATGGGAGCTAAAACCTTTTGTTATGGGCACGCATGAGTAAAGTGGATTCTCTGTATAATAAAACAAGATTTCTTATTTAAGATCTGGAATAAAGGTTACCAGGGGACATTCGCTTCAACGATGCTCCTATGCGTACGTCAACTGAAAGCCTGGTCCGATGGTATCAGAGGCGCCATAGCCAGCACTCGGAACACCATCAGAAATAATTGATTTTGTTCTTTCTTTGGAAGATATGTGCACATTGTCTCATTCAGTAGATAGCGCATTTATGACATGTGGCACTACTTCAGTAGATAAGCGCATGTATAACCGTGGTGGCAGTGCTAATAGCGCATAGTTACGTGTGCCATTACTATGTGTGCTATTATACGCATGTCACACTACATTCACACGAGGCATTACTATGTGTGCTAAGTTAGCACATGTGTATGCGGTGGCCGCGCTATCGTCAGTAGATAGCCGATAGTCACATGTGGCATTACTATGTGCTATTTTAGTAGACAGCGCATGCGTCACATGTGGCATTACTAGTATTATGTGTGCAAGAATTTTTAATTCAATATGTGCTACATGTATCCTTCAGTTAGATAGCGCATGTATCACGTGTAAATGTGTGCTATTCAGTAGAATACTAACGTTAGAGACGGTTATAGCATATAATAATAATAAATAAATTTTAATAATAATAACACACAGCGCATAAAGCAACGGCACCAATGCGCTTTACAAACAAATGATCAATATCTTAAAAAACTACACATACATTAAAACACATGATAAAAAGATTATAAATATATTCAATGCAAAGAACACCTCAAAAAATACAAACAAATTTGTTAAAACAGCCATAGGAGAAAAATACAGTCAGCTGCTATTGATAAAAACATTGCGATTTAAAAGTCAATAAAACATCAATTATGACAAGTTATATGCAGTTTAAAACAAATATACGTCTCACAGGGCCGGGCCGGCCAGAGAAGTGCTCCCGCGCGGTCACAATCATGTGAGGTGTTTCGTAAAGCGGTATTATTGTGTGTGTGTTTTTATTATCATCCAGTCCGGGAACATTAAAATCAAATCACATCAAACTTTTTTGGATAATGTGTATCGTCAATATCAATATTGTCTGCTTGATCTTACCATGGGATACCAAAGAATGACTCCGCGGCCGGCTAGAACATCGGGAACTTTTCCTAAGGCTTTTATGGAGCCCGGGGGACAGATATACTGTTGATTAGCGCATCACAAAAAGTTCTGTCACTTGCATTGCAGTACATACTCAATAGGAACTTGTCAACGATTTTGGTGGACAAACCAAAGAAATCGCACGCATGCGTAGAAAAAAAATGAAGTCCCCTTCTAGGTTAGAGGGCAGTAGAGGGCCTTTTCGATTTTCAGACGATGCCGGACGTACGAATATTTGATAGGTTACATTCGGTGGGGGGACGTTAGGATCCCTCCGCCACTGAATACCTTACGGTTTCGTCAATGTTTATACGAACACATTTCACTCCCAGTTTAAAATGTTGAAAAACATCATGTCAGGTATAACAGAACAACAGCGATTATTTTATACGCTTGAATCTTGTGCGTACAATGATTCTATACATGTGACACCGGTCAGAAGAGATTCATCATTGACTTGTTGAGCACTAACTACACGGTAAATGCAAGAGGTCCGCGTCACTATATTTGTATCAAAAATTTTCAACTTTTCCGTGCCGATAATACTAATTAGTCAACATTTTGGCTTCATGTTTAATCCACGGTTCAAATAACCGATGCCTATATTATGGTTATAGCTTAACTGCTATTTTAATTTCCAATAAAAAACTATTTAGTCTTTGGATCGCCGCAAATGAGCTGTCCAAAGGGGGGGGGGGGGGGGGGGGGGGGGGGGGTGTCTACGAAAATCATACGGTAGCCTATGCCTCCTACGTTTGATTTTGGTAGAAGAAACATACGTGCATGTGCCTCCCAGATTTTCTATACCTGCATCATATGCAAAATTAACACCCGATCGGTATACCAAAGTGAAATGTCTACCGATCAGTGTAGGCCTACCCTTGTATATACCCTTGTATATACAAACAATAAACAGAAGGTAAGTCGAAAATTGGGTTCTCAAAAGTGTAATAATTAACCAAAATTGGGTTCTAAGTGTATTTTAATCAATAAACCTATCTAACAAAGTACGGGCCATTCTATACCATCAAAGAGGGGGCATAATGAAAACCTTTTTGATTGCCACCCGGACCCATCGATATACCAAATTTCGCGAAAAGGCACTCCAAAAGGTAGGCACGTTAATACGTAGTACCACTATATAGTCTAAAGCTATTGGTCGAGGTCTTTAAAAATAGATTGTAACAACATGCAACAAAACATAAAAACTGGTATTGTCCATCTTTTAGTTTCCAGTAAGTTAAAGATTATATTAGCGCAAAGTGACCAGGCTCCTTTTATGTTGCAAGTTTCAATGTCATAATAACTTCAAAATTATTGACGATACTGACACTTGAATTTGTTATCCAGCTCCAGCGGTTTTAGGATGATAATAATTTAGTTACAACATAAGGTTTATCGTAGATAGAAAAAAAGCCATTGATTATCCTATTCTGATGCATTGCGGGTTCGCAAATGGAGCAGATTTGCACCCGCAATCCACCCACAATGCATCAGAAAAGGATAATCAATGGCTTTTTTTCTATCTGCGATAAACCTTATGGGATGAATTTTCTGTGGTCATAATCAAAATCCATCCATTATAACATTGAAACCAACGGAGATTTAAAAATTACGGCCGTTCGTGTCCACCATCGTCTGGTATTTTCAATTTTCGACTCTACAAATGACGTGTATTTTTTAATATTCATTGATATGATTATTCATTGTATATTCATGACTGTCACTGCCTTCTATTGTTATAGACAATGAGTGTCCAGGGGTTGCTGCAATGGTGATAGGGCAAATACAAAAGAACTACAAATAGTAAAAGGTGGGAGAGATTAAAAAGCTGAAGTACCAATGTAGTGGTGATAATACAATGAATTGGACATTGACTATTCCCTGTGTAAAGCTTGATAAGCTATCAAACAAAGGGATAAGTAGAGGAGTGGGATAATGGCCAATAACACAATACAGTGGATGATGTAATATTGTAATATATAAAGCTGGAGAACACAGGCAGACAGGGATAAGTGGGGTGGAGGACCCTGAATGGCTTAAGAGCAGGTCAAGACAGCAGGCCGAACAAGAAAACAAGAAAAGTCTATAACAGGGAGGGGAGGGGTGGTTGAAAACCCCAAGAAAATATAACCTAACAAAAAAGGGACCACTGGCTACCAACCAAACACTCCCGGGACCGAGCCCAATCTAGGTGGGACATCCACACAGACCGATCAATCTGTCATTTAAATGTAGTCTTGCTCTTAATTGTTTGCTGCAAAATATTATGAAAAAACCTTGGGCTGGTGGAATTTTTGTCGGGCAGGTAAATTCTGTGAGTTACCTGCCCGACTGGCTAGTTGAAAAAAATCTGAAGTTCCAACCCTGACAGTAACAGTTATTTGTAATACAAATATACAGGAGATGTGGATGCCAGTCTAAAACGCAGAGCGTGAGGAAGATGGCACCAAATGATAAAATAATTACAAATGAATAAATAATAGTATAATACATAATATCAATAAAAGGGAGTAATACAAAGATGTAGGTTACAGTAACAGATTAATTTATACGGATCGTAGATACAGTGTATAGGGTGTTTATACAATGAGATTACTAATACTTATAAGCTATACACTGAATATGTGAATACATACAATAAAAATGAGGGTGCAGGACAAAAACATTAGACAGACATTTACATTATATTGATAAATTACTTAATTGAAGCGTACTCGTTGTTAAACATTTCAGAGCGATATTGGAGTAGGATGTATTTTTTTAGGTGAATTTTAAATATAGCAAGTGACTTGCAGATTTTGAGAGTGTTGCTCATGTTATTCCAAATAAGTGGACCTTGGGATCTGAAAGTATTCTCAGCCAGTTTGGTATGAGTAGGAGCAATGAGAATATCAGTGGCATGACGCGTATTGTGATTATGGATATCAGAGTGATTGATAAATAGGGTGGCAGGGATGTCAAGGGGTAATAATTTGTGGTGGTATCTGTACATATGTATAGCAAGTTGATAGGTATAGATATCACGGATTTTAAGCTTGTTTAGGGATATAAAGAGAGGACGGTGTGCTCAAGCCATAGGGAATTGGTGCAAGTTCTAATGATTTTCTTCTGGAGGATGAATAAGGATTCTAAGTTTGCATTATTTCTATCTCCCCATATAATGGTACAGTAAGATAAATATGGTACAACAAGGGTGTTATACAGTGTATGCAGCGAATCGTTGGTTAGATAGGCTCTTATTTTGCGGAAGATACCATTATATTTTGAAACTATTTTCGTTATGTGGGATGTGTGAGCTTTCCATGATAGATTATTGTCAATTAGAATGCCAAGAAATTTAGTTATATCAACTTTATTAATATTATTATTATCGATTACAATTTTAAAGTTTAGATCAGGTTTATTACTACGTCACATATGTTCAGCAAACCCAACCTGAATCGACAATTTGTGGAATTGACCAGAAGCTGAAAATGTGGTTCCAATCGCTCAACACGTTTCAAAGATATTGCCCCGACAAGGTTTTGGCCCTGTCTCGACTTGCTGATAGTCTGCTATAGGCTTACTTGTGGCAATTTTCGTGGAACCGTAAGATTCACGCTTACAGTTTACCATGACATTGGTGCAAAAATAAGCATGCTCAAGCCTATTTTCTTGGGCCGTGCAAGTCTATGTGTGGGAGCACAGAATACAAAATACTCAAAACAATGTAAACATTGCCCAAAGTGCACGAAAAGAAGTGCGTGAAAATTAAAGAACATTGAAAATTATTATACGCTTTTGGCGGGTCGAGTATCATTTTCGAATAGCTCGAAAACTAATCGACCTATTCCAACCATTATTATGCAGTTCGAATCTGCTGTCCTATACTTGCAATGCAATAGTAAAGACCTATTATTCTGCACATTTATGTCACTGGAGCGAACTTGGCCAGACCAATATCATTCGAACTTGGTCAGTTTGGTAACCTGCCTCTTTAACACATTTAAAGCTTACGCACGAATCCACTAAAGCGCACGTGCTAATACGCCAATTGTAGCGACCGCATGTGTAGCGTTCAGAAAATGTAGTAGAGACTAATTTTTGGTTTTACGATGTCATCAGGTCATTTAAAAAAAAATGGCGATTGGTTCCGATAGCACACGTTTGTTACGCTAAATGAAAAAGAATTTCCAGGAATTAGGCCGACAGTTCTGCAATGCAAAGCAGCACTGATAAAGTGTGGGTCTATCTGTATACATGAAGACGTTCCTGGCCTAAAAAATGGCGATCGTCAAAGTTTTGTGCTGTTACGTGTAAGTCAATGTTAGCTTATTACAAATAATCGTGTGGGTTTTTTTATGTTGAAAACAGACGATCGCCGAAATATGTCTTTGAATTTATTGCAAACTGTAAAACTTGAACTTGTTACGGGTTTGGAAGTTGTTTTGGAGCCTCTTTTCTTTCATTCTGTTAGTGTACCATAAATGTTGAGCAGTTTGGAAGGTAGGCCTACGGACTTTTACTTTTTAGTACAGTGTTATTCATTTATTTGATAGGCTCAAGTCAGATTCTCACTGCATAATAATGATAAAATTTGATGGATTTTTTCGCATGAAACACAAAGATATTGGTCTCGCTATGAGTTTTAAAAATATTTTTTTAAAACTCATAGCTCGACCAATATCTTTGTGTATCACCATAGATCTATGGTATCACGCTATATCCATCCAATTTTATATCAGAATCGGCACAAAGGTTTGTTAAATCGACATGCGTCACGACCCCGCGCTGAATTTTTGTTACCGTGGAAATACATGTTTTCATTTCATGAATATTATCTCCCCCATTGAAAACAATGGGAAATACTCCCGATGCGATATCTCAAAAACAAATTGAGCTATTGCACTGATATTTGGCATACAGGTTGATGACTACAAGATCTTGACTTAATGTTCCATCCGGAAAGAAAAATGTGACCTTTTCCATGGCAACGGGAGCCATTTTTATCATACAAATACAACATTTCACTGGTTTCCATGGAAACCAAGCACAAACAAAAGTTGTTGAATTCATAAAAATATGCACATTATATAATTTTATATAGCATCATGCTGCCAGGTTTTGGAGTCACACATGCAAAAATGGGTGTATCAGAAAGAACTGTACCGTGTTTCTAAAATACATAAAAATACAAAATGATTCAAACACCTGCAATATAAAGGTGAACATGTTTCCTATACTATATGTTAATTTCATTGAGATATCTCTTTTTGTTCTCGTGTGGCAAGACATAATCGAAAATCGATAAAAAACGTGTATTCAATTTCAATCAATCCTCTCTACCACTATCCCAACATTTCAGACAATGTAGCCCACACCACATAAGCACTATTCAAAGCTTCCGCCAAAGAAAGGAAAGTTAAAACAACTCAAGCAGAACAAATCCCGGATTATTTGCGGATTGAAAATCAAAATTAATCTCCAAATTTCACCCATAAAAGTATGCAAATACAATTGATGTGAAGAAATTGAGATATAGCGACCAAAAATAACCCATCCTATGGACGGATGGATATCTCAGGTAGGGTAGTAATGATAATTTTGACCAAAATTGAAATCTACCATCTTTCCTAGAAAGTCTGTATTTTCCATTAGAAATGTCCGATTTTCAAAATATTAAATTCTTATGAAAGCTGGGCGTTTGCGCAAGATAATTGTGAAAACGGTTTGAACAATATCAATCGAATATTGCCTCGGTACAGTTCTTTCTGATACACCCTGTATAGAGCTCATTTTGTAATTTTTCACTATTGGTCGTCACGGTAACTCGAAAAGCTACGTCACACATTTTCAGCAAACCGACCTGAATCGACAATTAGTGGAATTGACCCGGCGCTGACAATTTGGTTCCAATCGCTCAATTAATTCCGAAGATTTTGCGCCCGACAATGTTTTAGCCCTGTCGCTGCTTGCTGATATTGCCACAGGTAACCCTATAGCAGACTACATTAGTGATAGTCTGATATAGGCTTACTTGTGGCAAATTTCGTGGTACCGTATTGTTCGCGCTTACAGTTTAATATGACATGCCTCACAACTGCGGTTTTCAAAGACACATTGTGGGTAGATGGTCATGATGTCAGAGAGGTTCCATAATTTATTGAAAATCAAATCTAAGGATGTTTTTATCTGGGGTTCACAGCATTTTGCTTGCCCAATAGGTCGCCCCCCCCCCCCCCCATAGTGACATCGGAATGACAGTTGTTATTGTAGAACCACGATATTTGGAGTTGGGATTACCTTAGATTTAATCTCAAATTAATTTTCCACGCATCTCCGAGCTATACCTGGAGTCCCATGCCTCTGCTTACGCTCGCTGCATGTTGAAAGCCGATAACTGCGTTGTGCATGCGCTCAAATCAAAACTAAATAGGGAGTCAAAATGGACCCGTAAGAAAAACAAGTATGGCTCTAAACGTTGGAATGACAAGTATGAACAGGCCTCAAAACAATCCTCATCATCTGAATCTGATCAACCAAAATCCTGGTCTAAAATCAAAAAGATTGTCAAAGATCTCATTAGTGACGACCGTCTCCTCTTCTGGAGGGAGTATATCACACCCCTTGTCCAACAGGGAAATATGCTGAAACTTATTGAGTCGGAAAACGCAGACCTCACCTGGAGATCTATAATCTATGATCTCCCCAGGGGTGTACTGAGCTTTGTCAGTCAATGTCATTGTATCGAAATTGAAACCCGACATTGTTATCCACAATAAGGAAGACAACTCCATCCACCTTATTGAATTGACTGTACCTTTTGAGACTAACATTCAGAAAGCCCATGATCGTAAATCCAGTAAGTACGAAAACCTTGTTTCCGACATTTCTGATAATGGCTTTACCTGTGATTACACACATAGGTTTACAAAAATTATGATGGTTTCCGAGGATTGTTTTCATCTGAAATAGGTTTGCCTCTTGCAAAATGCAACCCTGCTATATTTTTTACTGCTTGCTAAATTGATCTTTTTGATCATAATTATCATAATTTCAATTACTAGGCTTGTTGGTTGAGGAGTATTTGTTGTCTTTGAATACCAACGAGCTGCTTAAAACCAAAGACCCCGGTTTTAGCTTTGAAGAATCTTTTCAGACCGTATTTAATATACGGTACTTTAGTGCTGTATTTCTTTGTTGATAAGATGTAGAGTGTTGTAAGGACCCAAGCCGGGGAGCACTCATGTATAATTGTATATAAAAGTTGTAATCATTGTGCGAATCCACTCTCAAAATATTCTTAACGCTGATGCTCAAAGAAGGACAAGGTGACCCTTAACAAGGAATGCTCGACGAGCCATCTCCATAGCAAAGGATATAGGCCTACAATCATGTTCAAAACTGTTGGGACACTTCCTGCATGTCCTGTGAAACGGTGGTCCCTCCCCCTAAACTCAATGTTGGTCCATATAAAAGCATCGTCCAGCAACGGGCTGTGTTATATATATCAGCCCCAACATTGGTTGGGGGGGGGGGGGGGGTTGAGAGGGATGGCAGCTTTACATAAACTAGTTTTGACTATCATACTTTCAATTGACAGCTTTTTACTAATTTTGAAAGATAATTGATGCGCACGTGTATAGTGTCCCAACAGGTTTTGAACAAGATTGTATTAAAGCATTGTAAAAATAATGTACTAAATTCATATAAGTCCTTGTAACTGCATTAAATAAAGTTCCAAATTATATTATATTTGGCAATATTAGAGAGCGATAATGTGCCATTAGTATCGTTTATTTAAGAAAATAATGGGTTAGTAATGTCTTCAATTTAAAGGGGCATTGTCTGAATTACGCACCTAAATGGTACTTTTTAATAAAGACTTATTTCATAAGATAATAGGTAAAACAAATAATGTCATTAAATAAACTAATGATTGTGTTATTGTAGTAGGGTGGGGGTGACCGTTTATTTCAGATTAATATACTCTTAATTGAAGCATGTTAATGTATTATTGAGACGCCATAATAATTAAGATTCGTATTCGTATAGAGGTAGATGTCAACAAACACAAAATATCCATTTGACAACGTAATACATCACCTATAAATCGCATGTTATTATTAAACATATTATACCAATTCGTAAGGTCCGGAAAAATGAAATCAACTTTAGAATGAAAAGTTACAAACATTTCCAAAATGAATTACAAAACTAAACAAACGAAAACAAAACCATAAAAACAAGAACCTATCGAGATTCGAACCAGCAATCTACTTATTCTAAGACGGGAAACATACCACTGAGCTAACTGGGGAGTCAGCTTTTTGAAGAGGCATTTTGCTTATTAACTCTAGCACTGTATTGATCAACCACGGTCAACCCATCAATTTCAATAGAACCCTATGTACGGTCTACCAGAATGAATAGAAAGGAAGTATTGATCATCTTTTAAGATATTATTGGTAGACCGTGGTTAATCGTGTTGAATTCGCAAAAATAATTATTATTTTGAACAGTATGAAAGTGTATATAATGTTAACCGTGGTAGACCGATAATAATAAGTGTATTTCCATACTAAATCATCTCAAGAATAATATTAGTTTAACAAGATAAATTGTTATACCTTATCTTCTTATACCAGTACAACGTATAGCCCTACTAGTGTAGTGGTTTCGACTGACACCGCAGACTCTGTCCGTGGGTTCGAATCTCAGCGCGGCAGTTTAGTTACATTTTAATTTTTACTTCAAATGTTTAAACAATTAAGATTTGAAATAAATGAGTTGATAAGGTTTGTACAACATGTTTTTTTTTCTCGTCGCCTTGACGCACCGCCACTTGATGCAATCGTTTGAAACACTCGTCGCTGTAAATTAGATACTTTGAAACTATGACACTTTATCAAAATACACGTTATTTATGTATTTCATTAAATGTGTATACGTAATTAGACTATGAAGTTCAACTCGAAATGTTACAGAAGCAATGCTCTTCATTTCTTAAAAAGAATGGTTAAAATCGAAGCTACCGTTTTCGAGATATAGCGATTTTTGTATTTTTTATAGCTCATTTTTCCACTCCCTTAATACATGTATTAAAGCATTGTAAAAATAATGTACTAAATTCATATAAGTCCTTGTAACTGCATTAAATAAAGTTCCAAATTATATTATATTTCGCAATATTAGAGAGCGATAATGTGCCATTAGTATCGTTTATTTAAGAAAATAATGGGTTAGTAATGTCTTCAATTTAAAGGGGCATTGTCTGAATTACGCACCTAAATGGTACTTTTTAATAAAGACTTATTTCATAAGATAATAGGTAAAACAAATAATGTCATTAAATAAACTAATGATTGTGTTATTGTAGTAGGGTGGGGGTGACCGTTTATTTCAGATTAATATACTCTTAATTGAAGCATGTTAATGTATTATTGAGACGCCATAATAATTAAGATTCGTATTCGTATAGAGGTAGATGTCAACAAACACAAAATATCCATTTGACAACGTAATACATCACCTATAAATCGCATGTTATTATTAAACATATTATACCAATTCGTAAGGTCCGGAAAAATGAAATCAACTTTAGAATGAAAAGTTACAAACATTTCCAAAATGAAATACAAAACTAAACAAACGAAAACAAAACCATAAAAACAAGAACCTATCGAGATTCGAACCAGCAATCTACTTATTCTAAGACGGGAAACATACCACTGAGCTAACTGGGGAGTCAGCTTTTTGAAGAGGCATTTTGCTTATTAACTCTAGCACTGTATTGATCAACCACGGTCAACCCATCAATTTCAATAGAACCCTATGTACGGTCTACCAGAATGAATAGAAAGGAAGTATTGATCATCTTTTAAGATATTATTGGTAGACCGTGGTTAATCGTGTTGAATTCGCAAAAATAATTATTATTTTGAACAGTATGAAAGTGTATATAATGTTAACCGTGGTAGACCGATAATAATAAGTGTATTTCCATACTAAATCATCTCAAGAATAATATTAGTTTAACAAGATAAATTGTTATACCTTATCTTCTTATACCAGTACAACGTATAGCCCTACTAGTGTAGTGGTTTCGACTGACACCGCAGACTCTGTCCGTGGGTTCGAATCTCAGCGCGGCAGTTTAGTTACATTTTAATTTTTACTTCAAATGTTTAAACAATTAAGATTTGAAATAAATGAGTTGATAAGGTTTGTACAACATGGTTTTTTTTCTCGTCGCCTTGACGCACCGCCACTTGATGCAATCGTTTGAAACACTCGTCGCTGTAAATTAGATACTTTGAAACTATGACACTTTATCAAAATACACGTTATTTATGTATTTCATTAAATGTGTATACGTAATTAGACTATGAAGTTCAACTCGAAATGTTACAGAAGCAATGCTCTTCATTTCTTAAAAAGAATGGTTAAAATCGAAGCTACCGTTTTCGAGATATAGCGATTTTTGTATTTTTTATAGCTCATTTTTCCACTCCCTTAATACATGTATTAAAGCATTGTAAAAATAATGTACTAAATTCATATAAGTCCTTGTAACTGCATTAAATAAAGTTCCAAATTATATTATATTTGGCAATATTAGAGAGCGATAATGTGCCATTAGTATCGTTTATTTAAGAAAATAATGGGTTAGTAATGTCTTCAATTTAAAGGGGCATTGTCTGAATTACGTACCTAAATGGTACTTTTTAATAAAGACTTATTTCATAAGATAATAGGTAAAACAAATAATGTCATTAAATAAACTAATGATTGTGTTATTGTAGTAGGGTGGGGGTGACCGTTTATTTCAGATTAATATACTCTTAATTGAAGCATGTTAATGTATTATTGAGACGCCATAATAATTAAGATTCGTATTCGTATAGAGGTAGATGTCAACAAACACAAAATATCCATTTGACAACGTAATACATCACCTATAAATCGCATGTTATTATTAAACATATTATACCAATTCGTAAGGTCCGGAAAAATGAAATCAACTTTAGAATGAAAAGTTACAAACATTTCCAAAATGAAATACAAAACTAAACAAACGAAAACAAAACCATAAAAACAAGAACCTATCGAGATTCGAACCAGCAATCTACTTATTCTAAGACGGGAAACATACCACTGAGCTAACTGGGGAGTCAGCTTTTTGAAGAGGCATTTTGCTTATTAACTCTAGCACTGTATTGATCAACCACGGTCAACCCATCAATTTCAATAGAACCCTATGTACGGTCTACCAGAATGAATAGAAAGGAAGTATTGATCATCTTTTAAGATATTATTGGTAGACCGTGGTTAATCGTGTTGAATTCGCAAAAATGATTATTATTTTGAACAGTATGAAAGTGTATATAATGTTAACCGTGGTAGACCGATAATAATAAGTGTATTTCCATACTAAATCATCTCAAGAATAATATTAGTTTAACAAGATAAATTGTTATACCTTATCTTCTTATACCAGTACAACGTATAGCCCTACTAGTGTAGTGGTTTCGACTGACACCGCAGACTCTGTCCGTGGGTTCGAATCTCAGCGCGGCAGTTTAGTTACATTTTAATTTTTACTTCAAATGTTTAAACAATTAAGATTTGAAATAAATGAGTTGATAAGGTTTGTACAACATGTTTTTTTTTCTCGTCGCCTTGACGCACCGCCACTTGATGCAATCGTTTGAAACACTCGTCGCTGTAAATTAGATACTTTGAAACTATGACACTTTATCAAAATACACGTTATTTATGTATTTCATTAAATGTGTATACGTAATTAGACTATGAAGTTCAACTCGAAATGTTACAGAAGCA
Organism: Ophiura sarsii; assembly: GCA_035610835.1. Taxonomy (NCBI): domain Eukaryota; kingdom Metazoa; phylum Echinodermata; class Ophiuroidea; order Amphilepidida; family Ophiuridae; genus Ophiura; species Ophiura sarsii. Next base: position 26,632,634 of record CM069457.1, read on the forward strand.
ATGCTCTTCATTTCTTAAAAAGAATGGTTAAAATCGAAGCTACCGTTTTCGAGATATAGCGATTTTTGTATTTTTTATAGCTCATTTTTCCACTCCCTTAATACAATCATGTTCAAAACTGTTGGGACACTTCCTGCATGTCCTGTGAAACGGTGGTCCCTCCCCCTAAACTCAATGTTGGTCCATATAAAAGCATCGTCCAGCAACGGGCTGTGTTATATATATCAGCCCCAACATTGGTTGGGGGGGGGGGGGGTTGAGAGGGATGGCAGCTTTACATAAACTAGTTTTGACTATCATACTTTCAATTGACAGCTTTTTACTAATTTTGAAAGATAATTGATGCGCACGTGTATAGTGTCCCAACAGGTTTTGAACAAGATTGTATTAAAGCATTGTAAAAATAATGTACTAAATTCATATAAGTCCTTGTAACTGCATTAAATAAAGTTTCAAATTATATTATATTTGGCAATATTAGAGAGCGATAATGTGCCATTAGTATCGTTTATTTAAGAAAATAATGGGTTAGTAATGTCTTCAATTTAAAGGGCATTGTCTGAATTACGTACCTAAATGGTACTTTTTAATAAAGACTTATTTCATAAGATAATAGGTAAAACAAATAATGTCATTAAATAAACTAATGATTGTGTTATTGTAGTAGGGTGGGGGTGACCGTTTATTTCAGATTAATATACTCTTAATTGAAGCATGTTAATGTATTATTGAGACGCCATAATAATTAAGATTCGTATTCGTATAGAGGTAGATGTCAACAAACACAAAATATCCATTTGACAACGTAATACATCACCTATAAATCGCATGTTATTATTAAACATATTATACCAATTCGTAAGGTCCGGAAAAATGAAATCAACTTTAGAATGAAAAGTTACAAACATTTCCAAAATGAAATACAAAACTAAACAAACGAAAACAAAACCATAAAAACAAGAACCTATCGAGATTCGAACCAGCAATCTACTTATTCTAAGACGGGAAACATACCACTGAGCTAACTGGGGAGTCAGCTTTTTGAAAAGGCATTTTGCTTATTAACTCTAGCACTGTATTGATCAACCACGGTCAACCCATCAATTTCAATAGAACCCTATGTACGGTCTACCAGAATGAATAGAAAGGAAGTATTGATCATCTTTTAAGATATTATTGGTAGACCGTGGTTAATCGTGTTGAATTCGCAAAAATGATTATTATTTTGAACAGTATGAAAGTGTATATAATGTTAACCGTGGTAGACCGATAATAATAAGTGTATTTCCATACTAAATCATCTCAAGAATAATATTAGTTTAACAAGATAAATTGTTATACCTTATCTTCTTATACCAGTACAACGTATAGCCCTACTAGTGTAGTGGTTTCGACTGACACCGCAGACTCTGTCCGTGGGTTCGAATCTCAGCGCGGCAGTTTAGTTACATTTTAATTTTTACTTCAAATGTTTAAACAATTAAGATTTGAAATAAATGAGTTGATAAGGTTTGTACAACATGTTTTTTTTTCTCGTCGCCTTGACGCACCGCCACTTGATGCAATCGTTTGAAACACTCGTCGCTGTAAATTAGATACTTTGAAACTATGACACTTTATCAAAATACACGTTATTTATGTATTTCATTAAATGTGTATACGTAATTAGACTATGAAGTTCAACTCGAAATGTTACAGAAGCAATGCTCTTCATTTCTTAAAAAGAATGGTTAAAATCGAAGCTACCGTTTTCGAGATATAGCGATTTTTGTATTTTTTATAGCTCATTTTTCCACTCCCTTAATACAATCATGTTCAAAACTGTTGGGACACTTCCTGCATGTCCTGTGAAACGGTGGTCCCTCCCCCTAAACTCAATGTTGGTCCATATAAAAGCATCGTCCAGCAACGGGCTGTGTTATATATATCAGCCCCAACATTGGTTGGGGGGGGGGGGGGGTTGAGAGGGATGGCAGCTTTACATAAACTAGTTTTGACTATCATACTTTCAATTGACAGCTTTTTACTAATTTTGAAAGATAATTGATGCGCACGTGTATAGTGTCCCAACAGGTTTTGAACAAGATTGTATTAAAGCATTGTAAAAATAATGTACTAAATTCATATAAGTCCTTGTAACTGCATTAAATAAAGTTTCAAATTATATTATATTTGGCAATATTAGAGAGCGATAATGTGCCATTAGTATCGTTTATTTAAGAAAATAATGGGTTAGTAATGTCTTCAATTTAAAGGGGCATTGTCTGAATTACGTACCTAAATGGTACTTTTTAATAAAGACTTATTTCATAAGATAATAGGTAAAACAAATAATGTCATTAAATAAACTAATGATTGTGTTATTGTAGTAGGGTGGGGGTGACCGTTTATTTCAGATTAATATACTCTTAATTGAAGCATGTTAATGTATTATTGAGACGCCATAATAATTAAGATTCGTATTCGTATAGAGGTAGATGTCAACAAACACAAAATATCCATTTGACAACGTAATACATCACCTATAAATCGCATGTTATTATTAAACATATTATACCAATTCGTAAGGTCCGGAAAAATGAAATCAACTTTAGAATGAAAAGTTACAAACATTTCCAAAATGAAATACAAAACTAAACAAACGAAAACAAAACCATAAAAACAAGAACCTATCGAGATTCGAACCAGCAATCTACTTATTCTAAGACGGGAAACATACCACTGAGCTAACTGGGGAGTCAGCTTTTTGAAAAGGCATTTTGCTTATTAACTCTAGCACTGTATTGATCAACCACGGTCAACCCATCAATTTCAATAGAACCCTATGTACGGTCTACCAGAATGAATAGAAAGGAAGTATTGATCATCTTTTAAGATATTATTGGTAGACCGTGGTTAATCGTGTTGAATTCGCAAAAATGATTATTATTTTGAACAGTATGAAAGTGTATATAATGTTAACCGTGGTAGACCGATAATAATAAGTGTATTTCCATACTAAATCATCTCAAGAATAATATTAGTTTAACAAGATAAATTGTTATACCTTATCTTCTTATACCAGTACAACGTATAGCCCTACTAGTGTAGTGGTTTCGACTGACACCGCAGACTCTGTCCGTGGGTTCGAATCTCAGCGCGGCAGTTTAGTTACATTTTAATTTTTACTTCAAATGTTTAAACAATTAAGATTTGAAATAAATGAGTTGATAAGGTTTGTACAACATGTTTTTTTTTCTCGTCGCCTTGACGCACCGCCACTTGATGCAATCGTTTGAAACACTCGTCGCTGTAAATTAGATACTTTGAAACTATGACACTTTATCAAAATACACGTTATTTATGTATTTCATTAAATGTGTATACGTAATTAGACTATGAAGTTCAACTCGAAATGTTACAGAAGCAATGCTCTTCATTTCTTAAAAAGAATGGTTAAAATCGAAGCTACCGTTTTCGAGATATAGCGATTTTTGTATTTTTTATAGCTCATTTTTCCACTCCCTTAATACAATCATGTTCAAAACTGTTGGGACACTTCCTGCATGTCCTGTGAAACGGTGGTCCCTCCCCCTAAACTCAATGTTGGTCCATATAAAAGCATCGTCCAGCAACGGGCTGTGTTATATATATCAGCCCCAACATTGGTTGGGGGGGGGGGGGGTTGAGAGGGATGGCAGCTTTACATAAACTAGTTTTGACTATCATACTTTCAATTGACAGCTTTTTACTAATTTTGAAAGATAATTGATGCGCACGTGTATAGTGTCCCAACAGGTTTTGAACAAGATTGTATTAAAGCATTGTAAAAATAATGTACTAAATTCATATAAGTCCTTGTAACTGCATTAAATAAAGTTTCAAATTATATTATATTTGGCAATATTAGAGAGCGATAATGTGCCATTAGTATCGTTTATTTAAGAAAATAATGGGTTAGTAATGTCTTCAATTTAAAGGGGCATTGTCTGAATTACGTACCTAAATGGTACTTTTTAATAAAGACTTATTTCATAAGATAATAGGTAAAACAAATAATGTCATTAAATAAACTAATGATTGTGTTATTGTAGTAGGGTGGGGGTGACCGTTTATTTCAGATTAATATACTCTTAATTGAAGCATGTTAATGTATTATTGAGACGCCATAATAATTAAGATTCGTATTCGTATAGAGGTAGATGTCAACAAACACAAAATATCCATTTGACAACGTAATACATCACCTATAAATCGCATGTTATTATTAAACATATTATACCAATTCGTAAGGTCCGGAAAAATGAAATCAACTTTAGAATGAAAAGTTACAAACATTTCCAAAATGAAATACAAAACTAAACAAACGAAAACAAAACCATAAAAACAAGAACCTATCGAGATTCGAACCAGCAATCTACTTATTCTAAGACGGGAAACATACCACTGAGCTAACTGGGGAGTCAGCTTTTTGAAAAGGCATTTTGCTTATTAACTCTAGCACTGTATTGATCAACCACGGTCAACCCATCAATTTCAATAGAACCCTATGTACGGTCTACCAGAATGAATAGAAAGGAAGTATTGATCATCTTTTAAGATATTATTGGTAGACCGTGGTTAATCGTGTTGAATTCGCAAAAATGATTATTATTTTGAACAGTATGAAAGTGTATATAATGTTAACCGTGGTAGACCGATAATAATAAGTGTATTTCCATACTAAATCATCTCAAGAATAATATTAGTTTAACAAGATAAATTGTTATACCTTATCTTCTTATACCAGTACAACGTATAGCCCTACTAGTGTAGTGGTTTCGACTGACACCGCAGACTCTGTCCGTGGGTTCGAATCTCAGCGCGGCAGTTTAGTTACATTTTAATTTTTACTTCAAATGTTTAAACAATTAAGATTTGAAATAAATGAGTTGATAAGGTTTGTACAACATGTTTTTTTTTCTCGTCGCCTTGACGCACCGCCACTTGATGCAATCGTTTGAAACACTCGTCGCTGTAAATTAGATACTTTGAAACTATGACACTTTATCAAAATACACGTTATTTATGTATTTCATTAAATGTGTATACGTAATTAGACTATGAAGTTCAACTCGAAATGTTACAGAAGCAATGCTCTTCATTTCTTAAAAAGAATGGTTAAAATCGAAGCTACCGTTTTCGAGATATAGCGATTTTTGTATTTTTTATAGCTCATTTTTCCACTCCCTTAATACAATCATGTTCAAAACTGTTGGGACACTTCCTGCATGTCCTGTGAAACGGTGGTCCCTCCCCCTAAACTCAATGTTGGTCCATATAAAAGCATCGTCCAGCAACGGGCTGTGTTATATATATCAGCCCCAACATTGGTTGGGGGGGGGGGGGGTTGAGAGGGATGGCAGCTTTACATAAACTAGTTTTGACTATCATACTTTCAATTGACAGCTTTTTACTAATTTTGAAAGATAATTGATGCGCACGTGTATAGTGTCCCAACAGGTTTTGAACAAGATTGTATTAAAGCATTGTAAAAATAATGTACTAAATTCATATAAGTCCTTGTAACTGCATTAAATAAAGTTTCAAATTATATTATATTTGGCAATATTAGAGAGCGATAATGTGCCATTAGTATCGTTTATTTAAGAAAATAATGGGTTAGTAATGTCTTCAATTTAAAGGGGCATTGTCTGAATTACGTACCTAAATGGTACTTTTTAATAAAGACTTATTTCATAAGATAATAGGTAAAACAAATAATGTCATTAAATAAACTAATGATTGTGTTATTGTAGTAGGGTGGGGGTGACCGTTTATTTCAGATTAATATACTCTTAATTGAAGCATGTTAATGTATTATTGAGACGCCATAATAATTAAGATTCGTATTCGTATAGAGGTAGATGTCAACAAACACAAAATATCCATTTGACAACGTAATACATCACCTATAAATCGCATGTTATTATTAAACATATTATACCAATTCGTAAGGTCCGGAAAAATGAAATCAACTTTAGAATGAAAAGTTACAAACATTTCCAAAATGAAATACAAAACTAAACAAACGAAAACAAAACCATAAAAACAAGAACCTATCGAGATTCGAACCAGCAATCTACTTATTCTAAGACGGGAAACATACCACTGAGCTAACTGGGGAGTCAGCTTTTTGAAAAGGCATTTTGCTTATTAACTCTAGCACTGTATTGATCAACCACGGTCAACCCATCAATTTCAATAGAACCCTATGTACGGTCTACCAGAATGAATAGAAAGGAAGTATTGATCATCTTTTAAGATATTATTGGTAGACCGTGGTTAATCGTGTTGAATTCGCAAAAATGATTATTATTTTGAACAGTATGAAAGTGTATATAATGTTAACCGTGGTAGACCGATAATAATAAGTGTATTTCCATACTAAATCATCTCAAGAATAATATTAGTTTAACAAGATAAATTGTTATACCTTATCTTCTTATACCAGTACAACGTATAGCCCTACTAGTGTAGTGGTTTCGACTGACACCGCAGACTCTGTCCGTGGGTTCGAATCTCAGCGCGGCAGTTTAAGTTTAGTTACATTTTAATTTTTACTTCAAATGTTTAAACAATTAAGATTTGAAATAAATGAGTTGATAAGGTTTGTACAACATGTTTTTTTTTTCTCGTCGCCTTGACGCACCGCCACTTGATGCAATCGTTTGAAACACTCGTCGCTGTAAATTAGATACTTTGAAACTATGACACTTTATCAAAATACACGTTATTTATGTATTTCATTAAATGTGTATACGTAATTAGACTATGAAGTTCAACTCGAAATGTTACAGAAGCAATGCTCTTCATTTCTTAAAAAGAATGGTTAAAATCGAAGCTACCGTTTTCGAGATATAGCGATTTTTGTATTTTTTATAGCTCATTTTTCCACTCCCTTAATACAATCATGTTCAAAACTGTTGGGACACTTCCTGCATGTCCTGTGAAACGGTGGTCCCTCCCCCTAAACTCAATGTTGGTCCATATAAAAGCATCGTCCAGCAACGGGCTGTGTTATATATATCAGCCCCAACATTGGTTGGGGGGGGGGGGGGTTGAGAGGGATGGCAGCTTTACATAAACTAGTTTTGACTATCATACTTTCAATTGACAGCTTTTTACTAATTTTGAAAGATAATTGATGCGCACGTGTATAGTGTCCCAACAGGTTTTGAACAAGATTGTATTAAAGCATTGTAAAAATAATGTACTAAATTCATATAAGTCCTTGTAACTGCATTAAATAAAGTTTCAAATTATATTATATTTGGCAATATTAGAGAGCGATAATGTGCCATTAGTATCGTTTATTTAAGAAAATAATGGGTTAGTAATGTCTTCAATTTAAAGGGGCATTGTCTGAATTACGTACCTAAATGGTACTTTTTAATAAAGACTTATTTCATAAGATAATAGGTAAAACAAATAATGTCATTAAATAAACTAATGATTGTGTTATTGTAGTAGGGTGGGGGTGACCGTTTATTTCAGATTAATATACTCTTAATTGAAGCATGTTAATGTATTATTGAGACGCCATAATAATTAAGATTCGTATTCGTATAGAGGTAGATGTCAACAAACACAAAATATCCATTTGACAACGTAATACATCACCTATAAATCGCATGTTATTATTAAACATATTATACCAATTCGTAAGGTCCGGAAAAATGAAATCAACTTTAGAATGAAAAGTTACAAACATTTCCAAAATGAAATACAAAACTAAACAAACGAAAACAAAACCATAAAAACAAGAACCTATCGAGATTCGAACCAGCAATCTACTTATTCTAAGACGGGAAACATACCACTGAGCTAACTGGGGAGTCAGCTTTTTGAAAAGGCATTTTGCTTATTAACTCTAGCACTGTATTGATCAACCACGGTCAACCCATCAATTTCAATAGAACCCTATGTACGGTCTACCAGAATGAATAGAAAGGAAGTATTGATCATCTTTTAAGATATTATTGGTAGACCGTGGTTAATCGTGTTGAATTCGCAAAAATAATTATTATTTTGAACAGTATGAAAGTGTATATAATGTTAACCGTGGTAGACCGATAATAATAAGTGTATTTCCATACTAAATCATCTCAAGAATAATATTAGTTTAACAAGATAAATTGTTATACCTTATCTTCTTATACCAGTACAACGTATAGCCCTACTAGTGTAGTGGTTTCGACTGACACCGCAGACTCTGTCCGTGGGTTCGAATCTCAGCGCGGCAGTTTAAGTTTAGTTACATTTTAATTTTTACTTCAAATGTTTAAACAATTAAGATTTGAAATAAATGAGTTGATAAGGTTTGTACAACATGTTTTTTTTTTCTCGTCGCCTTGACGCACCGCCACTTGATGCAATCGTTTGAAACACTCGTCGCTGTAAATTAGATACTTTGAAACTATGACACTTTATCAAAATACACGTTATTTATGTATTTCATTAAATGTGTATACGTAATTAGACTATGAAGTTCAACTCGAAATGTTACAGAAGCAATGCTCTTCATTTCTTAAAAAGAATGGTTAAAATCGAAGCTACCGTTTTCGAGATATAGCGATTTTTGTATTTTTTATAGCTCATTTTTCCACTCCCTTAATACAATCATGTTCAAAACTGTTGGGACACTTCCTGCATGTCCTGTGAAACGGTGGTCCCTCCCCCTAAACTCAATGTTGGTCCATATAAAAGCATCGTCCAGCAACGGGCTGTGTTATATATATCAGCCCCAACATTGGTTGGGGGGGGGGGGGGTTGAGAGGGATGGCAGCTTTACATAAACTAGTTTTGACTATCATACTTTCAATTGACAGCTTTTTACTAATTTTGAAAGATAATTGATGCGCACGTGTATAGTGTCCCAACAGGTTTTGAACAAGATTGTATTAAAGCATTGTAAAAATAATGTACTAAATTCATATAAGTCCTTGTAACTGCATTAAATAAAGTTTCAAATTATATTATATTTGGCAATATTAGAGAGCGATAATGTGCCATTAGTATCGTTTATTTAAGAAAATAATGGGTTAGTAATGTCTTCAATTTAAAGGGGCATTGTCTGAATTACGTACCTAAATGGTACTTTTTAATAAAGACTTATTTCATAAGATAATAGGTAAAACAAATAATGTCATTAAATAAACTAATGATTGTGTTATTGTAGTAGGGTGGGGGTGACCGTTTATTTCAGATTAATATACTCTTAATTGAAGCATGTTAATGTATTATTGAGACGCCATAATAATTAAGATTCGTATTCGTATAGAGGTAGATGTCAACAAACACAAAATATCCATTTGACAACGTAATACATCACCTATAAATCGCATGTTATTATTAAACATATTATACCAATTCGTAAGGTCCGGAAAAATGAAATCAACTTTAGAATGAAAAGTTACAAACATTTCCAAAATGAAATACAAAACTAAACAAACGAAAACAAAACCATAAAAACAAGAACCTATCGAGATTCGAACCAGCAATCTACTTATTCTAAGACGGGAAACATACCACTGAGCTAACTGGGGAGTCAGCTTTTTGAAGAGGCATTTTGCTTATTAACTCTAGCACTGTATTGATCAACCACGGTCAACCCATCAATTTCAATAGAACCCTATGTACGGTCTACCAGAATGAATAGAAAGGAAGTATTGATCATCTTTTAAGATATTATTGGTAGACCGTGGTTAATCGTGTTGAATTCGCAAAAATAATTATTATTTTGAACAGTATGAAAGTGTATATAATGTTAACCGTGGTAGACCGATAATAATAAGTGTATTTCCATACTAAATCATCTCAAGAATAATATTAGTTTAACAAGATAAATTGTTATACCTTATCTTCTTATACCAGTACAACGTATAGCCCTACTAGTGTAGTGGTTTCGACTGACACCGCAGACTCTGTCCGTGGGTTCGAATCTCAGCGCGGCAGTTTAAGTTTAGTTACATTTTAATTTTTACTTCAAATGTTTAAACAATTAAGATTTGAAATAAATGAGTTGATAAGGTTTGTACAACATGTTTTTTTTTTCTCGTCGCCTTGACGCACCGCCACTTGATGCAATCGTTTGAAACACTCGTCGCTGTAAATTAGATACTTTGAAACTATGACACTTTATCAAAATACACGTTATTTATGTATTTCATTAAATGTGTATACGTAATTAGACTATGAAGTTCAACTCGAAATGTTACAGAAGCAATGCTCTTCATTTCTTAAAAAGAATGGTTAAAATCGAAGCTACCGTTTTCGAGATATAGCGATTTTTGTATTTTTTATAGCTCATTTTTCCACTCCCTTAATACAATCATGTTCAAAACTGTTGGGACACTTCCTGCATGTCCTGTGAAACGGTGGTCCCTCCCCCTAAACTCAATGTTGGTCCATATAAAAGCATCGTCCAGCAACGGGCTGTGTTATATATATCAGCCCCAACATTGGTTGGGGGGGGGGGGGGGTTGAGAGGGATGGCAGCTTTACATAAACTAGTTTTGACTATCATACTTTCAATTGACAGCTTTTTACTAATTTTGAAAGATAATTGATGCGCACGTGTATAGTGTCCCAACAGGTTTTGAACAAGATTGTATTAAAGCATTGTAAAAATAATGTACTAAATTCATATAAGTCCTTGTAACTGCATTAAATAAAGTTTCAAATTATATTATATTTGGCAATATTAGAGAGCGATAATGTGCCATTAGTATCGTTTATTTAAGAAAATAATGGGTTAGTAATGTCTTCAATTTAAAGGGGCATTGTCTGAATTACGTACCTAAATGGTACTTTTTAATAAAGACTTATTTCATAAGATAATAGGTAAAACAAATAATGTCATTAAATAAACTAATGATTGTGTTATTGTAGTAGGGTGGGGGTGACCGTTTATTTCAGATTAATATACTCTTAATTGAAGCATGTTAATGTATTATTGAGACGCCATAATAATTAAGATTCGTATTCGTATAGAGGTAGATGTCAACAAACACAAAATATCCATTTGACAACGTAATACATCACCTATAAATCGCATGTTATTATTAAACATATTATACCAATTCGTAAGGTCCGGAAAAATGAAATCAACTTTAGAATGAAAAGTTACAAACATTTCCAAAATGAAATACAAAACTAAACAAACGAAAACAAAACCATAAAAACAAGAACCTATCGAGATTCGAACCAGCAATCTACTTATTCTAAGACGGGAAACATACCACTGAGCTAACTGGGGAGTCAGCTTTTTGAAGAGGCATTTTGCTTATTAACTCTAGCACTGTATTGATCAACCACGGTCAACCCATCAATTTCAATAGAACCCTATGTACGGTCTACCAGAATGAATAGAAAGGAAGTATTGATCATCTTTTAAGATATTATTGGTAGACCGTGGTTAATCGTGTTGAATTCGCAAAAATAATTATTATTTTGAACAGTATGAAAGTGTATATAATGTTAACCGTGGTAGACCGATAATAATAAGTGTATTTCCATACTAAATCATCTCAAGAATAATATTAGTTTAACAAGATAAATTGTTATACCTTATCTTCTTATACCAGTACAACGTATAGCCCTACTAGTGTAGTGGTTTCGACTGACACCGCAGACTCTGTCCGTGGGTTCGAATCTCAGCGCGGCAGTTTAAGTTTAGTTACATTTTAATTTTTACTTCAAATGTTTAAACAATTAAGATTTGAAATAAATGAGTTGATAAGGTTTGTACAACATGTTTTTTTTTTCTCGTCGCCTTGACGCACCGCCACTTGATGCAATCGTTTGAAACACTCGTCGCTGTAAATTAGATACTTTGAAACTATGACACTTTATCAAAATACACGTTATTTATGTATTTCATTAAATGTGTATACGTAATTAGACTATGAAGTTCAACTCGAAATGTTACAGAAGCAATGCTCTTCATTTCTTAAAAAGAATGGTTAAAATCGAAGCTACCGTTTTCGAGATATAGCGATTTTTGTATTTTTTATAGCTCATTTTTCCACTCCCTTAATACAATCATGTTCAAAACTGTTGGGACACTTCCTGCATGTCCTGTGAAACGGTGGTCCCTCCCCCTAAACTCAATGTTGGTCCATATAAAAGCATCGTCCAGCAACGGGCTGTGTTATATATATCAGCCCCAACATTGGTTGGGGGGGGGGGGGGGTTGAGAGGGATGGCAGCTTTACATAAACTAGTTTTGACTATCATACTTTCAATTGACAGCTTTTTACTAATTTTGAAAGATAATTGATGCGCACGTGTATAGTGTCCCAACAGGTTTTGAACAAGATTGTATTAAAGCATTGTAAAAATAATGTACTAAATTCATATAAGTCCTTGTAACTGCATTAAATAAAGTTCCAAATTATATTATATTTGGCAATATTAGAGAGCGATAATGTGCCATTAGTATCGTTTATTTAAGAAAATAATGGGTTAGTAATGTCTTCAATTTAAAGGGGCATTGTCTGAATTACGTACCTAAATGGTACTTTTTAATAAAGACTTATTTCATAAGATAATAGGTAAAACAAATAATGTCATTAAATAAACTAATGATTGTGTTATTGTAGTAGGGTGGGGGTGACCGTTTATTTCAGATTAATATACTCTTAATTGAAGCATGTTAATGTATTATTGAGACGCCATAATAATTAAGATTCGTATTCGTATAGAGGTAGATGTCAACAAACACAAAATATCCATTTGACAACGTAATACATCACCTATAAATCGCATGTTATTATTAAACATATTATACCAATTCGTAAGGTCCGGAAAAATGAAATCAACTTTAGAATGAAAAGTTACAAACATTTCCAAAATGAAATACAAAACTAAACAAACGAAAACAAAACCATAAAAACAAGAACCTATCGAGATTCGAACCAGCAATCTACTTATTCTAAGACGGGAAACATACCACTGAGCTAACTGGGGAGTCAGCTTTTTGAAGAGGCATTTTGCTTATTAACTCTAGCACTGTATTGATCAACCACGGTCAACCCATCAATTTCAATAGAACCCTATGTACGGTCTACCAGAATGAATAGAAAGGAAGTATTGATCATCTTTTAAGATATTATTGGTAGACCGTGGTTAATCGTGTTGAATTCGCAAAAATTATTATTATTTTGAACAGTATGAAAGTGTATATAATGTTAACCGTGGTAGACCGATAATAATAAGTGTATTTCCATACTAAATCATCTCAAGAATAATATTAGTTTAACAAGATAAATTGTTATACCTTATCTTCTTATACCAGTACAACGTATAGCCCTACTAGTGTAGTGGTTTCGACTGACACCGCAGACTCTGTCCGTGGGTTCGAATCTCAGCGCGGCAGTTTAGTTACATTTTAATTTTTACTTCAAATGTTTAAACAATTAAGATTTGAAATAAATGAGTTGATAAGGTTTGTACAACATGTTTTTTTTTCTCGTCGCCTTGACGCACCGCCACTTGATGCAATCGTTTGAAACACTCGTCGCTGTAAATTAGATACTTTGAAACTATGACACTTTATCAAAATACACGTTATTTATGTATTTCATTAAATGTGTATACGTAATTAGACTATGAAGTTCAACTCGAAATGTTACAGAAGCAATGCTCTTCATTTCTTAAAAAGAATGGTTAAAATCGAAGCTACCGTTTTCGAGATATAGCGATTTTTGTATTTTTTATAGCTCATTTTTCCACTCCCTTAATACATGTATTAAAGCATTGTAAAAATAATGTACTAAATTCATATAAGTCCTTGTAACTGCATTAAATAAAGTTTCAAATTATATTATATTTGGCAATATTAGAGAGCGATAATGTGCCATTAGTATCGTTTATTTAAGAAAATAATGGGTTAGTAATGTCTTCAATTTAAAGGGGCATTGTCTGAATTACGTACCTAAATGGTACTTTTTAATAAAGACTTATTTCATAAGATAATAGGTAAAACAAATAATGTCATTAAATAAACTAATGATTGTGTTATTGTAGTAGGGTGGGGGTGACCGTTTATTTCAGATTAATATACTCTTAATTGAAGCATGTTAATGTATTATTGAGACGCCATAATAATTAAGATTCGTATTCGTATAGAGGTAGATGTCAACAAACACAAAATATCCATTTGACAACGTAATACATCACCTATAAATCGCATGTTATTATTAAACATATTATACCAATTCGTAAGGTCCGGAAAAATGAAATCAACTTTAGAATGAAAAGTTACAAACATTTCCAAAATGAAATACAAAACTAAACAAACGAAAACAAAACCATAAAAACAAGAACCTTTCGAGATTCGAACCAGCAATCTACTTATTCTAAGACGGGAAACATACCACTGAGCTAACTGGGGAGTCAGCTTTTTGAAGAGGCATTTTGCTTATTAACTCTAGCACTGTATTGATCAACCACGGTCAACCCATCAATTTCAATAGAACCCTATGTACGGTCTACCAGAATGAATAGAAAGGAAGTATTGATCATCTTTTAAGATATTATTGGTAGACCGTGGTTAATCGTGTTGAATTCGCAAAAATAATTATTATTTTGAACAGTATGAAAGTGTATATAATGTTAACCGTGGTAGACCGATAATAATAAGTGTATTTCCATACTAAATCATCTCAAGAATAATATTAGTTTAACAAGATAAATTGTTATACCTTATCTTCTTATACCAGTACAACGTATAGCCCTACTAGTGTAGTGGTTTCGACTGACACCGCAGACTCTGTCCGTGGGTTCGAATCTCAGCGCGGCAGTTTAGTTACATTTTAATTTTTACTTCAAATGTTTAAACAATTAAGATTTGAAATAAATGAGTTGATAAGGTTTGTACAACATGTTTTTTTTTCTTGTCGCCTTGACGCACCTCCACTTGATGCAATCGTTTGAAACACTCGTCGCTGTAAATTAGATACTTTGAAACTATGACACTTTATCAAAATACACGTTATTTATGTATTTCATTAAATGTGTATACGTAATTAGACTATGAAGTTCAACTCGAAATGTTACAGAAGCAATGCTCTTCATTTCTTAAAAAGAATGGTTAAAATCGAAGCTACCGTTTTCGAGATATAGCGATTTTTGTATTTTTTATAGCTCATTTTTCCACTCCCTTAATACAATCATGTTCAAAACTGTTGGGACACTTCCTGCATGTCCTGTGAAACGGTGGTCCCTCCCCCTAAACTCAATGTTGGTCCATATAAAAGCATCGTCCAGCAACGGGCTGTGTTATATATATCAGCCCCAACATTGGTTGGGGGGGGGGGGTTGAGAGGGATGGCAGCTTTACATAAACTAGTTTTGACTATCATACTTTCAATTGACAGCTTTTTACTAATTTTGAAAGATAATTGATGCGCACGTGTATAGTGTCCCAACAGGTTTTGAACAAGATTGTATTAAAGCATTGTAAAAATAATGTACTAAATTCATATAAGTCCTTGTAACTGCATTAAATAAAGTTTCAAATTATATTATATTTGGCAATATTAGAGAGCGATAATGTGCCATTAGTATCGTTTATTTAAGAAAATAATGGGTTAGTAATGTCTTCAATTTAAAGGGGCATTGTCTGAATTACGTACCTAAATGGTACTTTTTAATAAAGACTTATTTCATAAGATAATAGGTAAAACAAATAATGTCATTAAATAAACTAATGATTGTGTTATTGTAGTAGGGTGGGGGTGACCGTTTATTTCAGATTAATATACTCTTAATTGAAGCATGTTAATGTATTATTGAGACGCCATAATAATTAAGATTCGTATTCGTATAGAGGTAGATGTCAACAAACACAAAATATCCATTTGACAACGTAATACATCACCTATAAATCGCATGTTATTATTAAACATATTATACCAATTCGTAAGGTCCGGAAAAATGAAATCAACTTTAGAATGAAAAGTTACAAACATTTCCAAAATGAAATACAAAACTAAACAAACGAAAACAAAACCATAAAAACAAGAACCTATCGAGATTCGAACCAGCAATCTACTTATTCTAAGACGGGAAACATACCACTGAGCTAACTGGGGAGTCAGCTTTTTGAAGAGGCATTTTGCTTATTAACTCTAGCACTGTATTGATCAACCACGGTCAACCCATCAATTTCAATAGAACCCTATGTACGGTCTACCAGAATGAATAGAAAGGAAGTATTGATCATCTTTTAAGATATTATTGGTAGACCGTGGTTAATCGTGTTGAATTCGCAAAAATAATTATTATTTTGAACAGTATGAAAGTGTATATAATGTTAACCGTGGTAGACCGATAATAATAAGTGTATTTCCATACTAAATCATCTCAAGAATAATATTAGTTTAACAAGATAAATTGTTATACCTTATCTTCTTATACCAGTACAACGTATAGCCCTACTAGTGTAGTGGTTTCGACTGACACCGCAGACTCTGTCCGTGGGTTCGAATCTCAGCGCGGCAGTTTAGTTACATTTTAATTTTTACTTCAAATGTTTAAACAATTAAGATTTGAAATAAATGAGTTGATAAGGTTTGTACAACATGTGTTTTTTTCTCGTCGCCTTGACGCACCGCCACTTGATGCAATCGTTTGAAACACTCGTCGCTGTAAATTAGATACTTTGAAACTATGACACTTTATCAAAATACACGTTATTTATGTATTTCATTAAATGTGTATACGTAATTAGACTATGAAGTTCAACTCGAAATGTTACAGAAGCAATGCTCTTCATTTCTTAAAAAGAATGGTTAAAATCGAAGCTACCGTTTTCGAGATATAGCGATTTTTGTATTTTTTATAGCTCATTTTTCCACTCCCTTAATACAATCATGTTCAAAACTGTTGGGACACTTCCTGCATGTCCTGTGAAACGGTGGTCCCTCCCCCTAAACTCAATGTTGGTCCATATAAAAGCATCGTCCAGCAACGGGCTGTGTTATATATATCAGCCCCAACATTGGTTGGGGGGGGGTTGAGAGGGATGGCAGCTTTACATAAACTAGTTTTGACTATCATACTTTCAATTGACAGCTTTTTACTAATTTTGAAAGATAATTGATGCGCACGTGTATAGTGTCCCAACAGGTTTTGAACAAGATTGTATTAAAGCATTGTAAAAATAATGTACTAAATTCATATAAGTCCTTGTAACTGCATTAAATAAAGTTTCAAATTATATTATATTTGGCAATATTAGAGAGCGATAATGTGCCATTAGTATCGTTTATTTAAGAAAATAATGGGTTAGTAATGTCTTCAATTTAAAGGGGCATTGTCTGAATTACGTACCTAAATGGTACTTTTTAATAAAGACTTATTTCATAAGATAATAGGTAAAACAAATAATGTCATTAAATAAACTAATGATTGTGTTATTGTAGTAGGGTGGGGGTGACCGTTTATTTCAGATTAATATACTCTTAATTGAAGCATGTTAATGTATTATTGAGACGCCATAATAATTAAGATTCGTATTCGTATAGAGGTAGATGTCAACAAACACAAAATATCCATTTGACAACGTAATACATCACCTATAAATCGCATGTTATTATTAAACATATTATACCAATTCGTAAGGTCCGGAAAAATGAAATCAACTTTAGAATGAAAAGTTACAAACATTTCCAAAATGAAATACAAAACTAAACAAACGAAAACAAAACCATAAAAACAAGAACCTATCGAGATTCGAACCAGCAATCTACTTATTCTAAGACGGGAAACATACCACTGAGCTAACTGGGGAGTCAGCTTTTTGAAGAGGCATTTTGCTTATTAACTCTAGCACTGTATTGATCAACCACGGTCAACCCATCAATTTCAATAGAACCCTATGTACGGTCTACCAGAATGAATAGAAAGGAAGTATTGATCATCTTTTAAGATATTATTGGTAGACCGTGGTTAATCGTGTTGAATTCGCAAAAATTATTATTATTTTGAACAGTATGAAAGTGTATATAATGTTAACCGTGGTAGACCGATAATAATAAGTGTATTTCCATACTAAATCATCTCAAGAATAATATTAGTTTAACAAGATAAATTGTTATACCTTATCTTCTTATACCAGTACAACGTATAGCCCTACTAGTGTAGTGGTTTCGACTGACACCGCAGACTCTGTCCGTGGGTTCGAATCTCAGCGCGGCAGTTTAGTTACATTTTAATTTTTACTTCAAATGTTTAAACAATTAAGATTTGAAATAAATGAGTTGATAAGGTTTGTACAACATGTTTTTTTTTCTCGTCGCCTTGACGCACCGCCACTTGATGCAATCGTTTGAAACACTCGTCGCTGTAAATTAGATACTTTGAAACTATGACACTTTATCAAAATACACGTTATTTATGTATTTCATTAAATGTGTATACGTAATTAGACTATGAAGTTCAACTCGAAATGTTACAGAAGCAATGCTCTTCATTTCTTAAAAAGAATGGTTAAAATCGAAGCTACCGTTTTCGAGATATAGCGATTTTTGTATTTTTTATAGCTCATTTTTCCACTCCCTTAATACAATCATGTTCAAAACTGTTGGGACACTTCCTGCATGTCCTGTGAAACGGTGGTCCCTCCCCCTAAACTCAATGTTGGTCCATATAAAAGCATCGTCCAGCAACGGGCTGTGTTATATATATCAGCCCCAACATTGGTTGGGGGGGGGGGGTTGAGAGGGATGGCAGCTTTACATAAACTAGTTTTGACTATCATACTTTCAATTGACAGCTTTTTACTAATTTTGAAAGATAATTGATGCGCACGTGTATAGTGTCCCAACAGGTTTTGAACAAGATTGTATTAAAGCATTGTAAAAATAATGTACTAAATTCATATAAGTCCTTGTAACTGCATTAAATAAAGTTTCAAATTATATTATATTTGGCAATATTAGAGAGCGATAATGTGCCATTAGTATCGTTTATTTAAGAAAATAATGGGTTAGTAATGTCTTCAATTTAAAGGGGCATTGTCTGAATTACGTACCTAAATGGTACTTTTTAATAAAGACTTATTTCATAAGATAATAGGTAAAACAAATAATGTCATTAAATAAACTAATGATTGTGTTATTGTAGTAGGGTGGGGGTGACCGTTTATTTCAGATTAATATACTCTTAATTGAAGCATGTTAATGTATTATTGAGACGCCATAATAATTAAGATTCGTATTCGTATAGAGGTAGATGTCAACAAACACAAAATATCCATTTGACAACGTAATACATCACCTATAAATCGCATGTTATTATTAAACATATTATACCAATTCGTAAGGTCCGGAAAAATGAAATCAACTTTAGAATGAAAAGTTACAAACATTTCCAAAATGAAATACAAAACTAAACAAACGAAAACAAAACCATAAAAACAAGAACCTATCGAGATTCGAACCAGCAATCTACTTATTCTAAGACGGGAAACATACCACTGAGCTAACTGGGGAGTCAGCTTTTTGAAGAGGCATTTTGCTTATTAACTCTAGCACTGTATTGATCAACCACGGTCAACCCATCAATTTCAATAGAACCCTATGTACGGTCTACCAGAATGAATAGAAAGGAAGTATTGATCATCTTTTAAGATATTATTGGTAGACCGTGGTTAATCGTGTTGAATTCGCAAAAATAATTATTATTTTGAACAGTATGAAAGTGTATATAATGTTAACCGTGGTAGACCGATAATAATAAGTGTATTTCCATACTAAATCATCTCAAGAATAATATTAGTTTAACAAGATAAATTGTTATACCTTATCTTCTTATACCAGTACAACGTATAGCCCTACTAGTGTAGTGGTTTCGACTGACACCGCAGACTCTGTCCGTGGGTTCGAATCTCAGCGCGGCAGTTTAGTTACATTTTAATTTTTACTTCAAATGTTTAAACAATTAAGATTTGAAATAAATGAGTTGATAAGGTTTGTACAACATGTGTTTTTTTCTCGTCGCCTTGACGCACCGCCACTTGATGCAATCGTTTGAAACACTCGTCGCTGTAAATTAGATACTTTGAAACTATGACACTTTATCAAAATACACGTTATTTATGTATTTCATTAAATGTGTATACGTAATTAGACTATGAAGTTCAACTCGAAATGTTACAGAAGCAATGCTCTTCATTTCTTAAAAAGAATGGTTAAAATCGAAGCTACCGTTTTCGAGATATAGCGATTTTTGTATTTTTTATAGCTCATTTTTCCACTCCCTTAATACAATCATGTTCAAAACTGTTGGGACACTTCCTGCATGTCCTGTGAAACGGTGGTCCCTCCCCCTAAACTCAATGTTGGTCCATATAAAAGCATCGTCCAGCAACGGGCTGTGTTATATATATCAGCCCCAACATTGGTTGGGGGGGGGGGGGGGTTGAGAGGGATGGCAGCTTTACATAAACTAGTTTTGACTATCATACTTTCAATTGACAGCTTTTTACTAATTTTGAAAGATAATTGATGCGCACGTGTATAGTGTCCCAACAGGTTTTGAACAAGATTGTATTAAAGCATTGTAAAAATAATGTACTAAATTCATATAAGTCCTTGTAACTGCATTAAATAAAGTTTCAAATTATATTATATTTGGCAATATTAGAGAGCGATAATGTGCCATTAGTATCGTTTATTTAAGAAAATAATGGGTTAGTAATGTCTTCAATTTAAAGGGGCATTGTCTGAATTACGTACCTAAATGGTACTTTTTAATAAAGACTTATTTCATAAGATAATAGGTAAAACAAATAATGTCATTAAATAAACTAATGATTGTGTTATTGTAGTAGGGTGGGGGTGACCGTTTATTTCAGATTAATATACTCTTAATTGAAGCATGTTAATGTATTATTGAGACGCCATAATAATTAAGATTCGTATTCGTATAGAGGTAGATGTCAACAAACACAAAATATCCATTTGACAACGTAATACATCACCTATAAATCGCATGTTATTATTAAACATATTATACCAATTCGTAAGGTCCGGAAAAATGAAATCAACTTTAGAATGAAAAGTTACAAACATTTCCAAAATGAAATACAAAACTAAACAAACGAAAACAAAACCATAAAAACAAGAACCTATCGAGATTCGAACCAGCAATCTACTTATTCTAAGACGGGAAACATACCACTGAGCTAACTGGGGAGTCAGCTTTTTGAAGAGGCATTTTGCTTATTAACTCTAGCACTGTATTGATCAACCACGGTCAACCCATCAATTTCAATAGAACCCTATGTACGGTCTACCAGAATGAATAGAAAGGAAGTATTGATCATCTTTTAAGATATTATTGGTAGACCGTGGTTAATCGTGTTGAATTCGCAAAAATTATTATTATTTTGAACAGTATGAAAGTGTATATAATGTTAACCGTGGTAGACCGATAATAATAAGTGTATTTCCATACTAAATCATCTCAAGAATAATATTAGTTTAACAAGATAAATTGTTATACCTTATCTTCTTATACCAGTACAACGTATAGCCCTACTAGTGTAGTGGTTTCGACTGACACCGCAGACTCTGTCCGTGGGTTCGAATCTCAGCGCGGCAGTTTAGTTACATTTTAATTTTTACTTCAAATGTTTAAACAATTAAGATTTGAAATAAATGAGTTGATAAGGTTTGTACAACATGTTTTTTTTTCTCGTCGCCTTGACGCACCGCCACTTGATGCAATCGTTTGAAACACTCGTCGCTGTAAATTAGATACTTTGAAACTATGACACTTTATCAAAATACACGTTATTTATGTATTTCATTAAATGTGTATACGTAATTAGACTATGAAGTTCAACTCGAAATGTTACAGAAGCAATGCTCTTCATTTCTTAAAAAGAATGGTTAAAATCGAAGCTACCGTTTTCGAGATATAGCGATTTTTGTATTTTTTATAGCTCATTTTTCCACTCCCTTAATACAATCATGTTCAAAACTGTTGGGACACTTCCTGCATGTCCTGTGAAACGGTGGTCCCTCCCCCTAAACTCAATGTTGGTCCATATAAAAGCATCGTCCAGCAACGGGCTGTGTTATATATATCAGCCCCAACATTGGTTGGGGGGGGGGGGGGGGTTGAGAGGGATGGCAGCTTTACATAAACTAGTTTTGACTATCATACTTTCAATTGACAGCTTTTTACTAATTTTGAAAGATAATTGATGCGCACGTGTATAGTGTCCCAACAGGTTTTGAACAAGATTGTATTAAAGCATTGTAAAAATAATGTACTAAATTCATATAAGTCCTTGTAACTGCATTAAATAAAGTTTCAAATTATATTATATTTGGCAATATTAGAGAGCGATAATGTGCCATTAGTATCGTTTATTTAAGACAATAATGGGTTAGTAATGTCTTCAATTTAAAGGGGCATTGTCTGAATTACGTACCTAAATGGTACTTTTTAATAAAGACTTATTTCATAAGATAATAGGTAAAACAAATAATGTCATTAAATAAACTAATGATTGTGTTATTGTAGTAGGGTGGGGGTGACCGTTTATTTCAGATTAATATACTCTTAATTGAAGCATGTTAATGTATTATTGAGACGCCATAATAATTAAGATTCGTATTCGTATAGAGGTAGATGTCAACAAACACAAAATATCCATTTGACAACGTAATACATCACCTATAAATCGCATGTTATTATTAAACATATTATACCAATTCGTAAGGTCCGGAAAAATGAAATCAACTTTAGAATGAAAAGTTACAAACATTTCCAAAATGAAATACAAAACTAAACAAACGAAAACAAAACCATAAAAACAAGAACCTATCGAGATTCGAACCAGCAATCTACTTATTCTAAGACGGGAAACATACCACTGAGCTAACTGGGGAGTCAGCTTTTTGAAGAGGCATTTTGCTTATTAACTCTAGCACTGTATTGATCAACCACGGTCAACCCATCAATTTCAATAGAACCCTATGTACGGTCTACCAGAATGAATAGAAAGGAAGTATTGATCATCTTTTAAGATATTATTGGTAGACCGTGGTTAATCGTGTTGAATTCGCAAAAATAATTATTATTTTGAACAGTATGAAAGTGTATATAATGTTAACCGTGGTAGACCGATAATAATAAGTGTATTTCCATACTAAATCATCTCAAGAATAATATTAGTTTAACAAGATAAATTGTTATACCTTATCTTCTTATACCAGTACAACGTATAGCCCTACTAGTGTAGTGGTTTCGACTGACACCGCAGACTCTGTCCGTGGGTTCGAATCTCAGCGCGGCAGTTTAGTTACATTTTAATTTTTACTTCAAATGTTTAAACAATTAAGATTTGAAATAAATGAGTTGATAAGGTTTGTACAACATGTGTTTTTTTCTCGTCGCCTTGACGCACCGCCACTTGATGCAATCGTTTGAAACACTCGTCGCTGTAAATTAGATACTTTGAAACTATGACACTTTATCAAAATACACGTTATTTATGTATTTCATTAAATGTGTATACGTAATTAGACTATGAAGTTCAACTCGAAATGTTACAGAAGCAATGCTCTTCATTTCTTAAAAAGAATGGTTAAAATCGAAGCTACCGTTTTCGAGATATAGCGATTTTTGTATTTTTTATAGCTCATTTTTCCACTCCCTTAATACAATCATGTTCAAAACTGTTGGGACACTTCCTGCATGTCCTGTGAAACGGTGGTCCCTCCCCCTAAACTCAATGTTGGTCCATATAAAAGCATCGTCCAGCAACGGGCTGTGTTATATATATCAGCCCCAACATTGGTTGGGGGGGGGGGGGGTTGAGAGGGATGGCAGCTTTACATAAACTAGTTTTGACTATCATACTTTCAATTGACAGCTTTTTACTAATTTTGAAAGATAATTGATGCGCACGTGTATAGTGTCCCAACAGGTTTTGAACAAGATTGTATTAAAGCATTGTAAAAATAATGTACTAAATTCATATAAGTCCTTGTAACTGCATTAAATAAAGTTTCAAATTATATTATATTTGGCAATATTAGAGAGCGATAATGTGCCATTAGTATCGTTTATTTAAGACAATAATGGGTTAGTAATGTCTTCAATTTAAAGGGGCATTGTCTGAATTACGTACCTAAATGGTACTTTTTAATAAAGACTTATTTCATAAGATAATAGGTAAAACAAATAATGTCATTAAATAAACTAATGATTGTGTTATTGTAGTAGGGTGGGGGTGACCGTTTATTTCAGATTAATATACTCTTAATTGAAGCATGTTAATGTATTATTGAGACGCCATAATAATTAAGATTCGTATTCGTATAGAGGTAGATGTCAACAAACACAAAATATCCATTTGACAACGTAATACATCACCTATAAATCGCATGTTATTATTAAACATATTATACCAATTCGTAAGGTCCGGAAAAATGAAATCAACTTTAGAATGAAAAGTTACAAACATTTCCAAAATGAAATACAAAACTAAACAAACGAAAACAAAACCATAAAAACAAGAACCTATCGAGATTCGAACCAGCAATCTACTTATTCTAAGACGGGAAACATACCACTGAGCTAACTGGGGAGTCAGCTTTTTGAAGAGGCATTTTGCTTATTAACTCTAGCACTGTATTGATCAACCACGGTCAACCCATCAATTTCAATAGAACCCTATGTACGGTCTACCAGAATGAATAGAAAGGAAGTATTGATCATCTTTTAAGATATTATTGGTAGACCGTGGTTAATCGTGTTGAATTCGCAAAAATAATTATTATTTTGAACAGTATGAAAGTGTATATAATGTTAACCGTGGTAGACCGATAATAATAAGTGTATTTCCATACTAAATCATCTCAAGAATAATATTAGTTTAACAAGATAAATTGTTATACCTTATCTTCTTATACCAGTACAACGTATAGCCCTACTAGTGTAGTGGTTTCGACTGACACCGCAGACTCTGTCCGTGGGTTCGAATCTCAGCGCGGCAGTTTAGTTACATTTTAATTTTTACTTCAAATGTTTAAACAATTAAGATTTGAAATAAATGAGTTGATAAGGTTTGTACAACATGTGTTTTTTTCTCGTCGCCTTGACGCACCGCCACTTGATGCAATCGTTTGAAACACTCGTCGCTGTAAATTAGATACTTTGAAACTATGACACTTTATCAAAATACACGTTATTTATGTATTTCATTAAATGTGTATACGTAATTAGACTATGAAGTTCAACTCGAAATGTTACAGAAGCAATGCTCTTCATTTCTTAAAAAGAATGGTTAAAATCGAAGCTACCGTTTTCGAGATATAGCGATTTTTGTATTTTTTATAGCTCATTTTTCCACTCCCTTAATACAATCATGTTCAAAACTGTTGGGACACTTCCTGCATGTCCTGTGAAACGGTGGTCCCTCCCCCTAAACTCAATGTTGGTCCATATAAAAGCATCGTCCAGCAACGGGCTGTGTTATATATATCAGCCCCAACATTGGTTGGGGGGGGGGTTGAGAGGGATGGCAGCTTTACATAAACTAGTTTTGACTATCATACTTTCAATTGACAGCTTTTTACTAATTTTGAAAGATAATTGATGCGCACGTGTATAGTGTCCCAACAGGTTTTGAACAAGATTGTATTAAAGCATTGTAAAAATAATGTACTAAATTCATATAAGTCCTTGTAACTGCATTAAATAAAGTTTCAAATTATATTATATTTGGCAATATTAGAGAGCGATAATGTGCCATTAGTATCGTTTATTTAAGAAAATAATGGGTTAGTAATGTCTTCAATTTAAAGGGGCATTGTCTGAATTACGTACCTAAATGGTACTTTTTAATAAAGACTTATTTCATAAGATAATAGGTAAAACAAATAATGTCATTAAATAAACTAATGATTGTGTTATTGTAGTAGGGTGGGGGTGACCGTTTATTTCAGATTAATATACTCTTAATTGAAGCATGTTAATGTATTATTGAGACGCCATAATAATTAAGATTCGTATTCGTATAGAGGTAGATGTCAACAAACACAAAATATCCATTTGACAACGTAATACATCACCTATAAATCGCATGTTATTATTAAACATATTATACCAATTCGTAAGGTCCGGAAAAATGAAATCAACTTTAGAATGAAAAGTTACAAACATTTCCAAAATGAAATACAAAACTAAACAAACGAAAACAAAACCATAAAAACAAGAACCTATCGAGATTCGAACCAGCAATCTACTTATTCTAAGACGGGAAACATACCACTGAGCTAACTGGGGAGTCAGCTTTTTGAAGAGGCATTTTGCTTATTAACTCTAGCACTGTATTGATCAACCACGGTCAACCCATCAATTTCAATAGAACCCTATGTACGGTCTACCAGAATGAATAGAAAGGAAGTATTGATCATCTTTTAAGATATTATTGGTAGACCGTGGTTAATCGTGTTGAATTCGCAAAAATTATTATTATTTTGAACAGTATGAAAGTGTATATAATGTTAACCGTGGTAGACCGATAATAATAAGTGTATTTCCATACTAAATCATCTCAAGAATAATATTAGTTTAACAAGATAAATTGTTATACCTTATCTTCTTATACCAGTACAACGTATAGCCCTACTAGTGTAGTGGTTTTTCGACTGACACCGCAGACTCTGTCCGTGGGTTCGAATCTCAGCGCGGCAGTTTAGTTACATTTTAATTTTTACTTCAAATGTTTAAACAATTAAGATTTGAAATAAATGAGTTGATAAGGTTTGTACAACATGTTTTTTTTTCTCGTCGCCTTGACGCACCGCCACTTGATGCAATCGTTTGAAACACTCGTCGCTGTAAATTAGATACTTTGAAACTATGACACTTTATCAAAATACACGTTATTTATGTATTTCATTAAATGTGTATACGTAATTAGACTATGAAGTTCAACTCGAAATGTTACAGAAGCAATGCTCTTCATTTCTTAAAAAGAATGGTTAAAATCGAAGCTACCGTTTTCGAGATATAGCGATTTTTGTATTTTTTATAGCTCATTTTTCCACTCCCTTAATACAATCATGTTCAAAACTGTTGGGACACTTCCTGCATGTCCTGTGAAACGGTGGTCCCTCCCCCTAAACTCAATGTTGGTCCATATAAAAGCATCGTCCAGCAACGGGCTGTGTTATATATATCAGCCCCAACATTGGTTGGGGGGGGGGGGGGTTGAGAGGGATGGCAGCTTTACATAAACTAGTTTTGACTATCATACTTTCAATTGACAGCTTTTTACTAATTTTGAAAGATAATTGATGCGCACGTGTATAGTGTCCCAACAGGTTTTGAACAAGATTGTATTAAAGCATTGTAAAAATAATGTACTAAATTCATATAAGTCCTTGTAACTGCATTAAATAAAGTTCCAAATTATATTATATTTGGCAATATTAGAGAGCGATAATGTGCCATTAGTATCGTTATTTAAGAAAATAATGGGTTAGTAATGTCTTCAATTTAAAGGGGCATTGTCTGAATTACGTACCTAAATGGTACTTTTTAATAAAGACTTATTTCATAAGATAATAGGTAAAACAAATAATGTCATTAAATAAACTAATGATTGTGTTATTGTAGTAGGGTGGGGGTGACCGTTTATTTCAGATTAATATACTCTTAATTGAAGCATGTTAATGTATTATTGAGACGCCATAATAATTAAGATTCGTATTCGTATAGAGGTAGATGTCAACAAACACAAAATATCCATTTGACAACGTAATACATCACCTATAAATCGCATGTTATTATTAAACATATTATACCAATTCGTAAGGTCCGGAAAAATGAAATCAACTTTAGAATGAAAAGTTACAAACATTTCCAAAATGAAATACAAAACTAAACAAACGAAAACAAAACCATAAAAACAAGAACCTATCGAGATTCGAACCAGCAATCTACTTATTCTAAGACGGGAAACATACCACTGAGCTAACTGGGGAGTCAGCTTTTTGAAGAGGCATTTTGCTTATTAACTCTAGCACTGTATTGATCAACCACGGTCAACCCATCAATTTCAATAGAACCCTATGTACGGTCTACCAGAATGAATAGAAAGGAAGTATTGATCATCTTTTAAGATATTATTGGTAGACCGTGGTTAATCGTGTTGAATTCGCAAAAATAATTATTATTTTGAACAGTAGGAAAGTGTATATAATGTTAACCGTGGTAGACCGATAATAATAAGTGTATTTCCATACTAAATCATCTCAAGAATAATATTAGTTTAACAAGATAAATTGTTATACCTTATCTTCTTATACCAGTACAACGTATAGCCCTACTAGTGTAGTGGTTTCGACTGACACCGCAGACTCTGTCCGTGGGTTCGAATCTCAGCGCGGCAGTTTAGTTACATTTTAATTTTTACTTCAAATGTTTAAACAATTAAGATTTGAAATAAATGAGTTGATAAGGTTTGTACAACATGTTTTTTTTTCTCGTCGCCTTGACGCACCGCCACTTGATGCAATCGTTTGAAACACTCGTCGCTGTAAATTAGATACTTTGAAACTATGACACTTTATCAAAATACACGTTATTTATGTATTTCATTAAATGTGTATACGTAATTAGACTATGAAGTTCAACTCGAAATGTTACAGAAGCAATGCTCTTCATTTCTTAAAAAGAATGGTTAAAATCGAAGCTACCGTTTTCGAGATATAGCGATTTTTGTATTTTTTATAGCTCATTTTTCCACTCCCTTAATACAATCATGTTCAAAACTGTTGGGACACTTCCTGCATGTCCTGTGAAACGGTGGTCCCTCCCCCTAAACTCAATGTTGGTCCATATAAAAGCATCGTCCAGCAACGGGCTGTGTTATATATATCAGCCCCAACATTGGTTGGGGGGGGGGGGGGGGTTGAGAGGGATGGCAGCTTTACATAAACTAGTTTTGACTATCATACTTTCAATTGACAGCTTTTTACTAATTTTGAAAGATAATTGATGCGCACGTGTATAGTGTCCCAACAGGTTTTGAACAAGATTGTATTAAAGCATTGTAAAAATAATGTACTAAATTCATATAAGTCCTTGTAACTGCATTAAATAAAGTTCCAAATTATATTATATTTGGCAATATTAGAGAGCGATAATGTGCCATTAGTATCGTTTATTTAAGAAAATAATGGGTTAGTAATGTCTTCAATTTAAAGGGGCATTGTCTGAATTACGTACCTAAATGGTACTTTTTAATAAAGACTTATTTCATAAGATAATAGGTAAAACAAATAATGTCATTAAATAAACTAATGATTGTGTTATTGTAGTAGGGTGGGGGTGACCGTTTATTTCAGATTAATATACTCTTAATTGAAGCATGTTAATGTATTATTGAGACGCCATAATAATTAAGATTCGTATTCGTATAGAGGTAGATGTCAACAAACACAAAATATCCATTTGACAACGTAATACATCACCTATAAATCGCATGTTATTATTAAACATATTATACCAATTCGTAAGGTCCGGAAAAATGAAATCAACTTTAGAATGAAAAGTTACAAACATTTCCAAAATGAAATACAAAACTAAACAAACGAAAACAAAACCATAAAAACAAGAACCTATCGAGATTCGAACCAGCAATCTACTTATTCTAAGACGGGAAACATACCACTGAGCTAACTGGGGAGTCAGCTTTTTGAAGAGGCATTTTGCTTATTAACTCTAGCACTGTATTGATCAACCACGGTCAACCCATCAATTTCAATAGAACCCTATGTACGGTCTACCAGAATGAATAGAAAGGAAGTATTGATCATCTTTTAAGATATTATTGGTAGACCGTGGTTAATCGTGTTGAATTCGCAAAAATAATTATTATTTTGAACAGTAGGAAAGTGTATATAATGTTAACCGTGGTAGACCGATAATAATAAGTGTATTTCCATACTAAATCATCTCAAGAATAATATTAGTTTAACAAGATAAATTGTTATACCTTATCTTCTTATACCAGTACAACGTATAGCCCTACTAGTGTAGTGGTTTCGACTGACACCGCAGACTCTGTCCGTGGGTTCGAATCTCAGCGCGGCAGTTTAGTTACATTTTAATTTTTACTTCAAATGTTTAAACAATTAAGATTTGAAATAAATGAGTTGATAAGGTTTGTACAACATGTTTTTTTTTCTCGTCGCCTTGACGCACCGCCACTTGATGCAATCGTTTGAAACACTCGTCGCTGTAAATTAGATACTTTGAAACTATGACACTTTATCAAAATACACGTTATTTATGTATTTCATTAAATGTGTATACGTAATTAGACTATGAAGTTCAACTCGAAATGTTACAGAAGCAATGCTCTTCATTTCTTAAAAAGAATGGTTAAAATCGAAGCTACCGTTTTCGAGATATAGCGATTTTTGTATTTTTTATAGCTCATTTTTCCACTCCCTTAATACAATCATGTTCAAAACTGTTGGGACACTTCCTGCATGTCCTGTGAAACGGTGGTCCCTCCCCCTAAACTCAATGTTGGTCCATATAAAAGCATCGTCCAGCAACGGGCTGTGTTATATATATCAGCCCCAACATTTGGGGGGGGGGGGGGGGTTGAGAGGGATGGCAGCTTTACATAAACTAGTTTTGACTATCATACTTTCAATTGACAGCTTTTTACTAATTTTGAAAGATAATTGATGCGCACGTGTATAGTGTCCCAACAGGTTTTGAACAAGATTGTATTAAAGCATTGTAAAAATAATGTACTAAATTCATATAAGTCCTTGTAACTGCATTAAATAAAGTTCCAAATTATATTATATTTGGCAATATTAGAGAGCGATAATGTGCCATTAGTATCGTTTATTTAAGAAAATAATGGGTTAGTAATGTCTTCAATTTAAAGGGGCATTGTCTGAATTACGTACCTAAATGGTACTTTTTAATAAAGACTTATTTCATAAGATAATAGGTAAAACAAATAATGTCATTAAATAAACTAATGATTGTGTTATTGTAGTAGGGTGGGGGTGACCGTTTATTTCAGATTAATATACTCTTAATTGAAGCATGTTAATGTATTATTGAGACGCCATAATAATTAAGATTCGTATTCGTATAGAGGTAGATGTCAACAAACACAAAATATCCATTTGACAACGTAATACATCACCTATAAATCGCATGTTATTATTAAACATATTATACCAATTCGTAAGGTCCGGAAAAATGAAATCAACTTTAGAATGAAAAGTTACAAACATTTCCAAAATGAAATACAAAACTAAACAAACGAAAACAAAACCATAAAAACAAGAACCTATCGAGATTCGAACCAGCAATCTACTTATTCTAAGACGGGAAACATACCACTGAGCTAACTGGGGAGTCAGCTTTTTGAAGAGGCATTTTGCTTATTAACTCTAGCACTGTATTGATCAACCACGGTCAACCCATCAATTTCAATAGAACCCTATGTACGGTCTACCAGAATGAATAGAAAGGAAGTATTGATCATCTTTTAAGATATTATTGGTAGACCGTGGTTAATCGTGTTGAATTCGCAAAAATAATTATTATTTTGAACAGTAGGAAAGTGTATATAATGTTAACCGTGGTAGACCGATAATAATAAGTGTATTTCCATACTAAATCATCTCAAGAATAATATTAGTTTAACAAGATAAATTGTTATACCTTATCTTCTTATACCAGTACAACGTATAGCCCTACTAGTGTAGTGGTTTCGACTGACACCGCAGACTCTGTCCGTGGGTTCGAATCTCAGCGCGGCAGTTTAGTTACATTTTAATTTTTACTTCAAATGTTTAAACAATTAAGATTTGAAATAAATGAGTTGATAAGGTTTGTACAACATGTTTTTTTTTCTCGTCGCCTTGACGCACCGCCACTTGATGCAATCGTTTGAAACACTCGTCGCTGTAAATTAGATACTTTGAAACTATGACACTTTATCAAAATACACGTTATTTATGTATTTCATTAAATGTGTATACGTAATTAGACTATGAAGTTCAACTCGAAATGTTACAGAAGCAATGCTCTTCATTTCTTAAAAAGAATGGTTAAAATCGAAGCTACCGTTTTCGAGATATAGCGATTTTTGTATTTTTTATAGCTCATTTTTCCACTCCCTTAATACAATCATGTTCAAAACTGTTGGGACACTTCCTGCATGTCCTGTGAAACGGTGGTCCCTCCCCCTAAACTCAATGTTGGTCCATATAAAAGCATCGTCCAGCAACGGGCTGTGTTATATATATCAGCCCCAACATTGGTTGGGGGGGGGGGGGGTTGAGAGGGATGGCAGCTTTACATAAACTAGTTTTGACTATCATACTTTCAATTGACAGCTTTTTACTAATTTTGAAAGATAATTGATGCGCACGTGTATAGTGTCCCAACAGGTTTTGAACAAGATTGTATTAAAGCATTGTAAAAATAATGTACTAAATTCATATAAGTCCTTGTAACTGCATTAAATAAAGTTCCAAATTATATTATATTTGGCAATATTAGAGAGCGATAATGTGCCATTAGTATCGTTTATTTAAGAAAATAATGGGTTAGTAATGTCTTCAATTTAAAGGGGCATTGTCTGAATTACGTACCTAAATGGTACTTTTTAATAAAGACTTATTTCATAAGATAATAGGTAAAACAAATAATGTCATTAAATAAACTAATGATTGTGTTATTGTAGTAGGGTGGGGGTGACCGTTTATTTCAGATTAATATACTCTTAATTGAAGCATGTTAATGTATTATTGAGACGCCATAATAATTAAGATTCGTATTCGTATAGAGGTAGATGTCAACAAACACAAAATATCCATTTGACAACGTAATACATCACCTATAAATCGCATGTTATTATTAAACATATTATACCAATTCGTAAGGTCCGGAAAAATGAAATCAACTTTAGAATGAAAAGTTACAAACATTTCCAAAATGAAATACAAAACTAAACAAACGAAAACAAAACCATAAAAACAAGAACCTATCGAGATTCGAACCAGCAATCTACTTATTCTAAGACGGGAAACATACCACTGAGCTAACTGGGGAGTCAGCTTTTTGAAGAGGCATTTTGCTTATTAACTCTAGCACTGTATTGATCAACCACGGTCAACCCATCAATTTCAATAGAACCCTATGTACGGTCTACCAGAATGAATAGAAAGGAAGTATTGATCATCTTTTAAGATATTATTGGTAGACCGTGGTTAATCGTGTTGAATTCGCAAAAATAATTATTATTTTGAACAGTAGGAAAGTGTATATAATGTTAACCGTGGTAGACCGATAATAATAAGTGTATTTCCATACTAAATCATCTCAAGAATAATATTAGTTTAACAAGATAAATTGTTATACCTTATCTTCTTATACCAGTACAACGTATAGCCCTACTAGTGTAGTGGTTTCGACTGACACCGCAGACTCTGTCCGTGGGTTCGAATCTCAGCGCGGCAGTTTAGTTACATTTTAATTTTTACTTCAAATGTTTAAACAATTAAGATTTGAAATAAATGAGTTGATAAGGTTTGTACAACATGTTTTTTTTTCTCGTCGCCTTGACGCACCGCCACTTGATGCAATCGTTTGAAACACTCGTCGCTGTAAATTAGATACTTTGAAACTATGACACTTTATCAAAATACACGTTATTTATGTATTTCATTAAATGTGTATACGTAATTAGACTATGAAGTTCAACTCGAAATGTTACAGAAGCAATGCTCTTCATTTCTTAAAAAGAATGGTTAAAATCGAAGCTACCGTTTTCGAGATATAGCGATTTTTGTATTTTTTATAGCTCATTTTTCCACTCCCTTAATACAATCATGTTCAAAACTGTTGGGACACTTCCTGCATGTCCTGTGAAACGGTGGTCCCTCCCCCTAAACTCAATGTTGGTCCATATAAAAGCATCGTCCAGCAACGGGCTGTGTTATATATATCAGCCCCAACATTGGTTGGGGGGGGGGGGGGTTGAGAGGGATGGCAGCTTTACATAAACTAGTTTTGACTATCATACTTTCAATTGACAGCTTTTTACTAATTTTGAAAGATAATTGATGCGCACGTGTATAGTGTCCCAACAGGTTTTGAACAAGATTGTATTAAAGCATTGTAAAAATAATGTACTAAATTCATATAAGTCCTTGTAACTGCATTAAATAAAGTTCCAAATTATATTATATTTGGCAATATTAGAGAGCGATAATGTGCCATTAGTATCGTTTATTTAAGAAAATAATGGGTTAGTAATGTCTTCAATTTAAAGGGGCATTGTCTGAATTACGTACCTAAATGGTACTTTTTAATAAAGACTTATTTCATAAGATAATAGGTAAAACAAATAATGTCATTAAATAAACTAATGATTGTGTTATTGTAGTAGGGTGGGGGTGACCGTTTATTTCAGATTAATATACTCTTAATTGAAGCATGTTAATGTATTATTGAGACGCCATAATAATTAAGATTCGTATTCGTATAGAGGTAGATGTCAACAAACACAAAATATCCATTTGACAACGTAATACATCACCTATAAATCGCATGTTATTATTAAACATATTATACCAATTCGTAAGGTCCGGAAAAATGAAATCAACTTTAGAATGAAAAGTTACAAACATTTCCAAAATGAAATACAAAACTAAACAAACGAAAACAAAACCATAAAAACAAGAACCTATCGAGATTCGAACCAGCAATCTACTTATTCTAAGACGGGAAACATACCACTGAGCTAACTGGGGAGTCAGCTTTTTGAAGAGGCATTTTGCTTATTAACTCTAGCACTGTATTGATCAACCACGGTCAACCCATCAATTTCAATAGAACCCTATGTACGGTCTACCAGAATGAATAGAAAGGAAGTATTGATCATCTTTTAAGATATTATTGGTAGACCGTGGTTAATCGTGTTGAATTCGCAAAAATAATTATTATTTTGAACAGTAGGAAAGTGTATATAATGTTAACCGTGGTAGACCGATAATAATAAGTGTATTTCCATACTAAATCATCTCAAGAATAATATTAGTTTAACAAGATAAATTGTTATACCTTATCTTCTTATACCAGTACAACGTATAGCCCTACTAGTGTAGTGGTTTCGACTGACACCGCAGACTCTGTCCGTGGGTTCGAATCTCAGCGCGGCAGTTTAGTTCCATTTTAATTTTTACTTCAAATGTTTAAACAATTAAGATTTGAAATAAATGAGTTGATAAGGTTTGTACAACATGTTTTTTTTTCTCGTCGCCTTGACGCACCGCCACTTGATGCAATCGTTTGAAACACTCGTCGCTGTAAATTAGATACTTTGAAACTATGACACTTTATCAAAATACACGTTATTTATGTATTTCATTAAATGTGTATACGTAATTAGACTATGAAGTTCAACTCGAAATGTTACAGAAGCAATGCTCTTCATTTCTTAAAAAGAATGGTTAAAATCGAAGCTACCGTTTTCGAGATATAGCGATTTTTGTATTTTTTATAGCTCATTTTTCCACTCCCTTAATACAATCATGTTCAAAACTGTTGGGACACTTCCTGCATGTCCTGTGAAACGGTGGTCCCTCCCCCTAAACTCAATGTTGGTCCATATAAAAGCATCGTCCAGCAACGGGCTGTGTTATATATATCAGCCCCAACATTGGTTGGGGGGGGGGGGGGGGGTTGAGAGGGATGGCAGCTTTACATAAACTAGTTTTGACTATCATACTTTCAATTGACAGCTTTTTACTAATTTTGAAAGATAATTGATGCGCACGTGTATAGTGTCCCAACAGGTTTTGAACAAGATTGTATTAAAGCATTGTAAAAATAATGTACTAAATTCATATAAGTCCTTGTAACTGCATTAAATAAAGTTCCAAATTATATTATATTTGGCAATATTAGAGAGCGATAATGTGCCATTAGTATCGTTTATTTAAGAAAATAATGGGTTAGTAATGTCTTCAATTTAAAGGGGCATTGTCTGAATTACGCACCTAAATGGTACTTTTTAATAAAGACTTATTTCATAAGATAATAGGTAAAACAAATAATGTCATTAAATAAACTAATGATTGTGTTATTGTAGTAGGGTGGGGGTGACCGTTTATTTCAGATTAATATACTCTTAATTGAAGCATGTTAATGTATTATTGAGACGCCATAATAATTAAGATTCGTATTCGTATAGAGGTAGATGTCAACAAACACAAAATATCCATTTGACAACGTAATATATACATCACCTATAAATCGCATGTTATTATTAAACATATTATACCAATTCGTAAGGTGCGGAAAAATGAAATCAACTTTAGAATGAAAAGTTACAAACATTTCCAAAATGAAATACAAAACTAAACAAACGAAAACAAAACCATAAAAACAAGAACCTATCGAGATTCGAACCAGCAATCTACTTATTCTAAGACGGGAAACATACCACTGAGCTAACTGGGGAGTCAGCTTTTTGAAGAGGCATTTTGCTTATTAACTCTAGCACTGTATTGATCAACCACGGTCAACCCATCAATTTCAATAGAACCCTATGTACGGTCTACCAGAATGAATAGAAAGGAAGTATTGATCATCTTTTAAGATATTATTGGTAGACCGTGGTTAATCGTGTTGAATTCGCAAAAATGATTATTATTTTGAACAGTATGAAAGTGTATATAATGTTAACCGTGGTAGACCGATAATAATAAGTGTATTTCCATACTAAATCATCTCAAGAATAATATTAGTTTAACAAGATAAATTGTTATACCTTATCTTCTTATACCAGTACAACGTATAGCCCTACTAGTGTAGTGGTTTCGACTGACACCGCAGACTCTGTCCGTGGGTTCGAATCTCAGCGCGGCAGTTTAGTTACATTTTAATTTTTACTTCAAATGTTTAAACAATTAAGATTTGAAATAAATGAGTTGATAAGGTTTGTACAACATTTTTTTTTTTCGTCGCCTTGACGCACCGCCACTTGATGCAATCGTTTGAAACACTCGTCGCTGTAAATTAGATACTTTGAAACTATGACACTTTATCAAAATACACGTTATTTATGTATTTCATTAAATGTGTATACGTAATTAGACTATGAAGTTCAACTCGAAATGTTACAGAAGCAATGCTCTTCATTTCTTAAAAAGAATGGTTAAAATCGAAGCTACCGTTTTCGAGATATAGCGATTTTTGTATTTTGTATAGCTCATTTTTCCACTCCCTTAATACAATCATGTTCAAAACTGTTGGGACACTTCCTGCATGTCCTGTGAAACGGTGGTCCCTCCCCCTAAACTCAATGTTGGTCCATATAAAAGCATCGTCCAGCAACGGGCTGTGTTATATATATCAGCCCCAACATTGGTTGGGGGGGGGGGGGGTTGAGAGGGATGGCAGCTTTACATAAACTAGTTTTGACTATCATACTTTCAATTGACAGCTTTTTACTAATTTTGAAAGATAATTGATGCGCACGTGTATAGTGTCCCAACAGGTTTTGAACAAGATTGTATTAAAGCATTGTAAAAATAATGTACTAAATTCATATAAGTCCTTGTAACTGCATTAAATAAAGTTCCAAATTATATTATATTTGGCAATATTAGAGAGCGATAATGTGCCATTAGTATCGTTTATTTAAGAAAATAATGGGTTAGTAATGTCTTCAATTTAAAGGGGCATTGTCTGAATTACGCACCTAAATGGTACTTTTTAATAAAGACTTATTTCATAAGATAATAGGTAAAACAAATAATGTCATTAAATAAACTAATGATTGTGTTATTGTAGTAGGGTGGGGGTGACCGTTTATTTCAGATTAATATACTCTTAATTGAAGCATGTTAATGTATTATTGAGACGCCATAATAATGTTCAAATGTTTAAACAATTAAGATTTGAAATAAATGAGTTGATAAGGTTTGTACAACATGGTTTTTTTTTCGTCGCCTTGACGCACCGCCACTTGATGCAATCGTTTGAAACACTCGTCGCTGTAAATTAGATACTTTGAAACTATGACACTTTATCAAAATACACGTTATTTATGTATTTCATTAAATGTGTATACGTAATTAGACTATGAAGTTCAACTCGAAATGTTACAGAAGCAATGCTCTTCATTTTTTAAAAAGAATGGTTAAAATCGAAGCTACCGTTTTCGAGATATAGCGATTTTTGTATTTTTTATAGCTCATTTTTCCACTCCCTTAATACATGTATTAAAGCATTGTAAAAATAATGTACTAAATTCATATAAGTCCTTGTAACTGCATTAAATAAAGTTCCAAATTATATTATATTTGGCAATATTAGAGAGCGATAATGTGCCATTAGTATCGTTTATTTAAGAAAATAATGGGTTAGTAATGTCTTCAATTTAAAGGGGCATTGTCTGAATTACGCACCTAAATGGTACTTTTTAATAAAGACTTATTTCATAAGATAATAGGTAAAACAAATAATGTCATTAAATAAACTAATGATTGTGTTATTGTAGTAGGGTGGGGGTGACCGTTTATTTCAGATTAATATACTCTTAATTGAAGCATGTTAATGTATTATTGAGACGCCATAATAATTAAGATTCGTATTCGTATAGAGGTAGATGTCAACAAACACAAAATATCCATTTGACAACGTAATATATACATCACCTATAAATCGCATGTTATTATTAAACATATTATACCAATTCGTAAGGTGCGGAAAAATGAAATCAACTTTAGAATGAAAAGTTACAAACATTTCCAAAATGAAATACAAAACTAAACAAACGAAAACAAAACCATAAAAACAAGAACCTATCGAGATTCGAACCAGCAATCTACTTATTCTAAGACGGGAAACATACCACTGAGCTAACTGGGGAGTCAGCTTTTTGAAGAGGCATTTTGCTTATTAACTCTAGCACTGTATTGATCAACCACGGTCAACCCATCAATTTCAATAGAACCCTATGTACGGTCTACCAGAATGAATAGAAAGGAAGTATTGATCATCTTTTAAGATATTATTGGTAGACCGTGGTTAATCGTGTTGAATTCGCAAAAATGATTATTATTTTGAACAGTATGAAAGTGTATATAATGTTAACCGTGGTAGACCGATAATAATAAGTGTATTTCCATACTAAATCATCTCAAGAATAATATTAGTTTAACAAGATAAATTGTTATACCTTATCTTCTTATACCAGTACAACGTATAGCCCTACTAGTGTAGTGGTTTCGACTGACACCGCAGACTCTGTCCGTGGGTTCGAATCTCAGCGCGGCAGTTTAGTTACATTTTAATTTTTACTTCAAATGTTTAAACAATTAAGATTTGAAATAAATGAGTTGATAAGGTTTGTACAACATGTTTTTTTTTTCGTCGCCTTGACGCACCGCCACTTGATGCAATCGTTTGAAACACTCGTCGCTGTAAATTAGATACTTTGAAACTATGACACTTTATCAAAATACACGTTATTTATGTATTTCATTAAATGTGTATACGTAATTAGACTATGAAGTTCAACTCGAAATGTTACAGAAGCAATGCTCTTCATTTCTTAAAAAGAATGGTTAAAATCGAAGCTACCGTTTTCGAGATATAGCGATTTTTGTATTTTTTATAGCTCATTTTTCCACTCCCTTAATACAATCATGTTCAAAACTGTTGGGACACTTCCTGCATGTCCTGTGAAACGGTGGTCCCTCCCCCTAAACTCAATGTTGGTCCATATAAAAGCATCGTCCAGCAACGGGCTGTGTTATATATATCAGCCCCAACATTGGTTGGGGGGGGGGGGGTTGAGAGGGATGGCAGCTTTACATAAACTAGTTTTGACTATCATACTTTCAATTGACAGCTTTTTACTAATTTTGAAAGATAATTGATGCGCACGTGTATAGTGTCCCAACAGGTTTTGAACAAGATTGTATTAAAGCATTGTAAAAATAATGTACTAAATTCATATAAGTCCTTGTAACTGCATTAAATAAAGTTCCAAATTATATTATATTTGGCAATATTAGAGAGCGATAATGTGCCATTAGTATCGTTTATTTAAGAAAATAATGGGTTAGTAATGTCTTCAATTTAAAGGGGCATTGTCTGAATTACGCACCTAAATGGTACTTTTTAATAAAGACTTATTTCATAAGATAATAGGTAAAACAAATAATGTCATTAAATAAACTAATGATTGTGTTATTGTAGTAGGGTGGGGGTGACCGTTTATTTCAGATTAATATACTCTTAATTGAAGCATGTTAATGTATTATTGAGACGCCATAATAATGTTCAAATGTTTAAACAATTAAGATTTGAAATAAATGAGTTGATAAGGTTTGTACAACATGGTTTTTTTTTCGTCGCCTTGACGCACCGCCACTTGATGCAATCGTTTGAAACACTCGTCGCTGTAAATTAGATACTTTGAAACTATGACACTTTATCAAAATACACGTTATTTATGTATTTCATTAAATGTGTATACGTAATTAGACTATGAAGTTCAACTCGAAATGTTACAGAAGCAATGCTCTTCATTTTTTAAAAAGAATGGTTAAAATCGAAGCTACCGTTTTCGAGATATAGCGATTTTTGTATTTTTTATAGCTCATTTTTCCACTCCCTTAATACATGTATTAAAGCATTGTAAAAATAATGTACTAAATTCATATAAGTCCTTGTAACTGCATTAAATAAAGTTCCAAATTATATTATATTTGGCAATATTAGAGAGCGATAATGTGCCATTAGTATCGTTTATTTAAGAAAATAATGGGTTAGTAATGTCTTCAATTTAAAGGGGCATTGTCTGAATTACGCACCTAAATGGTACTTTTTAATAAAGACTTATTTCATAAGATAATAGGTAAAACAAATAATGTCATTAAATAAACTAATGATTGTGTTATTGTAGTAGGGTGGGGGTGACCGTTTATTTCAGATTAATATACTCTTAATTGAAGCATGTTAATGTATTATTGAGACGCCATAATAATTAAGATTCGTATTCGTATAGAGGTAGATGTCAACAAACACAAAATATCCATTTGACAACGTAATATATACATCACCTATAAATCGCATGTTATTATTAAACATATTATACCAATTCGTAAGGTGCGGAAAAATGAAATCAACTTTAGAATGAAAAGTTACAAACATTTCCAAAATGAAATACAAAACTAAACAAACGAAAACAAAACCATAAAAACAAGAACCTATCGAGATTCGAACCAGCAATCTACTTATTCTAAGACGGGAAACATACCACTGAGCTAACTGGGGAGTCAGCTTTTTGAAGAGGCATTTTGCTTATTAACTCTAGCACTGTATTGATCAACCACGGTCAACCCATCAATTTCAATAGAACCCTATGTACGGTCTACCAGAATGAATAGAAAGGAAGTATTGATCATCTTTTAAGATATTATTGGTAGACCGTGGTTAATCGTGTTGAATTCGCAAAAATGATTATTATTTTGAACAGTATGAAAGTGTATATAATGTTAACCGTGGTAGACCGATAATAATAAGTGTATTTCCATACTAAATCATCTCAAGAATAATATTAGTTTAACAAGATAAATTGTTATACCTTATCTTCTTATACCAGTACAACGTATAGCCCTACTAGTGTAGTGGTTTCGACTGACACCGCAGACTCTGTCCGTGGGTTCGAATCTCAGCGCGGCAGTTTAGTTACATTTTAATTTTTACTTCAAATGTTTAAACAATTAAGATTTGAAATAAATGAGTTGATAAGGTTTGTACAACATGTTTTTTTTTTCGTCGCCTTGACGCACCGCCACTTGATGCAATCGTTTGAAACACTCGTCGCTGTAAATTAGATACTTTGAAACTATGACACTTTATCAAAATACACGTTATTTATGTATTTCATTAAATGTGTATACGTAATTAGACTATGAAGTTCAACTCGAAATGTTACAGAAGCAATGCTCTTCATTTCTTAAAAAGAATGGTTAAAATCGAAGCTACCGTTTTCGAGATATAGCGATTTTTGTATTTTTTATAGCTCATTTTTCCACTCCCTTAATACAATCATGTTCAAAACTGTTGGGACACTTCCTGCATGTCCTGTGAAACGGTGGTCCCTCCCCCTAAACTCAATGTTGGTCCATATAAAAGCATCGTCCAGCAACGGGCTGTGTTATATATATCAGCCCCAACATTGGTTGGGGGGGGGGGGGGTTGAGAGGGATGGCAGCTTTACATAAACTAGTTTTGACTATCATACTTTCAATTGACAGCTTTTTACTAATTTTGAAAGATAATTGATGCGCACGTGTATAGTGTCCCAACAGGTTTTGAACAAGATTGTATTAAAGCATTGTAAAAATAATGTACTAAATTCATATAAGTCCTTGTAACTGCATTAAATAAAGTTCCAAATTATATTATATTTGGCAATATTAGAGAGCGATAATGTGCCATTAGTATCGTTTATTTAAGAAAATAATGGGTTAGTAATGTCTTCAATTTAAAGGGGCATTGTCTGAATTACGCACCTAAATGGTACTTTTTAATAAAGACTTATTTCATAAGATAATAGGTAAAACAAATAATGTCATTAAATAAACTAATGATTGTGTTATTGTAGTAGGGTGGGGGTGACCGTTTATTTCAGATTAATATACTCTTAATTGAAGCATGTTAATGTATTATTGAGACGCCATAATAATGTTCAAATGTTTAAACAATTAAGATTTGAAATAAATGAGTTGATAAGGTTTGTACAACATGTTTTTTTTTTCGTCGCCTTGACGCACCGCCACTTGATGCAATCGTTTGAAACACTCGTCGCTGTAAATTAGATACTTTGAAACTATGACACTTTATCAAAATACACGTTATTTATGTATTTCATTAAATGTGTATACGTAATTAGACTATGAAGTTCAACTCGAAATGTTACAGAAGCAATGCTCTTCATTTTTTTAAAAGAATGGTTAAAATCGAAGCTACCGTTTTCGAGATATAGCGATTTTTGTATTTTTTATAGCTCATTTTTCCACTCCCTTAATACATGTATTAAAGCATTGTAAAAATAATGTACTAAATTCATATAAGTCCTTGTAACTGCATTAAATAAAGTTCCAAATTATATTATATTTGGCAATATTAGAGAGCGATAATGTGCCATTAGTATCGTTTATTTAAGAAAATAATGGGTTAGTAATGTCTTCAATTTAAAGGAGCATTGTCTGAATTACGCACCTAAATGGTACTTTTTAATAAAGACTTATTTCATAAGATAATAGGTAAAACAAATAATGTCATTAAATAAACTAATGATTGTGTTATTGTAGTAGGGTGGGGGTGACCGTTTATTTCAGATTAATATACTCTTAATTGAAGCATGTTAATGTATTATTGAGACGCCATAATAATTAAGATTCGTATTCGTATAGAGGTAGATGTCAACAAACACAAAATATCCATTTGACAACGTAATATATACATCACCTATAAATCGCATGTTATTATTAAACATATTATACCAATTCGTAAGGTGCGGAAAAATGAAATCAACTTTAGAATGAAAAGTTACAAACATTTCCAAAATGAAATACAAAACTAAACAAACGAAAACAAAACCATAAAAACAAGAACCTATCGAGATTCGAACCAGCAATCTACTTATTCTAAGACGGGAAACATACCACTGAGCTAACTGGGGAGTCAGCTTTTTGAAGAGGCATTTTGCTTATTAACTCTAGCACTGTATTGATCAACCACGGTCAACCCATCAATTTCAATAGAACCCTATGTACGGTCTACCAGAATGAATAGAAA
The DNA here is from genome assembly GCA_035610835.1 of Ophiura sarsii. Taxonomy (NCBI): domain Eukaryota; kingdom Metazoa; phylum Echinodermata; class Ophiuroidea; order Amphilepidida; family Ophiuridae; genus Ophiura; species Ophiura sarsii. Next base: position 26,676,563 of record CM069457.1, read on the forward strand.
GGAAGTATTGATCATCTTTTAAGATATTATTGGTAGACCGTGGTTAATCGTGTTGAATTCGCAAAAATGATTATTATTTTGAACAGTATGAAAGTGTATATAATGTTAACCGTGGTAGACCGATAATAATAAGTGTATTTCCATACTAAATCATCTCAAGAATAATATTAGTTTAACAAGATAAATTGTTATACCTTATCTTCTTATACCAGTACAACGTATAGCCCTACTAGTGTAGTGGTTTCGACTGACACCGCAGACTCTGTCCGTGGGTTCGAATCTCAGCGCGGCAGTTTAGTTACATTTTAATTTTTACTTCAAATGTTTAAACAATTAAGATTTGAAATAAATGAGTTGATAAGGTTTGTACAACATGTTTTTTTTTCGTCGCATTGACGCACCGCCACTTGATGCAATCGTTTGAAACACTCGTCGCTGTAAATTAGATACTTTGAAACTATGACACTTTATCAAAATACACGTTATTTATGTATTTCATTAAATGTGTATACGTAATTAGACTATGAAGTTCAACTCGAAATGTTACAGAAGCAATGCTCTTCATTTCTTAAAAAGAATGGTTAAAATCGAAGCTACCGTTTTCGAGATATAGCGATTTTTGTATTTTTTATAGCTCATTTTTCCACTCCCTTAATACAATCATGTTCAAAACTGTTGGGACACTTCCTGCATGTCCTGTGAAACGGTGGTCCCTCCCCCTAAACTCAATGTTGGTCCATATAAAAGCATCGTCCAGCAACGGGCTGTGTTATATATATCAGCCCCAACATTGGTTGGGGGGGGGGGGGGGTTGAGAGGGATGGCAGCTTTACATAAACTAGTTTTGACTATCATACTTTCAATTGACAGCTTTTTACTAATTTTGAAAGATAATTGATGCGCACGTGTATAGTGTCCCAACAGGTTTTGAACAAGATTGTATTAAAGCATTGTAAAAATAATGTACTAAATTCATATAAGTCCTTGTAACTGCATTAAATAAAGTTCCAAATTATATTATATTTGGCAATATTAGAGAGCGATAATGTGCCATTAGTATCGTTTATTTAAGAAAATAATGGGTTAGTAATGTCTTCAATTTAAAGGGGCATTGTCTGAATTACGCACCTAAATGGTACTTTTTAATAAAGACTTATTTCATAAGATAATAGGTAAAACAAATAATGTCATTAAATAAACTAATGATTGTGTTATTGTAGTAGGGTGGGGGTGACCGTTTATTTCAGATTAATATACTCTTAATTGAAGCATGTTAATGTATTATTGAGACGCCATAATAATGTTCAAATGTTTAAACAATTAAGATTTGAAATAAATGAGTTGATAAGGTTTGTACAACATGTTTTTTTTTTCGTCGCCTTGACGCACCGCCACTTGATGCAATCGTTTGAAACACTCGTCGCTGTAAATTAGATACTTTGAAACTATGACACTTTATCAAAATACACGTTATTTATGTATTTCATTAAATGTGTATACGTAATTAGACTATGAAGTTCAACTCGAAATGTTACAGAAGCAATGCTCTTCATTTTTTTAAAAGAATGGTTAAAATCGAAGCTACCGTTTTCGAGATATAGCGATTTTTGTATTTTTTATAGCTCATTTTTCCACTCCCTTAATACATGTATTAAAGCATTGTAAAAATAATGTACTAAATTCATATAAGTCCTTGTAACTGCATTAAATAAAGTTCCAAATTATATTATATTTGGCAATATTAGAGAGCGATAATGTGCCATTAGTATCGTTTATTTAAGAAAATAATGGGTTAGTAATGTCTTCAATTTAAAGGAGCATTGTCTGAATTACGCACCTAAATGGTACTTTTTAATAAAGACTTATTTCATAAGATAATAGGTAAAACAAATAATGTCATTAAATAAACTAATGATTGTGTTATTGTAGTAGGGTGGGGGTGACCGTTTATTTCAGATTAATATACTCTTAATTGAAGCATGTTAATGTATTATTGAGACGCCATAATAATTAAGATTCGTATTCGTATAGAGGTAGATGTCAACAAACACAAAATATCCATTTGACAACGTAATATATACATCACCTATAAATCGCATGTTATTATTAAACATATTATACCAATTCGTAAGGTGCGGAAAAATGAAATCAACTTTAGAATGAAAAGTTACAAACATTTCCAAAATGAAATACAAAACTAAACAAACGAAAACAAAACCATAAAAACAAGAACCTATCGAGATTCGAACCAGCAATCTACTTATTCTAAGACGGGAAACATACCACTGAGCTAACTGGGGAGTCAGCTTTTTGAAGAGGCATTTTGCTTATTAACTCTAGCACTGTATTGATCAACCACGGTCAACCCATCAATTTCAATAGAACCCTATGTACGGTCTACCAGAATGAATAGAAAGGAAGTATTGATCATCTTTTAAGATATTATTGGTAGACCGTGGTTAATCGTGTTGAATTCGCAAAAATGATTATTATTTTGAACAGTATGAAAGTGTATATAATGTTAACCGTGGTAGACCGATAATAATAAGTGTATTTCCATACTAAATCATCTCAAGAATAATATTAGTTTAACAAGATAAATTGTTATACCTTATCTTCTTATACCAGTACAACGTATAGCCCTACTAGTGTAGTGGTTTCGACTGACACCGCAGACTCTGTCCGTGGGTTCGAATCTCAGCGCGGCAGTTTAGTTACATTTTAATTTTTACTTCAAATGTTTAAACAATTAAGATTTGAAATAAATGAGTTGATAAGGTTTGTACAACATGTTTTTTTTTCGTCGCATTGACGCACCGCCACTTGATGCAATCGTTTGAAACACTCGTCGCTGTAAATTAGATACTTTGAAACTATGACACTTTATCAAAATACACGTTATTTATGTATTTCATTAAATGTGTATACGTAATTAGACTATGAAGTTCAACTCGAAATGTTACAGAAGCAATGCTCTTCATTTCTTAAAAAGAATGGTTAAAATCGAAGCTACCGTTTTCGAGATATAGCGATTTTTGTATTTTTTATAGCTCATTTTTCCACTCCCTTAATACAATCATGTTCAAAACTGTTGGGACACTTCCTGCATGTCCTGTGAAACGGTGGTCCCTCCCCCTAAACTCAATGTTGGTCCATATAAAAGCATCGTCCAGCAACGGGCTGTGTTATATATATCAGCCCCAACATTGGTTGGGGGGGGGGGGTTGAGAGGGATGGCAGCTTTACATAAACTAGTTTTGACTATCATACTTTCAATTGACAGCTTTTTACTAATTTTGAAAGATAATTGATGCGCACGTGTATAGTGTCCCAACAGGTTTTGAACAAGATTGTATTAAAGCATTGTAAAAATAATGTACTAAATTCATATAAGTCCTTGTAACTGCATTAAATAAAGTTCCAAATTATATTATATTTGGCAATATTAGAGAGCGATAATGTGCCATTAGTATCGTTTATTTAAGAAAATAATGGGTTAGTAATGTCTTCAATTTAAAGGGGCATTGTCTGAATTACGCACCTAAATGGTACTTTTTAATAAAGACTTATTTCATAAGATAATAGGTAAAACAAATAATGTCATTAAATAAACTAATGATTGTGTTATTGTAGTAGGGTGGGGGTGACCGTTTATTTCAGATTAATATACTCTTAATTGAAGCATGTTAATGTATTATTGAGACGCCATAATAATGTTCAAATGTTTAAACAATTAAGATTTGAAATAAATGAGTTGATAAGGTTTGTACAACATGTTTTTTTTTTCGTCGCCTTGACGCACCGCCACTTGATGCAATCGTTTGAAACACTCGTCGCTGTAAATTAGATACTTTGAAACTATGACACTTTATCAAAATACACGTTATTTATGTATTTCATTAAATGTGTATACGTAATTAGACTATGAAGTTCAACTCGAAATGTTACAGAAGCAATGCTCTTCATTTTTTAAAAAGAATGGTTAAAATCGAAGCTACCGTTTTCGAGATATAGCGATTTTTGTATTTTTTATAGCTCATTTTTCCACTCCCTTAATACATGTATTAAAGCATTGTAAAAATAATGTACTAAATTCATATAAGTCCTTGTAACTGCATTAAATAAAGTTCCAAATTATATTATATTTGGCAATATTAGAGAGCGATAATGTGCCATTAGTATCGTTTATTTAAGAAAATAATGGGTTAGTAATGTCTTCAATTTAAAGGGGCATTGTCTGAATTACGCACCTAAATGGTACTTTTTAATAAAGACTTATTTCATAAGATAATAGGTAAAACAAATAATGTCATTAAATAAACTAATGATTGTGTTATTGTAGTAGGGTGGGGGTGACCGTTTATTTCAGATTAATATACTCTTAATTGAAGCATGTTAATGTATTATTGAGACGCCATAATAATTAAGATTCGTATTCGTATAGAGGTAGATGTCAACAAACACAAAATATCCATTTGACAACGTAATATATACATCACCTATAAATCGCATGTTATTATTAAACATATTATACCAATTCGTAAGGTGCGGAAAAATGAAATCAACTTTAGAATGAAAAGTTACAAACATTTCCAAAATGAAATACAAAACTAAACAAACGAAAACAAAACCATAAAAACAAGAACCTATCGAGATTCGAACCAGCAATCTACTTATTCTAAGACGGGAAACATACCACTGAGCTAACTGGGGAGTCAGCTTTTTGAAGAGGCATTTTGCTTATTAACTCTAGCACTGTATTGATCAACCACGGTCAACCCATCAATTTCAATAGAACCCTATGTACGGTCTACCAGAATGAATAGAAAGGAAGTATTGATCATCTTTTAAGATATTATTGGTAGACCGTGGTTAATCGTGTTGAATTCGCAAAAATGATTATTATTTTGAACAGTATGAAAGTGTATATAATGTTAACCGTGGTAGACCGATAATAATAAGTGTATTTCCATACTAAATCATCTCAAGAATAATATTAGTTTAACAAGATAAATTGTTATACCTTATCTTCTTATACCAGTACAACGTATAGCCCTACTAGTGTAGTGGTTTCGACTGACACCGCAGACTCTGTCCGTGGGTTCGAATCTCAGCGCGGCAGTTTAGTTACATTTTAATTTTTACTTCAAATGTTTAAACAATTAAGATTTGAAATAAATGAGTTGATAAGGTTTGTACAACATGTTTTTTTTTCGTCGCATTGACGCACCGCCACTTGATGCAATCGTTTGAAACACTCGTCGCTGTAAATTAGATACTTTGAAACTATGACACTTTATCAAAATACACGTTATTTATGTATTTCATTAAATGTGTATACGTAATTAGACTATGAAGTTCAACTCGAAATGTTACAGAAGCAATGCTCTTCATTTCTTAAAAAGAATGGTTAAAATCGAAGCTACCGTTTTCGAGATATAGCGATTTTTGTATTTTTTATAGCTCATTTTTCCACTCCCTTAATACAATCATGTTCAAAACTGTTGGGACACTTCCTGCATGTCCTGTGAAACGGTGGTCCCTCCCCCTAAACTCAATGTTGGTCCATATAAAAGCATCGTCCAGCAACGGGCTGTGTTATATATATCAGCCCCAACATTGGTTGGGGGGGGGGGGGTTGAGAGGGATGGCAGCTTTACATAAACTAGTTTTGACTATCATACTTTCAATTGACAGCTTTTTACTAATTTTGAAAGATAATTGATGCGCACGTGTATAGTGTCCCAACAGGTTTTGAACAAGATTGTATTAAAGCATTGTAAAAATAATGTACTAAATTCATATAAGTCCTTGTAACTGCATTAAATAAAGTTCCAAATTATATTATATTTGGCAATATTAGAGAGCGATAATGTGCCATTAGTATCGTTTATTTAAGAAAATAATGGGTTAGTAATGTCTTCAATTTAAAGGGGCATTGTCTGAATTACGCACCTAAATGGTACTTTTTAATAAAGACTTATTTCATAAGATAATAGGTAAAACAAATAATGTCATTAAATAAACTAATGATTGTGTTATTGTAGTAGGGTGGGGGTGACCGTTTATTTCAGATTAATATACTCTTAATTGAAGCATGTTAATGTATTATTGAGACGCCATAATAATGTTCAAATGTTTAAACAATTAAGATTTGAAATAAATGAGTTGATAAGGTTTGTACAACATGTTTTTTTTTTCGTCGCCTTGACGCACCGCCACTTGATGCAATCGTTTGAAACACTCGTCGCTGTAAATTAGATACTTTGAAACTATGACACTTTATCAAAATACACGTTATTTATGTATTTCATTAAATGTGTATACGTAATTAGACTATGAAGTTCAACTCGAAATGTTACAGAAGCAATGCTCTTCATTTTTTAAAAAGAATGGTTAAAATCGAAGCTACCGTTTTCGAGATATAGCGATTTTTGTATTTTTTATAGCTCATTTTTCCACTCCCTTAATACATGTATTAAAGCATTGTAAAAATAATGTACTAAATTCATATAAGTCCTTGTAACTGCATTAAATAAAGTTCCAAATTATATTATATTTGGCAATATTAGAGAGCGATAATGTGCCATTAGTATCGTTTATTTAAGAAAATAATGGGTTAGTAATGTCTTCAATTTAAAGGGGCATTGTCTGAATTACGCACCTAAATGGTACTTTTTAATAAAGACTTATTTCATAAGATAATAGGTAAAACAAATAATGTCATTAAATAAACTAATGATTGTGTTATTGTAGTAGGGTGGGGGTGACCGTTTATTTCAGATTAATATACTCTTAATTGAAGCATGTTAATGTATTATTGAGACGCCATAATAATTAAGATTCGTATTCGTATAGAGGTAGATGTCAACAAACACAAAATATCCATTTGACAACGTAATATATACATCACCTATAAATCGCATGTTATTATTAAACATATTATACCAATTCGTAAGGTGCGGAAAAATGAAATCAACTTTAGAATGAAAAGTTACAAACATTTCCAAAATGAAATACAAAACTAAACAAACGAAAACAAAACCATAAAAACAAGAACCTATCGAGATTCGAACCAGCAATCTACTTATTCTAAGACGGGAAACATACCACTGAGCTAACTGGGGAGTCAGCTTTTTGAAGAGGCATTTTGCTTATTAACTCTAGCACTGTATTGATCAACCACGGTCAACCCATCAATTTCAATAGAACCCTATGTACGGTCTACCAGAATGAATAGAAAGGAAGTATTGATCATCTTTTAAGATATTATTGGTAGACCGTGGTTAATCGTGTTGAATTCGCAAAAATGATTATTATTTTGAACAGTATGAAAGTGTATATAATGTTAACCGTGGTAGACCGATAATAATAAGTGTATTTCCATACTAAATCATCTCAAGAATAATATTAGTTTAACAAGATAAATTGTTATACCTTATCTTCTTATACCAGTACAACGTATAGCCCTACTAGTGTAGTGGTTTCGACTGACACCGCAGACTCTGTCCGTGGGTTCGAATCTCAGCGCGGCAGTTTAGTTACATTTTAATTTTTACTTCAAATGTTTAAACAATTAAGATTTGAAATAAATGAGTTGATAAGGTTTGTACAACATGTTTTTTTTTCGTCGCCTTGACGCACCGCCACTTGATGCAATCGTTTGAAACACTCGTCGCTGTAAATTAGATACTTTGAAACTATGACACTTTATCAAAATACACGTTATTTATGTATTTCATTAAATGTGTATACGTAATTAGACTATGAAGTTCAACTCGAAATGTTACAGAAGCAATGCTCTTCATTTCTTAAAAAGAATGGTTAAAATCGAAGCTACCGTTTTCGAGATATAGCGATTTTTGTATTTTTTATAGCTCATTTTTCCACTCCCTTAATACAATCATGTTCAAAACTGTTGGGACACTTCCTGCATGTCCTGTGAAACGGTGGTCCCTCCCCCTAAACTCAATGTTGGTCCATATAAAAGCATCGTCCAGCAACGGGCTGTGTTATATATATCAGCCCCAACATTGGTTGGGGGGGGGGGGGGTTGAGAGGGATGGCAGCTTTACATAAACTAGTTTTGACTATCATACTTTCAATTGACAGCTTTTTACTAATTTTGAAAGATAATTGATGCGCACGTGTATAGTGTCCCAACAGGTTTTGAACAAGATTGTATTAAAGCATTGTAAAAATAATGTACTAAATTCATATAAGTCCTTGTAACTGCATTAAATAAAGTTCCAAATTATATTATATTTGGCAATATTAGAGAGCGATAATGTGCCATTAGTATCGTTTATTTAAGAAAATAATGGGTTAGTAATGTCTTCAATTTAAAGGGGCATTGTCTGAATTACGCACCTAAATGGTACTTTTTAATAAAGACTTATTTCATAAGATAATAGGTAAAACAAATAATGTCATTAAATAAACTAATGATTGTGTTATTGTAGTAGGGTGGGGGTGACCGTTTATTTCAGATTAATATACTCTTAATTGAAGCATGTTAATGTATTATTGAGACGCCATAATAATGTTCAAATGTTTAAACAATTAAGATTTGAAATAAATGAGTTGATAAGGTTTGTACAACATTTTTTTTTTTTCGTCGCCTTGACGCACCGCCACTTGATGCAATCGTTTGAAACACTCGTCGCTGTAAATTAGATACTTTGAAACTATGACACTTTATCAAAATACACGTTATTTATGTATTTCATTAAATGTGTATACGTAATTAGACTATGAAGTTCAACTCGAAATGTTACAGAAGCAATGCTCTTCATTTTTTAAAAAGAATGGTTAAAATCGAAGCTACCGTTTTCGAGATATAGCGATTTTTGTATTTTTTATAGCTCATTTTTCCACTCCCTTAATACATGTATTAAAGCATTGTAAAAATAATGTACTAAATTCATATAAGTCCTTGTAACTGCATTAAATAAAGTTCCAAATTATATTATATTTGGCAATATTAGAGAGCGATAATGTGCCATTAGTATCGTTTATTTAAGAAAATAATGGGTTAGTAATGTCTTCAATTTAAAGGGGCATTGTCTGAATTACGCACCTAAATGGTACTTTTTAATAAAGACTTATTTCATAAGATAATAGGTAAAACAAATAATGTCATTAAATAAACTAATGATTGTGTTATTGTAGTAGGGTGGGGGTGACCGTTTATTTCAGATTAATATACTCTTAATTGAAGCATGTTAATGTATTATTGAGACGCCATAATAATTAAGATTCGTATTCGTATAGAGGTAGATGTCAACAAACACAAAATATCCATTTGACAACGTAATATATACATCACCTATAAATCGCATGTTATTATTAAACATATTATACCAATTCGTAAGGTGCGGAAAAATGAAATCAACTTTAGAATGAAAAGTTACAAACATTTCCAAAATGAAATACAAAACTAAACAAACGAAAACAAAACCATAAAAACAAGAACCTATCGAGATTCGAACCAGCAATCTACTTATTCTAAGACGGGAAACATACCACTGAGCTAACTGGGGAGTCAGCTTTTTGAAGAGGCATTTTGCTTATTAACTCTAGCACTGTATTGATCAACCACGGTCAACCCATCAATTTCAATAGAACCCTATGTACGGTCTACCAGAATGAATAGAAAGGAAGTATTGATCATCTTTTAAGATATTATTGGTAGACCGTGGTTAATCGTGTTGAATTCGCAAAAATGATTATTATTTTGAACAGTATGAAAGTGTATATAATGTTAACCGTGGTAGACCGATAATAATAAGTGTATTTCCATACTAAATCATCTCAAGAATAATATTAGTTTAACAAGATAAATTGTTATACCTTATCTTCTTATACCAGTACAACGTATAGCCCTACTAGTGTAGTGGTTTCGACTGACACCGCAGACTCTGTCCGTGGGTTCGAATCTCAGCGCGGCAGTTTAGTTACATTTTAATTTTTACTTCAAATGTTTAAACAATTAAGATTTGAAATAAATGAGTTGATAAGGTTTGTACAACATGTTTTTTTTTCGTCGCCTTGACGCACCGCCACTTGATGCAATCGTTTGAAACACTCGTCGCTGTAAATTAGATACTTTGAAACTATGACACTTTATCAAAATACACGTTATTTATGTATTTCATTAAATGTGTATACGTAATTAGACTATGAAGTTCAACTCGAAATGTTACAGAAGCAATGCTCTTCATTTCTTAAAAAGAATGGTTAAAATCGAAGCTACCGTTTTCGAGATATAGCGATTTTTGTATTTTTTATAGCTCATTTTTCCACTCCCTTAATACAATCATGTTCAAAACTGTTGGGACACTTCCTGCATGTCCTGTGAAACGGTGGTCCCTCCCCCTAAACTCAATGTTGGTCCATATAAAAGCATCGTCCAGCAACGGGCTGTGTTATATATATCAGCCCCAACATTGGTTGGGGGGGGGGGGGGTTGAGAGGGATGGCAGCTTTACATAAACTAGTTTTGACTATCATACTTTCAATTGACAGCTTTTTACTAATTTTGAAAGATAATTGATGCGCACGTGTATAGTGTCCCAACAGGTTTTGAACAAGATTGTATTAAAGCATTGTAAAAATAATGTACTAAATTCATATAAGTCCTTGTAACTGCATTAAATAAAGTTCCAAATTATATTATATTTGGCAATATTAGAGAGCGATAATGTGCCATTAGTATCGTTTATTTAAGAAAATAATGGGTTAGTAATGTCTTCAATTTAAAGGGGCATTGTCTGAATTACGCACCTAAATGGTACTTTTTAATAAAGACTTATTTCATAAGATAATAGGTAAAACAAATAATGTCATTAAATAAACTAATGATTGTGTTATTGTAGTAGGGTGGGGGTGACCGTTTATTTCAGATTAATATACTCTTAATTGAAGCATGTTAATGTATTATTGAGACGCCATAATAATGTTCAAATGTTTAAACAATTAAGATTTGAAATAAATGAGTTGATAAGGTTTGTACAACATGTTTTTTTTTTCGTCGCCTTGACGCACCGCCACTTGATGCAATCGTTTGAAACACTCGTCGCTGTAAATTAGATACTTTGAAACTATGACACTTTATCAAAATACACGTTATTTATGTATTTCATTAAATGTGTATACGTAATTAGACTATGAAGTTCAACTCGAAATGTTACAGAAGCAATGCTCTTCATTTTTTAAAAAGAATGGTTAAAATCGAAGCTACCGTTTTCGAGATATAGCGATTTTTGTATTTTTTATAGCTCATTTTTCCACTCCCTTAATACATGTATTAAAGCATTGTAAAAATAATGTACTAAATTCATATAAGTCCTTGTAACTGCATTAAATAAAGTTCCAAATTATATTATATTTGGCAATATTAGAGAGCGATAATGTGCCATTAGTATCGTTTATTTAAGAAAATAATGGGTTAGTAATGTCTTCAATTTAAAGGGGCATTGTCTGAATTACGCACCTAAATGGTACTTTTTAATAAAGACTTATTTCATAAGATAATAGGTAAAACAAATAATGTCATTAAATAAACTAATGATTGTGTTATTGTAGTAGGGTGGGGGTGACCGTTTATTTCAGATTAATATACTCTTAATTGAAGCATGTTAATGTATTATTGAGACGCCATAATAATTAAGATTCGTATTCGTATAGAGGTAGATGTCAACAAACACAAAATATCCATTTGACAACGTAATATATACATCACCTATAAATCGCATGTTATTATTAAACATATTATACCAATTCGTAAGGTGCGGAAAAATGAAATCAACTTTAGAATGAAAAGTTACAAACATTTCCAAAATGAAATACAAAACTAAACAAACGAAAACAAAACCATAAAAACAAGAACCTATCGAGATTCGAACCAGCAATCTACTTATTCTAAGACGGGAAACATACCACTGAGCTAACTGGGGAGTCAGCTTTTTGAAGAGGCATTTTGCTTATTAACTCTAGCACTGTATTGATCAACCACGGTCAACCCATCAATTTCAATAGAACCCTATGTACGGTCTACCAGAATGAATAGAAAGGAAGTATTGATCATCTTTTAAGATATTATTGGTAGACCGTGGTTAATCGTGTTGAATTCGCAAAAATGATTATTATTTTGAACAGTATGAAAGTGTATATAATGTTAACCGTGGTAGACCGATAATAATAAGTGTATTTCCATACTAAATCATCTCAAGAATAATATTAGTTTAACAAGATAAATTGTTATACCTTATCTTCTTATACCAGTACAACGTATAGCCCTACTAGTGTAGTGGTTTCGACTGACACCGCAGACTCTGTCCGTGGGTTCGAATCTCAGCGCGGCAGTTTAGTTACATTTTAATTTTTACTTCAAATGTTTAAACAATTAAGATTTGAAATAAATGAGTTGATAAGGTTTGTACAACATGTTTTTTTTTCGTCGCCTTGACGCACCGCCACTTGATGCAATCGTTTGAAACACTCGTCGCTGTAAATTAGATACTTTGAAACTATGACACTTTATCAAAATACACGTTATTTATGTATTTCATTAAATGTGTATACGTAATTAGACTATGAAGTTCAACTCGAAATGTTACAGAAGCAATGCTCTTCATTTCTTAAAAAGAATGGTTAAAATCGAAGCTACCGTTTTCGAGATATAGCGATTTTTGTATTTTTTATAGCTCATTTTTCCACTCCCTTAATACAATCATGTTCAAAACTGTTGGGACACTTCCTGCATGTCCTGTGAAACGGTGGTCCCTCCCCCTAAACTCAATGTTGGTCCATATAAAAGCATCGTCCAGCAACGGGCTGTGTTATATATATCAGCCCCAACATTGGTTGGGGGGGGGGGGGTTGAGAGGGATGGCAGCTTTACATAAACTAGTTTTGACTATCATACTTTCAATTGACAGCTTTTTACTAATTTTGAAAGATAATTGATGCGCACGTGTATAGTGTCCCAACAGGTTTTGAACAAGATTGTATTAAAGCATTGTAAAAATAATGTACTAAATTCATATAAGTCCTTGTAACTGCATTAAATAAAGTTCCAAATTATATTATATTTGGCAATATTAGAGAGCGATAATGTGCCATTAGTATCGTTTATTTAAGAAAATAATGGGTTAGTAATGTCTTCAATTTAAAGGGGCATTGTCTGAATTACGCACCTAAATGGTACTTTTTAATAAAGACTTATTTCATAAGATAATAGGTAAAACAAATAATGTCATTAAATAAACTAATGATTGTGTTATTGTAGTAGGGTGGGGGTGACCGTTTATTTCAGATTAATATACTCTTAATTGAAGCATGTTAATGTATTATTGAGACGCCATAATAATGTTCAAATGTTTAAACAATTAAGATTTGAAATAAATGAGTTGATAAGGTTTGTACAACATGTGTTTTTTTTCGTCGCCTTGACGCACCGCCACTTGATGCAATCGTTTGAAACACTCGTCGCTGTAAATTAGATACTTTGAAACTATGACACTTTATCAAAATACACGTTATTTATGTATTTCATTAAATGTGTATACGTAATTAGACTATGAAGTTCAACTCGAAATGTTACAGAAGCAATGCTCTTCATTTTTTAAAAAGAATGGTTAAAATCGAAGCTACCGTTTTCGAGATATAGCGATTTTTGTATTTTTTATAGCTCATTTTTCCACTCCCTTAATACATGTATTAAAGCATTGTAAAAATAATGTACTAAATTCATATAAGTCCTTGTAACTGCATTAAATAAAGTTCCAAATTATATTATATTTGGCAATATTAGAGAGCGATAATGTGCCATTAGTATCGTTTATTTAAGAAAATAATGGGTTAGTAATGTCTTCAATTTAAAGGGGCATTGTCTGAATTACGCACCTAAATGGTACTTTTTAATAAAGACTTATTTCATAAGATAATAGGTAAAACAAATAATGTCATTAAATAAACTAATGATTGTGTTATTGTAGTAGGGTGGGGGTGACCGTTTATTTCAGATTAATATACTCTTAATTGAAGCATGTTAATGTATTATTGAGACGCCATAATAATTAAGATTCGTATTCGTATAGAGGTAGATGTCAACAAACACAAAATATCCATTTGACAACGTAATATATACATCACCTATAAATCGCATGTTATTATTAAACATATTATACCAATTCGTAAGGTGCGGAAAAATGAAATCAACTTTAGAATGAAAAGTTACAAACATTTCCAAAATGAAATACAAAACTAAACAAACGAAAACAAAACCATAAAAACAAGAACCTATCGAGATTCGAACCAGCAATCTACTTATTCTAAGACGGGAAACATACCACTGAGCTAACTGGGGAGTCAGCTTTTTGAAGAGGCATTTTGCTTATTAACTCTAGCACTGTATTGATCAACCACGGTCAACCCATCAATTTCAATAGAACCCTATGTACGGTCTACCAGAATGAATAGAAAGGAAGTATTGATCATCTTTTAAGATATTATTGGTAGACCGTGGTTAATCGTGTTGAATTCGCAAAAATGATTATTATTTTGAACAGTATGAAAGTGTATATAATGTTAACCGTGGTAGACCGATAATAATAAGTGTATTTCCATACTAAATCATCTCAAGAATAATATTAGTTTAACAAGATAAATTGTTATACCTTATCTTCTTATACCAGTACAACGTATAGCCCTACTAGTGTAGTGGTTTCGACTGACACCGCAGACTCTGTCCGTGGGTTCGAATCTCAGCGCGGCAGTTTAGTTACATTTTAATTTTTACTTCAAATGTTTAAACAATTAAGATTTGAAATAAATGAGTTGATAAGGTTTGTACAACATGTTTTTTTTTTCGTCGCCTTGACGCACCGCCACTTGATGCAATCGTTTGAAACACTCGTCGCTGTAAATTAGATACTTTGAAACTATGACACTTTATCAAAATACACGTTATTTATGTATTTCATTAAATGTGTATACGTAATTAGACTATGAAGTTCAACTCGAAATGTTACAGAAGCAATGCTCTTCATTTCTTAAAAAGAATGGTTAAAATCGAAGCTACCGTTTTCGAGATATAGCGATTTTTGTATTTTTTATAGCTCATTTTTCCACTCCCTTAATACAATCATGTTCAAAACTGTTGGGACACTTCCTGCATGTCCTGTGAAACGGTGGTCCCTCCCCCTAAACTCAATGTTGGTCCATATAAAAGCATCGTCCAGCAACGGGCTGTGTTATATATATCAGCCCCAACATTGGTTGGGGGGGGGGGGGTTGAGAGGGATGGCAGCTTTACATAAACTAGTTTTGACTATCATACTTTCAATTGACAGCTTTTTACTAATTTTGAAAGATAATTGATGCGCACGTGTATAGTGTCCCAACAGGTTTTGAACAAGATTGTATTAAAGCATTGTAAAAATAATGTACTAAATTCATATAAGTCCTTGTAACTGCATTAAATAAAGTTCCAAATTATATTATATTTGGCAATATTAGAGAGCGATAATGTGCCATTAGTATCGTTTATTTAAGAAAATAATGGGTTAGTAATGTCTTCAATTTAAAGGGGCATTGTCTGAATTACGCACCTAAATGGTACTTTTTAATAAAGACTTATTTCATAAGATAATAGGTAAAACAAATAATGTCATTAAATAAACTAATGATTGTGTTATTGTAGTAGGGTGGGGGTGACCGTTTATTTCAGATTAATATACTCTTAATTGAAGCATGTTAATGTATTATTGAGACGCCATAATAATGTTCAAATGTTTAAACAATTAAGATTTGAAATAAATGAGTTGATAAGGTTTGTACAACATGTTTTTTTTTCGTCGCCTTGACGCACCGCCACTTGATGCAATCGTTTGAAACACTCGTCGCTGTAAATTAGATACTTTGAAACTATGACACTTTATCAAAATACACGTTATTTATGTATTTCATTAAATGTGTATACGTAATTAGACTATGAAGTTCAACTCGAAATGTTACAGAAGCAATGCTCTTCATTTTTTTAAAAGAATGGTTAAAATCGAAGCTACCGTTTTCGAGATATAGCGATTTTTGTATTTTTTATAGCTCATTTTTCCACTCCCTTAATACATGTATTAAAGCATTGTAAAAATAATGTACTAAATTCATATAAGTCCTTGTAACTGCATTAAATAAAGTTCCAAATTATATTATATTTGGCAATATTAGAGAGCGATAATGTGCCATTAGTATCGTTTATTTAAGAAAATAATGGGTTAGTAATGTCTTCAATTTAAAGGGGCATTGTCTGAATTACGCACCTAAATGGTACTTTTTAATAAAGACTTATTTCATAAGATAATAGGTAAAACAAATAATGTCATTAAATAAACTAATGATTGTGTTATTGTAGTAGGGTGGGGGTGACCGTTTATTTCAGATTAATATACTCTTAATTGAAGCATGTTAATGTATTATTGAGACGCCATAATAATTAAGATTCGTATTCGTATAGAGGTAGATGTCAACAAACACAAAATATCCATTTGACAACGTAATATATACATCACCTATAAATCGCATGTTATTATTAAACATATTATACCAATTCGTAAGGTGCGGAAAAATGAAATCAACTTTAGAATGAAAAGTTACAAACATTTCCAAAATGAAATACAAAACTAAACAAACGAAAACAAAACCATAAAAACAAGAACCTATCGAGATTCGAACCAGCAATCTACTTATTCTAAGACGGGAAACATACCACTGAGCTAACTGGGGAGTCAGCTTTTTGAAGAGGCATTTTGCTTATTAACTCTAGCACTGTATTGATCAACCACGGTCAACCCATCAATTTCAATAGAACCCTATGTACGGTCTACCAGAATGAATAGAAAGGAAGTATTGATCATCTTTTAAGATATTATTGGTAGACCGTGGTTAATCGTGTTGAATTCGCAAAAATGATTATTATTTTGAACAGTATGAAAGTGTATATAATGTTAACCGTGGTAGACCGATAATAATAAGTGTATTTCCATACTAAATCATCTCAAGAATAATATTAGTTTAACAAGATAAATTGTTATACCTTATCTTCTTATACCAGTACAACGTATAGCCCTACTAGTGTAGTGGTTTCGACTGACACCGCAGACTCTGTCCGTGGGTTCGAATCTCAGCGCGGCAGTTTAGTTACATTTTAATTTTTACTTCAAATGTTTAAACAATTAAGATTTGAAATAAATGAGTTGATAAGGTTTGTACAACATGTGTTTTTTTTCGTCGCCTTGACGCACCGCCACTTGATGCAATCGTTTGAAACACTCGTCGCTGTAAATTAGATACTTTGAAACTATGACACTTTATCAAAATACACGTTATTTATGTATTTCATTAAATGTGTATACGTAATTAGACTATGAAGTTCAACTCGAAATGTTACAGAAGCAATGCTCTTCATTTCTTAAAAAGAATGGTTAAAATCGAAGCTACCGTTTTCGAGATATAGCGATTTTTGTATTTTTTATAGCTCATTTTTCCACTCCCTTAATACAATCATGTTCAAAACTGTTGGGACACTTCCTGCATGTCCTGTGAAACGGTGGTCCCTCCCCCTAAACTCAATGTTGGTCCATATAAAAGCATCGTCCAGCAACGGGCTGTGTTATATATATCAGCCCCAACATTGGTTGGGGGGGGGGTTGAGAGGGATGGCAGCTTTACATAAACTAGTTTTGACTATCATACTTTCAATTGACAGCTTTTTACTAATTTTGAAAGATAATTGATGCGCACGTGTATAGTGTCCCAACAGGTTTTGAACAAGATTGTATTAAAGCATTGTAAAAATAATGTACTAAATTCATATAAGTCCTTGTAACTGCATTAAATAAAGTTCCAAATTATATTATATTTGGCAATATTAGAGAGCGATAATGTGCCATTAGTATCGTTTATTTAAGAAAATAATGGGTTAGTAATGTCTTCAATTTAAAGGGGCATTGTCTGAATTACGCACCTAAATGGTACTTTTTAATAAAGACTTATTTCATAAGATAATAGGTAAAACAAATAATGTCATTAAATAAACTAATGATTGTGTTATTGTAGTAGGGTGGGGGTGACCGTTTATTTCAGATTAATATACTCTTAATTGAAGCATGTTAATGTATTATTGAGACGCCATAATAATGTTCAAATGTTTAAACAATTAAGATTTGAAATAAATGAGTTGATAAGGTTTGTACAACATGTTTTTTTTTTCGTCGCCTTGACGCACCGCCACTTGATGCAATCGTTTGAAACACTCGTCGCTGTAAATTAGATACTTTGAAACTATGACACTTTATCAAAATACACGTTATTTATGTATTTCATTAAATGTGTATACGTAATTAGACTATGAAGTTCAACTCGAAATGTTACAGAAGCAATGCTCTTCATTTTTTAAAAAGAATGGTTAAAATCGAAGCTACCGTTTTCGAGATATAGCGATTTTTGTATTTTTTATAGCTCATTTTTCCACTCCCTTAATACATGTATTAAAGCATTGTAAAAATAATGTACTAAATTCATATAAGTCCTTGTAACTGCATTAAATAAAGTTCCAAATTATATTATATTTGGCAATATTAGAGAGCGATAATGTGCCATTAGTATCGTTTATTTAAGAAAATAATGGGTTAGTAATGTCTTCAATTTAAAGGGGCATTGTCTGAATTACGCACCTAAATGGTACTTTTTAATAAAGACTTATTTCATAAGATAATAGGTAAAACAAATAATGTCATTAAATAAACTAATGATTGTGTTATTGTAGTAGGGTGGGGGTGACCGTTTATTTCAGATTAATATACTCTTAATTGAAGCATGTTAATGTATTATTGAGACGCCATAATAATGTTCAAATGTTTAAACAATTAAGATTTGAAATAAATGAGTTGATAAGGTTTGTACAACATGTTTTTTTTTTCGTCGCCTTGACGCACCGCCACTTGATGCAATCGTTTGAAACACTCGTCGCTGTAAATTAGATACTTTGAAACTATGACACTTTATCAAAATACACGTTATTTATGTATTTCATTAAATGTGTATACGTAATTAGACTATGAAGTTCAACTCGAAATGTTACAGAAGCAATGCTCTTCATTTTTTAAAAAGAATGGTTAAAATCGAAGCTACCGTTTTCGAGATATAGCGATTTTTGTATTTTTTATAGCTCATTTTTCCACTCCCTTAATACATGTATTAAAGCATTGTAAAAATAATGTACTAAATTCATATAAGTCCTTGTAACTGCATTAAATAAAGTTCCAAATTATATTATATTTGGCAATATTAGAGAGCGATAATGTGCCATTAGTATCGTTTATTTAAGAAAATAATGGGTTAGTAATGTCTTCAATTTAAAGGGGCATTGTCTGAATTACGCACCTAAATGGTACTTTTTAATAAAGACTTATTTCATAAGATAATAGGTAAAACAAATAATGTCATTAAATAAACTAATGATTGTGTTATTGTAGTAGGGTGGGGGTGACCGTTTATTTCAGATTAATATACTCTTAATTGAAGCATGTTAATGTATTATTGAGACGCCATAATAATGTTCAAATGTTTAAACAATTAAGATTTGAAATAAATGAGTTGATAAGGTTTGTACAACATGTTTTTTTTTTCGTCGCCTTGACGCACCGCCACTTGATGCAATCGTTTGAAACACTCGTCGCTGTAAATTAGATACTTTGAAACTATGACACTTTATCAAAATACACGTTATTTATGTATTTCATTAAATGTGTATACGTAATTAGACTATGAAGTTCAACTCGAAATGTTACAGAAGCAATGCTCTTCATTTTTTAAAAAGAATGGTTAAAATCGAAGCTACCGTTTTCGAGATATAGCGATTTTTGTATTTTTTATAGCTCATTTTTCCACTCCCTTAATACATGTATTAAAGCATTGTAAAAATAATGTACTAAATTCATATAAGTCCTTGTAACTGCATTAAATAAAGTTCCAAATTATATTATATTTGGCAATATTAGAGAGCGATAATGTGCCATTAGTATCGTTTATTTAAGAAAATAATGGGTTAGTAATGTCTTCAATTTAAAGGGGCATTGTCTGAATTACGCACCTAAATGGTACTTTTTAATAAAGACTTATTTCATAAGATAATAGGTAAAACAAATAATGTCATTAAATAAACTAATGATTGTGTTATTGTAGTAGGGTGGGGGTGACCGTTTATTTCAGATTAATATACTCTTAATTGAAGCATGTTAATGTATTATTGAGACGCCATAATAATGTTCAAATGTTTAAACAATTAAGATTTGAAATAAATGAGTTGATAAGGTTTGTACAACATGTGTTTTTTTTCGTCGCCTTGACGCACCGCCACTTGATGCAATCGTTTGAAACACTCGTCGCTGTAAATTAGATACTTTGAAACTATGACACTTTATCAAAATACACGTTATTTATGTATTTCATTAAATGTGTATACGTAATTAGACTATGAAGTTCAACTCGAAATGTTACAGAAGCAATGCTCTTCATTTTTTAAAAAGAATGGTTAAAATCGAAGCTACCGTTTTCGAGATATAGCGATTTTTGTATTTTTTATAGCTCATTTTTCCACTCCCTTAATACATGTATTAAAGCATTGTAAAAATAATGTACTAAATTCATATAAGTCCTTGTAACTGCATTAAATAAAGTTCCAAATTATATTATATTTGGCAATATTAGAGAGCGATAATGTGCCATTAGTATCGTTTATTTAAGAAAATAATGGGTTAGTAATGTCTTCAATTTAAAGGGGCATTGTCTGAATTACGCACCTAAATGGTACTTTTTAATAAAGACTTATTTCATAAGATAATAGGTAAAACAAATAATGTCATTAAATAAACTAATGATTGTGTTATTGTAGTAGGGTGGGGGTGACCGTTTATTTCAGATTAATATACTCTTAATTGAAGCATGTTAATGTATTATTGAGACGCCATAATAATGTTCAAATGTTTAAACAATTAAGATTTGAAATAAATGAGTTGATAAGGTTTGTACAACATGTGTTTTTTTTCGTCGCCTTGACGCACCGCCACTTGATGCAATCGTTTGAAACACTCGTCGCTGTAAATTAGATACTTTGAAACTATGACACTTTATCAAAATACACGTTATTTATGTATTTCATTAAATGTGTATACGTAATTAGACTATGAAGTTCAACTCGAAATGTTACAGAAGCAATGCTCTTCATTTTTTAAAAAGAATGGTTAAAATCGAAGCTACCGTTTTCGAGATATAGCGATTTTTGTATTTTTTATAGCTCATTTTTCCACTCCCTTAATACATGTATTAAAGCATTGTAAAAATAATGTACTAAATTCATATAAGTCCTTGTAACTGCATTAAATAAAGTTCCAAATTATATTATATTTGGCAATATTAGAGAGCGATAATGTGCCATTAGTATCGTTTATTTAAGAAAATAATGGGTTAGTAATGTCTTCAATTTAAAGGGGCATTGTCTGAATTACGCACCTAAATGGTACTTTTTAATAAAGACTTATTTCATAAGATAATAGGTAAAACAAATAATGTCATTAAATAAACTAATGATTGTGTTATTGTAGTAGGGTGGGGGTGACCGTTTATTTCAGATTAATATACTCTTAATTGAAGCATGTTAATGTATTATTGAGACGCCATAATAATTAAGATTCGTATTCGTATAGAGGTAGATGTCAACAAACACAAAATATCCATTTGACAACGTAATATATACATCACCTATAAATCGCATGTTATTATTAAACATATTATACCAATTCGTAAGGTGCGGAAAAATGAAATCAACTTTAGAATGAAAAGTTACAAACATTTCCAAAATGAAATACAAAACTAAACAAACGAAAACAAAACCATAAAAACAAGAACCTATCGAGATTCGAACCAGCAATCTACTTATTCTAAGACGGGAAACATACCACTGAGCTAACTGGGGAGTCAGCTTTTTGAAGAGGCATTTTGCTTATTAACTCTAGCACTGTATTGATCAACCACGGTCAACCCATCAATTTCAATAGAACCCTATGTACGGTCTACCAGAATGAATAGAAAGGAAGTATTGATCATCTTTTAAGATATTATTGGTAGACCGTGGTTAATCGTGTTGAATTCGCAAAAATGATTATTATTTTGAACAGTATGAAAGTGTATATAATGTTAACCGTGGTAGACCGATAATAATAAGTGTATTTCCATACTAAATCATCTCAAGAATAATATTAGTTTAACAAGATAAATTGTTATACCTTATCTTCTTATACCAGTACAACGTATAGCCCTACTAGTGTAGTGGTTTCGACTGACACCGCAGACTCTGTCCGTGGGTTCGAATCTCAGCGCGGCAGTTTAGTTACATTTTAATTTTTACTTCAAATGTTTAAACAATTAAGATTTGAAATAAATGAGTTGATAAGGTTTGTACAACATGTTTTTTTTTTCGTCGCCTTGACGCACCGCCACTTGATGCAATCGTTTGAAACACTCGTCGCTGTAAATTAGATACTTTTAAACTATGACACTTTATCAAAATACACGTTATTTATGTATTTCATTAAATGTGTATACGTAATTAGACTATGAAGTTCAACTCGAAATGTTACAGAAGCAATGCTCTTCATTTCTTAAAAAGAATGGTTAAAATCGAAGCTACCGTTTTCGAGATATAGCGATTTTTGTATTTTTTATAGCTCATTTTTCCACTCCCTTAATACAATCATGTTCAAAACTGTTGGGACACTTCCTGCATGTCCTGTGAAACGGTGGTCCCTCCCCCTAAACTCAATGTTGGTCCATATAAAAGCATCGTCCAGCAACGGGCTGTGTTATATATATCAGCCCCAACATTGGTTGGGGGGGGGGGGGTTGAGAGGGATGGCAGCTTTACATAAACTAGTTTTGACTATCATACTTTCAATTGACAGCTTTTTACTAATTTTGAAAGATAATTGATGCGCACGTGTATAGTGTCCCAACAGGTTTTGAACAAGATTGTATTAAAGCATTGTAAAAATAATGTACTAAATTCATATAAGTCCTTGTAACTGCATTAAATAAAGTTCCAAATTATATTATATTTGGCAATATTAGAGAGCGATAATGTGCCATTAGTATCGTTTATTTAAGAAAATAATGGGTTAGTAATGTCTTCAATTTAAAGGGGCATTGTCTGAATTACGCACCTAAATGGTACTTTTTAATAAAGACTTATTTCATAAGATAATAGGTAAAACAAATAATGTCATTAAATAAACTAATGATTGTGTTATTGTAGTAGGGTGGGGGTGACCGTTTATTTCAGATTAATATACTCTTAATTGAAGCATGTTAATGTATTATTGAGACGCCATAATAATGTTCAAATGTTTAAACAATTAAGATTTGAAATAAATGAGTTGATAAGGTTTGTACAACATGTTTTTTTTTCGTCGCCTTGACGCACCGCCACTTGATGCAATCGTTTGAAACACTCGTCGCTGTAAATTAGATACTTTGAAACTATGACACTTTATCAAAATACACGTTATTTATGTATTTCATTAAATGTGTATACGTAATTAGACTATGAAGTTCAACTCGAAATGTTACAGAAGCAATGCTCTTCATTTTTTAAAAAGAATGGTTAAAATCGAAGCTACCGTTTTCGAGATATAGCGATTTTTGTATTTTTTATAGCTCATTTTTCCACTCCCTTAATACATGTATTAAAGCATTGTAAAAATAATGTACTAAATTCATATAAGTCCTTGTAACTGCATTAAATAAAGTTCCAAATTATATTATATTTGGCAATATTAGAGAGCGATAATGTGCCATTAGTATCGTTTATTTAAGAAAATAATGGGTTAGTAATGTCTTCAATTTAAAGGGGCATTGTCTGAATTACGCACCTAAATGGTACTTTTTAATAAAGACTTATTTCATAAGATAATAGGTAAAACAAATAATGTCATTAAATAAACTAATGATTGTGTTATTGTAGTAGGGTGGGGGTGACCGTTTATTTCAGATTAATATACTCTTAATTGAAGCATGTTAATGTATTATTGAGACGCCATAATAATTAAGATTCGTATTCGTATAGAGGTAGATGTCAACAAACACAAAATATCCATTTGACAACGTAATATATACATCACCTATAAATCGCATGTTATTATTAAACATATTATACCAATTCGTAAGGTGCGGAAAAATGAAATCAACTTTAGAATGAAAAGTTACAAACATTTCCAAAATGAAATACAAAACTAAACAAACGAAAACAAAACCATAAAAACAAGAACCTATCGAGATTCGAACCAGCAATCTACTTATTCTAAGACGGGAAACATACCACTGAGCTAACTGGGGAGTCAGCTTTTTGAAGAGGCATTTTGCTTATTAACTCTAGCACTGTATTGATCAACCACGGTCAACCCATCAATTTCAATAGAACCCTATGTACGGTCTACCAGAATGAATAGAAAGGAAGTATTGATCATCTTTTAAGATATTATTGGTAGACCGTGGTTAATCGTGTTGAATTCGCAAAAATGATTATTATTTTGAACAGTATGAAAGTGTATATAATGTTAACCGTGGTAGACCGATAATAATAAGTGTATTTCCATACTAAATCATCTCAAGAATAATATTAGTTTAACAAGATAAATTGTTATACCTTATCTTCTTATACCAGTACAACGTATAGCCCTACTAGTGTAGTGGTTTCGACTGACACCGCAGACTCTGTCCGTGGGTTCGAATCTCAGCGCGGCAGTTTAGTTACATTTTAATTTTTACTTCAAATGTTTAAACAATTAAGATTTGAAATAAATGAGTTGATAAGGTTTGTACAACATGTGTTTTTTTTCGTCGCCTTGACGCACCGCCACTTGATGCAATCGTTTGAAACACTCGTCGCTGTAAATTAGATACTTTGAAACTATGACACTTTATCAAAATACACGTTATTTATGTATTTCATTAAATGTGTATACGTAATTAGACTATGAAGTTCAACTCGAAATGTTACAGAAGCAATGCTCTTCATTTCTTAAAAAGAATGGTTAAAATCGAAGCTACCGTTTTCGAGATATAGCGATTTTTGTATTTTTTATAGCTCATTTTTCCACTCCCTTAATACAATCATGTTCAAAACTGTTGGGACACTTCCTGCATGTCCTGTGAAACGGTGGTCCCTCCCCCTAAACTCAATGTTGGTCCATATAAAAGCATCGTCCAGCAACGGGCTGTGTTATATATATCAGCCCCAACATTGGTTGGGGGGGGGGGGGGGTTGAGAGGGATGGCAGCTTTACATAAACTAGTTTTGACTATCATACTTTCAATTGACAGCTTTTTACTAATTTTGAAAGATAATTGATGCGCACGTGTATAGTGTCCCAACAGGTTTTGAACAAGATTGTATTAAAGCATTGTAAAAATAATGTACTAAATTCATATAAGTCCTTGTAACTGCATTAAATAAAGTTCCAAATTATATTATATTTGGCAATATTAGAGAGCGATAATGTGCCATTAGTATCGTTTATTTAAGAAAATAATGGGTTAGTAATGTCTTCAATTTAAAGGGGCATTGTCTGAATTACGCACCTAAATGGTACTTTTTAATAAAGACTTATTTCATAAGATAATAGGTAAAACAAATAATGTCATTAAATAAACTAATGATTGTGTTATTGTAGTAGGGTGGGGGTGACCGTTTATTTCAGATTAATATACTCTTAATTGAAGCATGTTAATGTATTATTGAGACGCCATAATAATGTTCAAATGTTTAAACAATTAAGATTTGAAATAAATGAGTTGATAAGGTTTGTACAACATGTTTTTTTTTTCGTCGCCTTGACGCACCGCCACTTGATGCAATCGTTTGAAACACTCGTCGCTGTAAATTAGATACTTTGAAACTATGACACTTTATCAAAATACACGTTATTTATGTATTTCATTAAATGTGTATACGTAATTAGACTATGAAGTTCAACTCGAAATGTTACAGAAGCAATGCTCTTCATTTTTTAAAAAGAATGGTTAAAATCGAAGCTACCGTTTTCGAGATATAGCGATTTTTGTATTTTTTATAGCTCATTTTTCCACTCCCTTAATACATGTATTAAAGCATTGTAAAAATAATGTACTAAATTCATATAAGTCCTTGTAACTGCATTAAATAAAGTTCCAAATTATATTATATTTGGCAATATTAGAGAGCGATAATGTGCCATTAGTATCGTTTATTTAAGAAAATAATGGGTTAGTAATGTCTTCAATTTAAAGGGGCATTGTCTGAATTACGCACCTAAATGGTACTTTTTAATAAAGACTTATTTCATAAGATAATAGGTAAAACAAATAATGTCATTAAATAAACTAATGATTGTGTTATTGTAGTAGGGTGGGGGTGACCGTTTATTTCAGATTAATATACTCTTAATTGAAGCATGTTAATGTATTATTGAGACGCCATAATAATTAAGATTCGTATTCGTATAGAGGTAGATGTCAACAAACACAAAATATCCATTTGACAACGTAATATATACATCACCTATAAATCGCATGTTATTATTAAACATATTATACCAATTCGTAAGGTGCGGAAAAATGAAATCAACTTTAGAATGAAAAGTTACAAACATTTCCAAAATGAAATACAAAACTAAACAAACGAAAACAAAACCATAAAAACAAGAACCTATCGAGATTCGAACCAGCAATCTACTTATTCTAAGACGGGAAACATACCACTGAGCTAACTGGGGAGTCAGCTTTTTGAAGAGGCATTTTGCTTATTAACTCTAGCACTGTATTGATCAACCACGGTCAACCCATCAATTTCAATAGAACCCTATGTACGGTCTACCAGAATGAATAGAAAGGAAGTATTGATCATCTTTTAAGATATTATTGGTAGACCGTGGTTAATCGTGTTGAATTCGCAAAAATGATTATTATTTTGAACAGTATGAAAGTGTATATAATGTTAACCGTGGTAGACCGATAATAATAAGTGTATTTCCATACTAAATCATCTCAAGAATAATATTAGTTTAACAAGATAAATTGTTATACCTTATCTTCTTATACCAGTACAACGTATAGCCCTACTAGTGTAGTGGTTTCGACTGACACCGCAGACTCTGTCCGTGGGTTCGAATCTCAGCGCGGCAGTTTAGTTACATTTTAATTTTTACTTCAAATGTTTAAACAATTAAGATTTGAAATAAATGAGTTGATAAGGTTTGTACAACATGGTTTTTTTTCTCGTCGCCTTGACGCACCGCGACTTGATGCAATCGTTTGAAACACTCGTCGCTGTAAATTAGATACTTTGAAACTATGACACTTTATCAAAATACACGTTATTTATGTATTTCATTAAATGTGTATACGTAATTAGACTATGAAGTTCAACTCGAAATGTTACAGAAGCAATGCTCTTCATTTCTTAAAAAGAATGGTTAAAATCGAAGCTACCGTTTTCGAGATATAGCGATTTTTGTATTTTTTATAGCTCATTTTTCCACTCCCTTAATACAATCATGTTCAAAACTGTTGGGACACTTCCTGCATGTCCTGTGAAACGGTGGTCCCTCCCCCTAAACTCAATGTTGGTCCATATAAAAGCATCGTCCAGCAACGGGCTGTGTTATATATATCAGCCCCAACATTGGTTGGGGGGGGGGGGTGAGAGGGATGGCAGCTTTACATAAACTAGTTTTGACTATCATACTTTCAATTGACAGCTTTTTACTAATTTTGAAAGATAATTGATGCGCACGTGTATAGTGTCCCAACAGGTTTTGAACAAGATTGTATTAAAGCATTGTAAAAATAATGTACTAAATTCATATAAGTCCTTGTAACTGCATTAAATAAAGTTCCAAATTATATTATATTTGGCAATATTAGAGAGCGATAATGTGCCATTAGTATCGTTTATTTAAGAAAATAATGGGTTAGTAATGTCTTCAATTTAAAGGGGCATTGTCTGAATTACGCACCTAAATGGTACTTTTTAATAAAGACTTATTTCATAAGATAATAGGTAAAACAAATAATGTCATTAAATAAACTAATGATTGTGTTATTGTAGTAGGGTGGGGGTGACCGTTTATTTCAGATTAATATACTCTTAATTGAAGCATGTTAATGTATTATTGAGACGCCATAATAATGTTCAAATGTTTAAACAATTAAGATTTGAAATAAATGAGTTGATAAGGTTTGTACAACATGGTTTTTTTTTCGTCGCCTTGACGCACCGCCACTTGATGCAATCGTTTGAAACACTCGTCGCTGTAAATTAGATACTTTGAAACTATGACACTTTATCAAAATACACGTTATTTATGTATTTCATTAAATGTGTATACGTAATTAGACTATGAAGTTCAACTCGAAATGTTACAGAAGCAATGCTCTTCATTTTTTAAAAAGAATGGTTAAAATCGAAGCTACCGTTTTCGAGATATAGCGATTTTTGTATTTTTTATAGCTCATTTTTCCACTCCCTTAATACATGTATTAAAGCATTGTAAAAATAATGTACTAAATTCATATAAGTCCTTGTAACTGCATTACATAAAGTTCCAAATTATATTATATTTGGCAATATTAGAGAGCGATAATGTGCCATTAGTATCGTTTATTTAAGAAAATAATGGGTTAGTAATGTCTTCAATTTAAAGGGGCATTGTCTGAATTACGCACCTAAATGGTACTTTTTAATAAAGACTTATTTCATAAGATAATAGGTAAAACAAATAATGTCATTAAATAAACTAATGATTGTGTTATTGTAGTAGGGTGGGGGTGACCGTTTATTTCAGATTAATATACTCTTAATTGAAGCATGTTAATGTATTATTGAGACGCCATAATAATTAAGATTCGTATTCGTATAGAGGTAGATGTCAACAAACACAAAATATCCATTTGACAACGTAATATATACATCACCTATAAATCGCATGTTATTATTAAACATATTATACCAATTCGTAAGGTGCGGAAAAATGAAATCAACTTTAGAATGAAAAGTTACAAACATTTCCAAAATGAAATACAAAACTAAACAAACGAAAACAAAACCATAAAAACAAGAACCTATCGAGATTCGAACCAGCAATCTACTTATTCTAAGACGGGAAACATACCACTGAGCTAACTGGGGAGTCAGCTTTTTGAAGAGGCATTTTGCTTATTAACTCTAGCACTGTATTGATCAACCACGGTCAACCCATCAATTTCAATAGAACCCTATGTACGGTCTACCAGAATGAATAGAAAGGAAGTATTGATCATCTTTTAAGATATTATTGGTAGACCGTGGTTAATCGTGTTGAATTCGCAAAAATGATTATTATTTTGAACAGTATGAAAGTGTATATAATGTTAACCGTGGTAGACCGATAATAATAAGTGTATTTCCATACTAAATCATCTCAAGAATAATATTAGTTTAACAAGATAAATTGTTATACCTTATCTTCTTATACCAGTACAACGTATAGCCCTACTAGTGTAGTGGTTTCGACTGACACCGCAGACTCTGTCCGTGGGTTCGAATCTCAGCGCGGCAGTTTAGTTACATTTTAATTTTTACTTCAAATGTTTAAACAATTAAGATTTGAAATAAATGAGTTGATAAGGTTTGTACAACATGTTTTTTTTTTCGTCGCCTTGACGCACCGCCACTTGATGCAATCGTTTGAAACACTCGTCGCTGTAAATTAGATACTTTGAAACTATGACACTTTATCAAAATACACGTTATTTATGTATTTCATTAAATGTGTATACGTAATTAGACTATGAAGTTCAACTCGAAATGTTACAGAAGCAATGCTCTTCATTTCTTAAAAAGAATGGTTAAAATCGAAGCTACCGTTTTCGAGATATAGCGATTTTTGTATTTTTTATAGCTCATTTTTCCACTCCCTTAATACAATCATGTTCAAAACTGTTGGGACACTTCCTGCATGTCCTGTGAAACGGTGGTCCCTCCCCCTAAACTCAATGTTGGTCCATATAAAAGCATCGTCCAGCAACGGGCTGTGTTATATATATCAGCCCCAACATTGGTTGGGGGGGGGGGGGTGAGAGGGATGGCAGCTTTACATAAACTAGTTTTGACTATCATACTTTCAATTGACAGCTTTTTACTAATTTTGAAAGATAATTGATGCGCACGTGTATAGTGTCCCAACAGGTTTTGAACAAGATTGTATTAAAGCATTGTAAAAATAATGTACTAAATTCATATAAGTCCTTGTAACTGCATTAAATAAAGTTCCAAATTATATTATATTTGGCAATATTAGAGAGCGATAATGTGCCATTAGTATCGTTTATTTAAGAAAATAATGGGTTAGTAATGTCTTCAATTTAAAGGGGCATTGTCTGAATTACGCACCTAAATGGTACTTTTTAATAAAGACTTATTTCATAAGATAATAGGTAAAACAAATAATGTCATTAAATAAACTAATGATTGTGTTATTGTAGTAGGGTGGGGGTGACCGTTTATTTCAGATTAATATACTCTTAATTGAAGCATGTTAATGTATTATTGAGACGCCATAATAATGTTCAAATGTTTAAACAATTAAGATTTGAAATAAATGAGTTGATAAGGTTTGTACAACATGGTTTTTTTTTCGTCGCCTTGACGCACCGCCACTTGATGCAATCGTTTGAAACACTCGTCGCTGTAAATTAGATACTTTGAAACTATGACACTTTATCAAAATACACGTTATTTATGTATTTCATTAAATGTGTATACGTAATTAGACTATGAAGTTCAACTCGAAATGTTACAGAAGCAATGCTCTTCATTTTTTAAAAAGAATGGTTAAAATCGAAGCTACCGTTTTCGAGATATAGCGATTTTTGTATTTTTTATAGCTCATTTTTCCACTCCCTTAATACATGTATTAAAGCATTGTAAAAATAATGTACTAAATTCATATAAGTCCTTGTAACTGCATTACATAAAGTTCCAAATTATATTATATTTGGCAATATTAGAGAGCGATAATGTGCCATTAGTATCGTTTATTTAAGAAAATAATGGGTTAGTAATGTCTTCAATTTAAAGGGGCATTGTCTGAATTACGCACCTAAATGGTACTTTTTAATAAAGACTTATTTCATAAGATAATAGGTAAAACAAATAATGTCATTAAATAAACTAATGATTGTGTTATTGTAGTAGGGTGGGGGTGACCGTTTATTTCAGATTAATATACTCTTAATTGAAGCATGTTAATGTATTATTGAGACGCCATAATAATTAAGATTCGTATTCGTATAGAGGTAGATGTCAACAAACACAAAATATCCATTTGACAACGTAATATATACATCACCTATAAATCGCATGTTATTATTAAACATATTATACCAATTCGTAAGGTGCGGAAAAATGAAATCAACTTTAGAATGAAAAGTTACAAACATTTCCAAAATGAAATACAAAACTAAACAAACGAAAACAAAACCATAAAAACAAGAACCTATCGAGATTCGAACCAGCAATCTACTTATTCTAAGACGGGAAACATACCACTGAGCTAACTGGGGAGTCAGCTTTTTGAAGAGGCATTTTGCTTATTAACTCTAGCACTGTATTGATCAACCACGGTCAACCCATCAATTTCAATAGAACCCTATGTACGGTCTACCAGAATGAATAGAAAGGAAGTATTGATCATCTTTTAAGATATTATTGGTAGACCGTGGTTAATCGTGTTGAATTCGCAAAAATGATTATTATTTTGAACAGTATGAAAGTGTATATAATGTTAACCGTGGTAGACCGATAATAATAAGTGTATTTCCATACTAAATCATCTCAAGAATAATATTAGTTTAACAAGATAAATTGTTATACCTTATCTTCTTATACCAGTACAACGTATAGCCCTACTAGTGTAGTGGTTTCGACTGACACCGCAGACTCTGTCCGTGGGTTCGAATCTCAGCGCGGCAGTTTAGTTACATTTTAATTTTTACTTCAAATGTTTAAACAATTAAGATTTGAAATAAATGAGTTGATAAGGTTTGTACAACATGTTTTTTTTTTCGTCGCCTTGACGCACCGCCACTTGATGCAATCGTTTGAAACACTCGTCGCTGTAAATTAGATACTTTGAAACTATGACACTTTATCAAAATACACGTTATTTATGTATTTCATTAAATGTGTATACGTAATTAGACTATGAAGTTCAACTCGAAATGTTACAGAAGCAATGCTCTTCATTTCTTAAAAAGAATGGTTAAAATCGAAGCTACCGTTTTCGAGATATAGCGATTTTTGTATTTTTTATAGCTCATTTTTCCACTCCCTTAATACAATCATGTTCAAAACTGTTGGGACACTTCCTGCATGTCCTGTGAAACGGTGGTCCCTCCCCCTAAACTCAATGTTGGTCCATATAAAAGCATCGTCCAGCAACGGGCTGTGTTATATATATCAGCCCCAACATTGGTTGGGGGGGGGGGGGGTGAGAGGGATGGCAGCTTTACATAAACTAGTTTTGACTATCATACTTTCAATTGACAGCTTTTTACTAATTTTGAAAGATAATTGATGCGCACGTGTATAGTGTCCCAACAGGTTTTGAACAAGATTGTATTAAAGCATTGTAAAAATAATGTACTAAATTCATATAAGTCCTTGTAACTGCATTAAATAAAGTTCCAAATTATATTATATTTGGCAATATTAGAGAGCGATAATGTGCCATTAGTATCGTTTATTTAAGAAAATAATGGGTTAGTAATGTCTTCAATTTAAAGGGGCATTGTCTGAATTACGCACCTAAATGGTACTTTTTAATAAAGACTTATTTCATAAGATAATAGGTAAAACAAATAATGTCATTAAATAAACTAATGATTGTGTTATTGTAGTAGGGTGGGGGTGACCGTTTATTTCAGATTAATATACTCTTAATTGAAGCATGTTAATGTATTATTGAGACGCCATAATAATGTTCAAATGTTTAAACAATTAAGATTTGAAATAAATGAGTTGATAAGGTTTGTACAACATGGTTTTTTTTTCGTCGCCTTGACGCACCGCCACTTGATGCAATCGTTTGAAACACTCGTCGCTGTAAATTAGATACTTTGAAACTATGACACTTTATCAAAATACACGTTATTTATGTATTTCATTAAATGTGTATACGTAATTAGACTATGAAGTTCAACTCGAAATGTTACAGAAGCAATGCTCTTCATTTTTTAAAAAGAATGGTTAAAATCGAAGCTACCGTTTTCGAGATATAGCGATTTTTGTATTTTTTATAGCTCATTTTTCCACTCCCTTAATACATGTATTAAAGCATTGTAAAAATAATGTACTAAATTCATATAAGTCCTTGTAACTGCATTACATAAAGTTCCAAATTATATTATATTTGGCAATATTAGAGAGCGATAATGTGCCATTAGTATCGTTTATTTAAGAAAATAATGGGTTAGTAATGTCTTCAATTTAAAGGGGCATTGTCTGAATTACGCACCTAAATGGTACTTTTTAATAAAGACTTATTTCATAAGATAATAGGTAAAACAAATAATGTCATTAAATAAACTAATGATTGTGTTATTGTAGTAGGGTGGGGGTGACCGTTTATTTCAGATTAATATACTCTTAATTGAAGCATGTTAATGTATTATTGAGACGCCATAATAATTAAGATTCGTATTCGTATAGAGGTAGATGTCAACAAACACAAAATATCCATTTGACAACGTAATATATACATCACCTATAAATCGCATGTTATTATTAAACATATTATACCAATTCGTAAGGTGCGGAAAAATGAAATCAACTTTAGAATGAAAAGTTACAAACATTTCCAAAATGAAATACAAAACTAAACAAACGAAAACAAAACCATAAAAACAAGAACCTATCGAGATTCGAACCAGCAATCTACTTATTCTAAGACGGGAAACATACCACTGAGCTAACTGGGGAGTCAGCTTTTTGAAGAGGCATTTTGCTTATTAACTCTAGCACTGTATTGATCAACCACGGTCAACCCATCAATTTCAATAGAACCCTATGTACGGTCTACCAGAATGAATAGAAAGGAAGTATTGATCATCTTTTAAGATATTATTGGTAGACCGTGGTTAATCGTGTTGAATTCGCAAAAATGATTATTATTTTGAACAGTATGAAAGTGTATATAATGTTAACCGTGGTAGACCGATAATAATAAGTGTATTTCCATACTAAATCATCTCAAGAATAATATTAGTTTAACAAGATAAATTGTTATACCTTATCTTCTTATACCAGTACAACGTATAGCCCTACTAGTGTAGTGGTTTCGACTGACACCGCAGACTCTGTCCGTGGGTTCGAATCTCAGCGCGGCAGTTTAGTTACATTTTAATTTTTACTTCAAATGTTTAAACAATTAAGATTTGAAATAAATGAGTTGATAAGGTTTGTACAACATGTTTTTTTTTTCGTCGCCTTGACGCACCGCCACTTGATGCAATCGTTTGAAACACTCGTCGCTGTAAATTAGATACTTTGAAACTATGACACTTTATCAAAATACACGTTATTTATGTATTTCATTAAATGTGTATACGTAATTAGACTATGAAGTTCAACTCGAAATGTTACAGAAGCAATGCTCTTCATTTCTTAAAAAGAATGGTTAAAATCGAAGCTACCGTTTTCGAGATATAGCGATTTTTGTATTTTTTATAGCTCATTTTTCCACTCCCTTAATACAATCATGTTCAAAACTGTTGGGACACTTCCTGCATGTCCTGTGAAACGGTGGTCCCTCCCCCTAAACTCAATGTTGGTCCATATAAAAGCATCGTCCAGCAACGGGCTGTGTTATATATATCAGCCCCAACATTGGTTGGGGGGGGGGGGGTGAGAGGGATGGCAGCTTTACATAAACTAGTTTTGACTATCATACTTTCAATTGACAGCTTTTTACTAATTTTGAAAGATAATTGATGCGCACGTGTATAGTGTCCCAACAGGTTTTGAACAAGATTGTATTAAAGCATTGTAAAAATAATGTACTAAATTCATATAAGTCCTTGTAACTGCATTAAATAAAGTTCCAAATTATATTATATTTGGCAATATTAGAGAGCGATAATGTGCCATTAGTATCGTTTATTTAAGAAAATAATGGGTTAGTAATGTCTTCAATTTAAAGGGGCATTGTCTGAATTACGCACCTAAATGGTACTTTTTAATAAAGACTTATTTCATAAGATAATAGGTAAAACAAATAATGTCATTAAATAAACTAATGATTGTGTTATTGTAGTAGGGTGGGGGTGACCGTTTATTTCAGATTAATATACTCTTAATTGAAGCATGTTAATGTATTATTGAGACGCCATAATAATGTTCAAATGTTTAAACAATTAAGATTTGAAATAAATGAGTTGATAAGGTTTGTAAAACATGGTTTTTTTTTCGTCGCCTTGACGCACCGCCACTTGATGCAATCGTTTGAAACACTCGTCGCTGTAAATTAGATACTTTGAAACTATGACACTTTATCAAAATACACGTTATTTATGTATTTCATTAAATGTGTATACGTAATTAGACTATGAAGTTCAACTCGAAATGTTACAGAAGCAATGCTCTTCATTTTTTAAAAAGAATGGTTAAAATCGAAGCTACCGTTTTCGAGATATAGCGATTTTTGTATTTTTTATAGCTCATTTTTCCACTCCCTTAATACATGTATTAAAGCATTGTAAAAATAATGTACTAAATTCATATAAGTCCTTGTAACTGCATTACATAAAGTTCCAAATTATATTATATTTGGCAATATTAGAGAGCGATAATGTGCCATTAGTATCGTTTATTTAAGAAAATAATGGGTTAGTAATGTCTTCAATTTAAAGGGGCATTGTCTGAATTACGCACCTAAATGGTACTTTTTAATAAAGACTTATTTCATAAGATAATAGGTAAAACAAATAATGTCATTAAATAAACTAATGATTGTGTTATTGTAGTAGGGTGGGGGTGACCGTTTATTTCAGATTAATATACTCTTAATTGAAGCATGTTAATGTATTATTGAGACGCCATAATAATTAAGATTCGTATTCGTATAGAGGTAGATGTCAACAAACACAAAATATCCATTTGACAACGTAATATATACATCACCTATAAATCGCATGTTATTATTAAACATATTATACCAATTCGTAAGGTGCGGAAAAATGAAATCAACTTTAGAATGAAAAGTTACAAACATTTCCAAAATGAAATACAAAACTAAACAAACGAAAACAAAACCATAAAAACAAGAACCTATCGAGATTCGAACCAGCAATCTACTTATTCTAAGACGGGAAACATACCACTGAGCTAACTGGGGAGTCAGCTTTTTGAAGAGGCATTTTGCTTATTAACTCTAGCACTGTATTGATCAACCACGGTCAACCCATCAATTTCAATAGAACCCTATGTACGGTCTACCAGAATGAATAGAAAGGAAGTATTGATCATCTTTTAAGATATTATTGGTAGACCGTGGTTAATCGTGTTGAATTCGCAAAAATGATTATTATTTTGAACAGTATGAAAGTGTATATAATGTTAACCGTGGTAGACCGATAATAATAAGTGTATTTCCATACTAAATCATCTCAAGAATAATATTAGTTTAACAAGATAAATTGTTATACCTTATCTTCTTATACCAGTACAACGTATAGCCCTACTAGTGTAGTGGTTTCGACTGACACCGCAGACTCTGTCCGTGGGTTCGAATCTCAGCGCGGCAGTTTAGTTACATTTTAATTTTTACTTCAAATGTTTAAACAATTAAGATTTGAAATAAATGAGTTGATAAGGTTTGTACAACATGTTTTTTTTTTCGTCGCCTTGACGCACCGCCACTTGATGCAATCGTTTGAAACACTCGTCGCTGTAAATTAGATACTTTGAAACTATGACACTTTATCAAAATACACGTTATTTATGTATTTCATTAAATGTGTATACGTAATTAGACTATGAAGTTCAACTCGAAATGTTACAGAAGCAATGCTCTTCATTTCTTAAAAAGAATGGTTAAAATCGAAGCTACCGTTTTCGAGATATAGCGATTTTTGTATTTTTTATAGCTCATTTTTCCACTCCCTTAATACAATCATGTTCAAAACTGTTGGGACACTTCCTGCATGTCCTGTGAAACGGTGGTCCCTCCCCCTAAACTCAATGTTGGTCCATATAAAAGCATCGTCCAGCAACGGGCTGTGTTATATATATCAGCCCCAACATTGGTTGGGGGGGGGGGGGGGTGAGAGGGATGGCAGCTTTACATAAACTAGTTTTGACTATCATACTTTCAATTGACAGCTTTTTACTAATTTTGAAAGATAATTGATGCGCACGTGTATAGTGTCCCAACAGGTTTTGAACAAGATTGTATTAAAGCATTGTAAAAATAATGTACTAAATTCATATAAGTCCTTGTAACTGCATTAAATAAAGTTCCAAATTATATTATATTTGGCAATATTAGAGAGCGATAATGTGCCATTAGTATCGTTTATTTAAGAAAATAATGGGTTAGTAATGTCTTCAATTTAAAGGGGCATTGTCTGAATTACGCACCTAAATGGTACTTTTTAATAAAGACTTATTTCATAAGATAATAGGTAAAACAAATAATGTCATTAAATAAACTAATGATTGTGTTATTGTAGTAGGGTGGGGGTGACCGTTTATTTCAGATTAATATACTCTTAATTGAAGCATGTTAATGTATTATTGAGACGCCATAATAATGTTCAAATGTTTAAACAATTAAGATTTGAAATAAATGAGTTGATAAGGTTTGTACAACATGGTTTTTTTTTCGTCGCCTTGACGCACCGCCACTTGATGCAATCGTTTGAAACACTCGTCGCTGTAAATTAGATACTTTGAAACTATGACACTTTATCAAAATACACGTTATTTATGTATTTCATTAAATGTGTATACGTAATTAGACTATGAAGTTCAACTCGAAATGTTACAGAAGCAATGCTCTTCATTTTTTAAAAAGAATGGTTAAAATCGAAGCTACCGTTTTCGAGATATAGCGATTTTTGTATTTTTTATAGCTCATTTTTCCACTCCCTTAATACATGTATTAAAGCATTGTAAAAATAATGTACTAAATTCATATAAGTCCTTGTAACTGCATTACATAAAGTTCCAAATTATATTATATTTGGCAATATTAGAGAGCGATAATGTGCCATTAGTATCGTTTATTTAAGAAAATAATGGGTTAGTAATGTCTTCAATTTAAAGGGGCATTGTCTGAATTACGCACCTAAATGGTACTTTTTAATAAAGACTTATTTCATAAGATAATAGGTAAAACAAATAATGTCATTAAATAAACTAATGATTGTGTTATTGTAGTAGGGTGGGGGTGACCGTTTATTTCAGATTAATATACTCTTAATTGAAGCATGTTAATGTATTATTGAGACGCCATAATAATTAAGATTCGTATTCGTATAGAGGTAGATGTCAACAAACACAAAATATCCATTTGACAACGTAATATATACATCACCTATAAATCGCATGTTATTATTAAACATATTATACCAATTCGTAAGGTGCGGAAAAATGAAATCAACTTTAGAATGAAAAGTTACAAACATTTCCAAAATGAAATACAAAACTAAACAAACGAAAACAAAACCATAAAAACAAGAACCTATCGAGATTCGAACCAGCAATCTACTTATTCTAAGACGGGAAACATACCACTGAGCTAACTGGGGAGT
Organism: Ophiura sarsii; assembly: GCA_035610835.1. NCBI lineage: Eukaryota > Metazoa > Echinodermata > Ophiuroidea > Amphilepidida > Ophiuridae > Ophiura > Ophiura sarsii. Next base: position 26,715,503 of record CM069457.1, read on the forward strand.
CAGCTTTTTGAAGAGGCATTTTGCTTATTAACTCTAGCACTGTATTGATCAACCACGGTCAACCCATCAATTTCAATAGAACCCTATGTACGGTCTACCAGAATGAATAGAAAGGAAGTATTGATCATCTTTTAAGATATTATTGGTAGACCGTGGTTAATCGTGTTGAATTCGCAAAAATGATTATTATTTTGAACAGTATGAAAGTGTATATAATGTTAACCGTGGTAGACCGATAATAATAAGTGTATTTCCATACTAAATCATCTCAAGAATAATATTAGTTTAACAAGATAAATTGTTATACCTTATCTTCTTATACCAGTACAACGTATAGCCCTACTAGTGTAGTGGTTTCGACTGACACCGCAGACTCTGTCCGTGGGTTCGAATCTCAGCGCGGCAGTTTAGTTACATTTTAATTTTTACTTCAAATGTTTAAACAATTAAGATTTGAAATAAATGAGTTGATAAGGTTTGTACAACATGTTTTTTTTTTCGTCGCCTTGACGCACCGCCACTTGATGCAATCGTTTGAAACACTCGTCGCTGTAAATTAGATACTTTGAAACTATGACACTTTATCAAAATACACGTTATTTATGTATTTCATTAAATGTGTATACGTAATTAGACTATGAAGTTCAACTCGAAATGTTACAGAAGCAATGCTCTTCATTTCTTAAAAAGAATGGTTAAAATCGAAGCTACCGTTTTCGAGATATAGCGATTTTTGTATTTTTTATAGCTCATTTTTCCACTCCCTTAATACAATCATGTTCAAAACTGTTGGGACACTTCCTGCATGTCCTGTGAAACGGTGGTCCCTCCCCCTAAACTCAATGTTGGTCCATATAAAAGCATCGTCCAGCAACGGGCTGTGTTATATATATCAGCCCCAACATTGGTTGGGGGGGGGGGTGAGAGGGATGGCAGCTTTACATAAACTAGTTTTGACTATCATACTTTCAATTGACAGCTTTTTACTAATTTTGAAAGATAATTGATGCGCACGTGTATAGTGTCCCAACAGGTTTTGAACAAGATTGTATTAAAGCATTGTAAAAATAATGTACTAAATTCATATAAGTCCTTGTAACTGCATTAAATAAAGTTCCAAATTATATTATATTTGGCAATATTAGAGAGCGATAATGTGCCATTAGTATCGTTTATTTAAGAAAATAATGGGTTAGTAATGTCTTCAATTTAAAGGGGCATTGTCTGAATTACGCACCTAAATGGTACTTTTTAATAAAGACTTATTTCATAAGATAATAGGTAAAACAAATAATGTCATTAAATAAACTAATGATTGTGTTATTGTAGTAGGGTGGGGGTGACCGTTTATTTCAGATTAATATACTCTTAATTGAAGCATGTTAATGTATTATTGAGACGCCATAATAATGTTCAAATGTTTAAACAATTAAGATTTGAAATAAATGAGTTGATAAGGTTTGTACAACATGGTTTTTTTTTCGTCGCCTTGACGCACCGCCACTTGATGCAATCGTTTGAAACACTCGTCGCTGTAAATTAGATACTTTGAAACTATGACACTTTATCAAAATACACGTTATTTATGTATTTCATTAAATGTGTATACGTAATTAGACTATGAAGTTCAACTCGAAATGTTACAGAAGCAATGCTCTTCATTTTTTTAAAAGAATGGTTAAAATCGAAGCTACCGTTTTCGAGATATAGCGATTTTTGTATTTTTTATAGCTCATTTTTCCACTCCCTTAATACATGTATTAAAGCATTGTAAAAATAATGTACTAAATTCATATAAGTCCTTGTAACTGCATTACATAAAGTTCCAAATTATATTATATTTGGCAATATTAGAGAGCGATAATGTGCCATTAGTATCGTTTATTTAAGAAAATAATGGGTTAGTAATGTCTTCAATTTAAAGGGGCATTGTCTGAATTACGCACCTAAATGGTACTTTTTAATAAAGACTTATTTCATAAGATAATAGGTAAAACAAATAATGTCATTAAATAAACTAATGATTGTGTTATTGTAGTAGGGTGGGGGTGACCGTTTATTTCAGATTAATATACTCTTAATTGAAGCATGTTAATGTATTATTGAGACGCCATAATAATTAAGATTCGTATTCGTATAGAGGTAGATGTCAACAAACACAAAATATCCATTTGACAACGTAATATATACATCACCTATAAATCGCATGTTATTATTAAACATATTATACCAATTCGTAAGGTGCGGAAAAATGAAATCAACTTTAGAATGAAAAGTTACAAACATTTCCAAAATGAAATACAAAACTAAACAAACGAAAACAAAACCATAAAAACAAGAACCTATCGAGATTCGAACCAGCAATCTACTTATTCTAAGACGGGAAACATACCACTGAGCTAACTGGGGAGTCAGCTTTTTGAAGAGGCATTTTGCTTATTAACTCTAGCACTGTATTGATCAACCACGGTCAACCCATCAATTTCAATAGAACCCTATGTACGGTCTACCAGAATGAATAGAAAGGAAGTATTGATCATCTTTTAAGATATTATTGGTAGACCGTGGTTAATCGTGTTGAATTCGCAAAAATGATTATTATTTTGAACAGTATGAAAGTGTATATAATGTTAACCGTGGTAGACCGATAATAATAAGTGTATTTCCATACTAAATCATCTCAAGAATAATATTAGTTTAACAAGATAAATTGTTATACCTTATCTTCTTATACCAGTACAACGTATAGCCCTACTAGTGTAGTGGTTTCGACTGACACCGCAGACTCTGTCCGTGGGTTCGAATCTCAGCGCGGCAGTTTAGTTACATTTTAATTTTTACTTCAAATGTTTAAACAATTAAGATTTGAAATAAATGAGTTGATAAGGTTTGTACAACATGTTTTTTTTTTCGTCGCCTTGACGCACCGCCACTTGATGCAATCGTTTGAAACACTCGTCGCTGTAAATTAGATACTTTGAAACTATGACACTTTATCAAAATACACGTTATTTATGTATTTCATTAAATGTGTATACGTAATTAGACTATGAAGTTCAACTCGAAATGTTACAGAAGCAATGCTCTTCATTTCTTAAAAAGAATGGTTAAAATCGAAGCTACCGTTTTCGAGATATAGCGATTTTTGTATTTTTTATAGCTCATTTTTCCACTCCCTTAATACAATCATGTTCAAAACTGTTGGGACACTTCCTGCATGTCCTGTGAAACGGTGGTCCCTCCCCCTAAACTCAATGTTGGTCCATATAAAAGCATCGTCCAGCAACGGGCTGTGTTATATATATCAGCCCCAACATTGGTTGGGGGGGGGGGGGGGGGTTGAGAGGGATGGCAGCTTTACATAAACTAGTTTTGACTATCATACTTTCAATTGACAGCTTTTTACTAATTTTGAAAGATAATTGATGCGCACGTGTATAGTGTCCCAACAGGTTTTGAACAAGATTGTATTAAAGCATTGTAAAAATAATGTACTAAATTCATATAAGTCCTTGTAACTGCATTAAATAAAGTTCCAAATTATATTATATTTGGCAATATTAGAGAGCGATAATGTGCCATTAGTATCGTTTATTTAAGAAAATAATGGGTTAGTAATGTCTTCAATTTAAAGGGGCATTGTCTGAATTACGCACCTAAATGGTACTTTTTAATAAAGACTTATTTCATAAGATAATAGGTAAAACAAATAATGTCATTAAATAAACTAATGATTGTGTTATTGTAGTAGGGTGGGGGTGACCGTTTATTTCAGATTAATATACTCTTAATTGAAGCATGTTAATGTATTATTGAGACGCCATAATAATGTTCAAATGTTTAAACAATTAAGATTTGAAATAAATGAGTTGATAAGGTTTGTACAACATGGTTTTTTTTTCGTCGCCTTGACGCACCGCCACTTGATGCAATCGTTTGAAACACTCGTCGCTGTAAATTAGATACTTTGAAACTATGACACTTTATCAAAATACACGTTATTTATGTATTTCATTAAATGTGTATACGTAATTAGACTATGAAGTTCAACTCGAAATGTTACAGAAGCAATGCTCTTCATTTTTTAAAAAGAATGGTTAAAATCGAAGCTACCGTTTTCGAGATATAGCGATTTTTGTATTTTTTATAGCTCATTTTTCCACTCCCTTAATACATGTATTAAAGCATTGTAAAAATAATGTACTAAATTCATATAAGTCCTTGTAACTGCATTACATAAAGTTCCAAATTATATTATATTTGGCAATATTAGAGAGCGATAATGTGCCATTAGTATCGTTTATTTAAGAAAATAATGGGTTAGTAATGTCTTCAATTTAAAGGGGCATTGTCTGAATTACGCACCTAAATGGTACTTTTTAATAAAGACTTATTTCATAAGATAATAGGTAAAACAAATAATGTCATTAAATAAACTAATGATTGTGTTATTGTAGTAGGGTGGGGGTGACCGTTTATTTCAGATTAATATACTCTTAATTGAAGCATGTTAATGTATTATTGAGACGCCATAATAATTAAGATTCGTATTCGTATAGAGGTAGATGTCAACAAACACAAAATATCCATTTGACAACGTAATATATACATCACCTATAAATCGCATGTTATTATTAAACATATTATACCAATTCGTAAGGTGCGGAAAAATGAAATCAACTTTAGAATGAAAAGTTACAAACATTTCCAAAATGAAATACAAAACTAAACAAACGAAAACAAAACCATAAAAACAAGAACCTATCGAGATTCGAACCAGCAATCTACTTATTCTAAGACGGGAAACATACCACTGAGCTAACTGGGGAGTCAGCTTTTTGAAGAGGCATTTTGCTTATTAACTCTAGCACTGTATTGATCAACCACGGTCAACCCATCAATTTCAATAGAACCCTATGTACGGTCTACCAGAATGAATAGAAAGGAAGTATTGATCATCTTTTAAGATATTATTGGTAGACCGTGGTTAATCGTGTTGAATTCGCAAAAATGATTATTATTTTGAACAGTATGAAAGTGTATATAATGTTAACCGTGGTAGACCGATAATAATAAGTGTATTTCCATACTAAATCATCTCAAGAATAATATTAGTTTAACAAGATAAATTGTTATACCTTATCTTCTTATACCAGTACAACGTATAGCCCTACTAGTGTAGTGGTTTCGACTGACACCGCAGACTCTGTCCGTGGGTTCGAATCTCAGCGCGGCAGTTTAGTTACATTTTAATTTTTACTTCAAATGTTTAAACAATTAAGATTTGAAATAAATGAGTTGATAAGGTTTGTACAACATGTTTTTTTTTTCGTCGCCTTGACGCACCACCACTTGATGCAATCGTTTGAAACACTCGTCGCTGTAAATTAGATACTTTGAAACTATGACACTTTATCAAAATACACGTTATTTATGTATTTCATTAAATGTGTATACGTAATTAGACTATGAAGTTCAACTCGAAATGTTACAGAAGCAATGCTCTTCATTTCTTAAAAAGAATGGTTAAAATCGAAGCTACCGTTTTCGAGATATAGCGATTTTTGTATTTTTTATAGCTCATTTTTCCACTCCCTTAATACAATCATGTTCAAAACTGTTGGGACACTTCCTGCATGTCCTGTGAAACGGTGGTCCCTCCCCCTAAACTCAATGTTGGTCCATATAAAAGCATCGTCCAGCAACGGGCTGTGTTATATATATCAGCCCCAACATTGGTTGGGGGGGGGGGGGTTGAGAGGGATGGCAGCTTTACATAAACTAGTTTTGACTATCATACTTTCAATTGACAGCTTTTTACTAATTTTGAAAGATAATTGATGCGCACGTGTATAGTGTCCCAACAGGTTTTGAACAAGATTGTATTAAAGCATTGTAAAAATAATGTACTAAATTCATATAAGTCCTTGTAACTGCATTAAATAAAGTTCCAAATTATATTATATTTGGCAATATTAGAGAGCGATAATGTGCCATTAGTATCGTTTATTTAAGAAAATAATGGGTTAGTAATGTCTTCAATTTAAAGGGGCATTGTCTGAATTACGCACCTAAATGGTACTTTTTAATAAAGACTTATTTCATAAGATAATAGGTAAAACAAATAATGTCATTAAATAAACTAATGATTGTGTTATTGTAGTAGGGTGGGGGTGACCGTTTATTTCAGATTAATATACTCTTAATTGAAGCATGTTAATGTATTATTGAGACGCCATAATAATGTTCAAATGTTTAAACAATTAAGATTTGAAATAAATGAGTTGATAAGGTTTGTACAACATGGTGTTTTTTTCGTCGCCTTGACGCACCGCCACTTGATGCAATCGTTTGAAACACTCGTCGCTGTAAATTAGATACTTTGAAACTATGACACTTTATCAAAATACACGTTATTTATGTATTTCATTAAATGTGTATACGTAATTAGACTATGAAGTTCAACTCGAAATGTTACAGAAGCAATGCTCTTCATTTTTTAAAAAGAATGGTTAAAATCGAAGCTACCGTTTTCGAGATATAGCGATTTTTGTATTTTTTATAGCTCATTTTTCCACTCCCTTAATACATGTATTAAAGCATTGTAAAAATAATGTACTAAATTCATATAAGTCCTTGTAACTGCATTACATAAAGTTCCAAATTATATTATATTTGGCAATATTAGAGAGCGATAATGTGCCATTAGTATCGTTTATTTAAGAAAATAATGGGTTAGTAATGTCTTCAATTTAAAGGGGCATTGTCTGAATTACGCACCTAAATGGTACTTTTTAATAAAGACTTATTTCATAAGATAATAGGTAAAACAAATAATGTCATTAAATAAACTAATGATTGTGTTATTGTAGTAGGGTGGGGGTGACCGTTTATTTCAGATTAATATACTCTTAATTGAAGCATGTTAATGTATTATTGAGACGCCATAATAATTAAGATTCGTATTCGTATAGAGGTAGATGTCAACAAACACAAAATATCCATTTGACAACGTAATATATACATCACCTATAAATCGCATGTTATTATTAAACATATTATACCAATTCGTAAGGTGCGGAAAAATGAAATCAACTTTAGAATGAAAAGTTACAAACATTTCCAAAATGAAATACAAAACTAAACAAACGAAAACAAAACCATAAAAACAAGAACCTATCGAGATTCGAACCAGCAATCTACTTATTCTAAGACGGGAAACATACCACTGAGCTAACTGGGGAGTCAGCTTTTTGAAGAGGCATTTTGCTTATTAACTCTAGCACTGTATTGATCAACCACGGTCAACCCATCAATTTCAATAGAACCCTATGTACGGTCTACCAGAATGAATAGAAAGGAAGTATTGATCATCTTTTAAGATATTATTGGTAGACCGTGGTTAATCGTGTTGAATTCGCAAAAATGATTATTATTTTGAACAGTATGAAAGTGTATATAATGTTAACCGTGGTAGACCGATAATAATAAGTGTATTTCCATACTAAATCATCTCAAGAATAATATTAGTTTAACAAGATAAATTGTTATACCTTATCTTCTTATACCAGTACAACGTATAGCCCTACTAGTGTAGTGGTTTCGACTGACACCGCAGACTCTGTCCGTGGGTTCGAATCTCAGCGCGGCAGTTTAGTTACATTTTAATTTTTACTTCAAATGTTTAAACAATTAAGATTTGAAATAAATGAGTTGATAAGGTTTGTACAACATGTTTTTTTTTTCGTCGCCTTGACGCACCGCCACTTGATGCAATCGTTTGAAACACTCGTCGCTGTAAATTAGATACTTTGAAACTATGACACTTTATCAAAATACACGTTATTTATGTATTTCATTAAATGTGTATACGTAATTAGACTATGAAGTTCAACTCGAAATGTTACAGAAGCAATGCTCTTCATTTCTTAAAAAGAATGGTTAAAATCGAAGCTACCGTTTTCGAGATATAGCGATTTTTGTATTTTTTATAGCTCATTTTTCCACTCCCTTAATACATGTATTAAAGCATTGTAAAAATAATGTACTAAATTCATATAAGTCCTTGTAACTGCATTAAATAAAGTTCCAAATTATATTATATTTGGCAATATTAGAGAGCGATAATGTGCCATTAGTATCGTTTATTTAAGAAAATAATGGGTTAGTAATGTCTTCAATTTAAAGGGGCATTGTCTGAATTACGCACCTAAATGGTACTTTTTAATAAAGACTTATTTCATAAGATAATAGGTAAAACAAATAATGTCATTAAATAAACTAATGATTGTGTTATTGTAGTAGGGTGGGGGTGACCGTTTATTTCAGATTAATATACTCTTAATTGAAGCATGTTAATGTATTATTGAGACGCCATAATAATTAAGATTCGTATTCGTATAGAGGTAGATGTCAACAAACACAAAATATCCATTTGACAACGTAATACATCACCTATAAATCGCATGTTATTATTAAACATATTATACCAATTCGTAAGGTCCGGAAAAATGAAATCAACTTTAGAATGAAAAGTTACAAACATTTCCAAAATGAAATACAAAACTAAACAAACGAAAACAAAACCATAAAAACAAGAACCTATCGAGATTCGAACCAGCAATCTACTTATTCTAAGACGGGAAACATACCACTGAGCTAACTGGGGAGTCAGCTTTTTGAAAAGGCATTTTGCTTATTAACTCTAGCACTGTATTGATCAACCACGGTCAACCCATCAATTTCAATAGAACCCTATGTACGGTCTACCAGAATGAATAGAAAGGAAGTATTGATCATCTTTTAAGATATTATTGGTAGACCGTGGTTAATCGTGTTGAATTCGCAAAAATGATTATTATTTTGAACAGTATGAAAGTGTATATAATGTTAACCGTGGTAGACCGATAATAATAAGTGTATTTCCATACTAAATCATCTCAAGAATAATATTAGTTTAACAAGATAAATTGTTATACCTTATCTTCTTATACCAGTACAACGTATAGCCCTACTAGTGTAGTGGTTTCGACTGACACCGCAGACTCTGTCCGTGGGTTCGAATCTCAGCGCGGCAGTTTAGTTACATTTTAATTTTTACTTCAAATGTTTAAACAATTAAGATTTGAAATAAATGAGTTGATAAGGTTTGTACAACATGGTTTTTTTTCTCGTCGCCTTGACGCACCGCCACTTGATGCAATCGTTTGAAACACTCGTCGCTGTAAATTAGATACTTTGAAACTATGACACTTTATCAAAATACACGTTATTTATGTATTTCATTAAATGTGTATACGTAATTAGACTATGAAGTTCAACTCGAAATGTTACAGAAGCAATGCTCTTCATTTCTTAAAAAGAATGGTTAAAATCGAAGCTACCGTTTTCGAGATATAGCGATTTTTGTATTTTTTATAGCTCATTTTTCCACTCCCTTAATACAATCATGTTCAAAACTGTTGGGACACTTCCTGCATGTCCTGTGAAACGGTGGTCCCTCCCCCTAAACTCAATGTTGGTCCATATAAAAGCATCGTCCAGCAACGGGCTGTGTTATATATATCAGCCCCAACATTGGTTGGGGGGGGGGGGGGTTGAGAGGGATGGCAGCTTTACATAAACTAGTTTTGACTATCATACTTTCAATTGACAGCTTTTTACTAATTTTGAAAGATAATTGATGCGCACGTGTATAGTGTCCCAACAGGTTTTGAACAAGATTGTATTAAAGCATTGTAAAAATAATGTACTAAATTCATATAAGTCCTTGTAACTGCATTAAATAAAGTTCCAAATTATATTATATTTGGCAATATTAGAGAGCGATAATGTGCCATTAGTATCGTTTATTTAAGAAAATAATGGGTTAGTAATGTCTTCAATTTAAAGGGGCATTGTCTGAATTACGCACCTAAATGGTACTTTTTAATAAAGACTTATTTCATAAGATAATAGGTAAAACAAATAATGTCATTAAATAAACTAATGATTGTGTTATTGTAGTAGGGTGGGGGTGACCGTTTATTTCAGATTAATATACTCTTAATTGAAGCATGTTAATGTATTATTGAGACGCCATAATAATTAAGATTCGTATTCGTATAGAGGTAGATGTCAACAAACACAAAATATCCATTTGACAACGTAATACATCACCTATAAATCGCATGTTATTATTAAACATATTATACCAATTCGTAAGGTCCGGAAAAATGAAATCAACTTTAGAATGAAAAGTTACAAACATTTCCAAAATGAAATACAAAACTAAACAAACGAAAACAAAACCATAAAAACAAGAACCTATCGAGATTCGAACCAGCAATCTACTTATTCTAAGACGGGAAACATACCACTGAGCTAACTGGGGAGTCAGCTTTTTGAAAAGGCATTTTGCTTATTAACTCTAGCACTGTATTGATCAACCACGGTCAACCCATCAATTTCAATAGAACCCTATGTACGGTCTACCAGAATGAATAGAAAGGAAGTATTGATCATCTTTTAAGATATTATTGGTAGACCGTGGTTAATCGTGTTGAATTCGCAAAAATGATTATTATTTTGAACAGTATGAAAGTGTATATAATGTTAACCGTGGTAGACCGATAATAATAAGTGTATTTCCATACTAAATCATCTCAAGAATAATATTAGTTTAACAAGATAAATTGTTATACCTTATCTTCTTATACCAGTACAACGTATAGCCCTACTAGTGTAGTGGTTTCGACTGACACCGCAGACTCTGTCCGTGGGTTCGAATCTCAGCGCGGCAGTTTAGTTACATTTTAATTTTTACTTCAAATGTTTAAACAATTAAGATTTGAAATAAATGAGTTGATAAGGTTTGTACAACATGGGTTTTTTTCTCGTCGCCTTGACGCACCGCCACTTGATGCAATCGTTTGAAACACTCGTCGCTGTAAATTAGATACTTTGAAACTATGACACTTTATCAAAATACACGTTATTTATGTATTTCATTAAATGTGTATACGTAATTAGACTATGAAGTTCAACTCGAAATGTTACAGAAGCAATGCTCTTCATTTCTTAAAAAGAATGGTTAAAATCGAAGCTACCGTTTTCGAGATATAGCGATTTTTGTATTTTTTATAGCTCATTTTTCCACTCCCTTAATACAATCATGTTCAAAACTGTTGGGACACTTCCTGCATGTCCTGTGAAACGGTGGTCCCTCCCCCTAAACTCAATGTTGGTCCATATAAAAGCATCGTCCAGCAACGGGCTGTGTTATATATATCAGCCCCAACATTGGTTGGGGGGGGGGGGGGGTTGAGAGGGATGGCAGCTTTACATAAACTAGTTTTGACTATCATACTTTCAATTGACAGCTTTTTACTAATTTTGAAAGATAATTGATGCGCACGTGTATAGTGTCCCAACAGGTTTTGAACAAGATTGTATTAAAGCATTGTAAAAATAATGTACTAAATTCATATAAGTCCTTGTAACTGCATTAAATAAAGTTCCAAATTATATTATATTTGGCAATATTAGAGAGCGATAATGTGCCATTAGTATCGTTTATTTAAGAAAATAATGGGTTAGTAATGTCTTCAATTTAAAGGGGCATTGTCTGAATTACGCACCTAAATGGTACTTTTTAATAAAGACTTATTTCATAAGATAATAGGTAAAACAAATAATGTCATTAAATAAACTAATGATTGTGTTATTGTAGTAGGGTGGGGGTGACCGTTTATTTCAGATTAATATACTCTTAATTGAAGCATGTTAATGTATTATTGAGACGCCATAATAATTAAGATTCGTATTCGTATAGAGGTAGATGTCAACAAACACAAAATATCCATTTGACAACGTAATACATCACCTATAAATCGCATGTTATTATTAAACATATTATACCAATTCGTAAGGTCCGGAAAAATGAAATCAACTTTAGAATGAAAAGTTACAAACATTTCCAAAATGAAATACAAAACTAAACAAACGAAAACAAAACCATAAAAACAAGAACCTATCGAGATTCGAACCAGCAATCTACTTATTCTAAGACGGGAAACATACCACTGAGCTAACTGGGGAGTCAGCTTTTTGAAAAGGCATTTTGCTTATTAACTCTAGCACTGTATTGATCAACCACGGTCAACCCATCAATTTCAATAGAACCCTATGTACGGTCTACCAGAATGAATAGAAAGGAAGTATTGATCATCTTTTAAGATATTATTGGTAGACCGTGGTTAATCGTGTTGAATTCGCAAAAATGATTATTATTTTGAACAGTATGAAAGTGTATATAATGTTAACCGTGGTAGACCGATAATAATAAGTGTATTTCCATACTAAATCATCTCAAGAATAATATTAGTTTAACAAGATAAATTGTTATACCTTATCTTCTTATACCAGTACAACGTATAGCCCTACTAGTGTAGTGGTTTCGACTGACACCGCAGACTCTGTCCGTGGGTTCGAATCTCAGCGCGGCAGTTTAGTTACATTTTAATTTTTACTTCAAATGTTTAAACAATTAAGATTTGAAATAAATGAGTTGATAAGGTTTGTACAACATGGTTTTTTTTCTCGTCGCCTTGACGCACCGCCACTTGATGCAATCGTTTGAAACACTCGTCGCTGTAAATTAGATACTTTGAAACTATGACACTTTATCAAAATACACGTTATTTATGTATTTCATTAAATGTGTATACGTAATTAGACTATGAAGTTCAACTCGAAATGTTACAGAAGCAATGCTCTTCATTTCTTAAAAAGAATGGTTAAAATCGAAGCTACCGTTTTCGAGATATAGCGATTTTTGTATTTTTTATAGCTCATTTTTCCACTCCCTTAATACAATCATGTTCAAAACTGTTGGGACACTTCCTGCATGTCCTGTGAAACGGTGGTCCCTCCCCCTAAACTCAATGTTGGTCCATATAAAAGCATCGTCCAGCAACGGGCTGTGTTATATATATCAGCCCCAACATTGGTTGGGGGGGGGGGTTGAGAGGGATGGCAGCTTTACATAAACTAGTTTTGACTATCATACTTTCAATTGACAGCTTTTTACTAATTTTGAAAGATAATTGATGCGCACGTGTATAGTGTCCCAACAGGTTTTGAACAAGATTGTATTAAAGCATTGTAAAAATAATGTACTAAATTCATATAAGTCCTTGTAACTGCATTAAATAAAGTTCCAAATTATATTATATTTGGCAATATTAGAGAGCGATAATGTGCCATTAGTATCGTTTATTTAAGAAAATAATGGGTTAGTAATGTCTTCAATTTAAAGGGGCATTGTCTGAATTACGCACCTAAATGGTACTTTTTAATAAAGACTTATTTCATAAGATAATAGGTAAAACAAATAATGTCATTAAATAAACTAATGATTGTGTTATTGTAGTAGGGTGGGGGTGACCGTTTATTTCAGATTAATATACTCTTAATTGAAGCATGTTAATGTATTATTGAGACGCCATAATAATTAAGATTCGTATTCGTATAGAGGTAGATGTCAACAAACACAAAATATCCATTTGACAACGTAATACATCACCTATAAATCGCATGTTATTATTAAACATATTATACCAATTCGTAAGGTCCGGAAAAATGAAATCAACTTTAGAATGAAAAGTTACAAACATTTCCAAAATGAAATACAAAACTAAACAAACGAAAACAAAACCATAAAAACAAGAACCTATCGAGATTCGAACCAGCAATCTACTTATTCTAAGACGGGAAACATACCACTGAGCTAACTGGGGAGTCAGCTTTTTGAAGAGGCATTTTGCTTATTAACTCTAGCACTGTATTGATCAACCACGGTCAACCCATCAATTTCAATAGAACCCTATGTACGGTCTACCAGAATGAATAGAAAGGAAGTATTGATCATCTTTTAAGATATTATTGGTAGACCGTGGTTAATCGTGTTGAATTCGCAAAAATAATTATTATTTTGAACAGTATGAAAGTGTATATAATGTTAACCGTGGTAGACCGATAATAATAAGTGTATTTCCATACTAAATCATCTCAAGAATAATATTAGTTTAACAAGATAAATTGTTATACCTTATCTTCTTATACCAGTACAACGTATAGCCCTACTAGTGTAGTGGTTTCGACTGACACCGCAGACTCTGTCCGTGGGTTCGAATCTCAGCGCGGCAGTTTAGTTACATTTTAATTTTTACTTCAAATGTTTAAACAATTAAGATTTGAAATAAATGAGTTGATAAGGTTTGTACAACATGGTTTTTTTTCTCGTCGCCTTGACGCACCGCCACTTGATGCAATCGTTTGAAACACTCGTCGCTGTAAATTAGATACTTTGAAACTATGACACTTTATCAAAATACACGTTATTTATGTATTTCATTAAATGTGTATACGTAATTAGACTATGAAGTTCAACTCGAAATGTTACAGAAGCAATGCTCTTCATTTCTTAAAAAGAATGGTTAAAATCGAAGCTACCGTTTTCGAGATATAGCGATTTTTGTATTTTTTATAGCTCATTTTTCCACTCCCTTAATACAATCATGTTCAAAACTGTTGGGACACTTCCTGCATGTCCTGTGAAACGGTGGTCCCTCCCCCTAAACTCAATGTTGGTCCATATAAAAGCATCGTCCAGCAACGGGCTGTGTTATATATATCAGCCCCAACATTGGTTGGGGGGGGGGGGGTTGAGAGGGATGGCAGCTTTACATAAACTAGTTTTGACTATCATACTTTCAATTGACAGCTTTTTACTAATTTTGAAAGATAATTGATGCGCACGTGTATAGTGTCCCAACAGGTTTTGAACAAGATTGTATTAAAGCATTGTAAAAATAATGTACTAAATTCATATAAGTCCTTGTAACTGCATTAAATAAAGTTCCAAATTATATTATATTTGGCAATATTAGAGAGCGATAATGTGCCATTAGTATCGTTTATTTAAGAAAATAATGGGTTAGTAATGTCTTCAATTTAAAGGGGCATTGTCTGAATTACGCACCTAAATGGTACTTTTTAATAAAGACTTATTTCATAAGATAATAGGTAAAACAAATAATGTCATTAAATAAACTAATGATTGTGTTATTGTAGTAGGGTGGGGGTGACCGTTTATTTCAGATTAATATACTCTTAATTGAAGCATGTTAATGTATTATTGAGACGCCATAATAATTAAGATTCGTATTCGTATAGAGGTAGATGTCAACAAACACAAAATATCCATTTGACAACGTAATACATCACCTATAAATCGCATGTTATTATTAAACATATTATACCAATTCGTAAGGTCCGGAAAAATGAAATCAACTTTAGAATGAAAAGTTACAAACATTTCCAAAATGAAATACAAAACTAAACAAACGAAAACAAAACCATAAAAACAAGAACCTATCGAGATTCGAACCAGCAATCTACTTATTCTAAGACGGGAAACATACCACTGAGCTAACTGGGGAGTCAGCTTTTTGAAAAGGCATTTTGCTTATTAACTCTAGCACTGTATTGATCAACCACGGTCAACCCATCAATTTCAATAGAACCCTATGTACGGTCTACCAGAATGAATAGAAAGGAAGTATTGATCATCTTTTAAGATATTATTGGTAGACCGTGGTTAATCGTGTTGAATTCGCAAAAATGATTATTATTTTGAACAGTATGAAAGTGTATATAATGTTAACCGTGGTAGACCGATAATAATAAGTGTATTTCCATACTAAATCATCTCAAGAATAATATTAGTTTAACAAGATAAATTGTTATACCTTATCTTCTTATACCAGTACAACGTATAGCCCTACTAGTGTAGTGGTTTCGACTGACACCGCAGACTCTGTCCGTGGGTTCGAATCTCAGCGCGGCAGTTTAGTTACATTTTAATTTTTACTTCAAATGTTTAAACAATTAAGATTTGAAATAAATGAGTTGATAAGGTTTGTACAACATGGTTTTTTTTCTCGTCGCCTTGACGCACCGCCACTTGATGCAATCGTTTGAAACACTCGTCGCTGTAAATTAGATACTTTGAAACTATGACACTTTATCAAAATACACGTTATTTATGTATTTCATTAAATGTGTATACGTAATTAGACTATGAAGTTCAACTCGAAATGTTACAGAAGCAATGCTCTTCATTTCTTAAAAAGAATGGTTAAAATCGAAGCTACCGTTTTCGAGATATAGCGATTTTTGTATTTTTTATAGCTCATTTTTCCACTCCCTTAATACAATCATGTTCAAAACTGTTGGGACACTTCCTGCATGTCCTGTGAAACGGTGGTCCCTCCCCCTAAACTCAATGTTGGTCCATATAAAAGCATCGTCCAGCAACGGGCTGTGTTATATATATCAGCCCCAACATTGGTTGGGGGGGGGGGGTTGAGAGGGATGGCAGCTTTACATAAACTAGTTTTGACTATCATACTTTCAATTGACAGCTTTTTACTAATTTTGAAAGATAATTGATGCGCACGTGTATAGTGTCCCAACAGGTTTTGAACAAGATTGTATTAAAGCATTGTAAAAATAATGTACTAAATTCATATAAGTCCTTGTAACTGCATTAAATAAAGTTCCAAATTATATTATATTTGGCAATATTAGAGAGCGATAATGTGCCATTAGTATCGTTTATTTAAGAAAATAATGGGTTAGTAATGTCTTCAATTTAAAGGGGCATTGTCTGAATTACGCACCTAAATGGTACTTTTTAATAAAGACTTATTTCATAAGATAATAGGTAAAACAAATAATGTCATTAAATAAACTAATGATTGTGTTATTGTAGTAGGGTGGGGGTGACCGTTTATTTCAGATTAATATACTCTTAATTGAAGCATGTTAATGTATTATTGAGACGCCATAATAATTAAGATTCGTATTCGTATAGAGGTAGATGTCAACAAACACAAAATATCCATTTGACAACGTAATACATCACCTATAAATCGCATGTTATTATTAAACATATTATACCAATTCGTAAGGTCCGGAAAAATGAAATCAACTTTAGAATGAAAAGTTACAAACATTTCCAAAATGAAATACAAAACTAAACAAACGAAAACAAAACCATAAAAACAAGAACCTATCGAGATTCGAACCAGCAATCTACTTATTCTAAGACGGGAAACATACCACTGAGCTAACTGGGGAGTCAGCTTTTTGAAGAGGCATTTTGCTTATTAACTCTAGCACTGTATTGATCAACCACGGTCAACCCATCAATTTCAATAGAACCCTATGTACGGTCTACCAGAATGAATAGAAAGGAAGTATTGATCATCTTTTAAGATATTATTGGTAGACCGTGGTTAATCGTGTTGAATTCGCAAAAATAATTATTATTTTGAACAGTATGAAAGTGTATATAATGTTAACCGTGGTAGACCGATAATAATAAGTGTATTTCCATACTAAATCATCTCAAGAATAATATTAGTTTAACAAGATAAATTGTTATACCTTATCTTCTTATACCAGTACAACGTATAGCCCTACTAGTGTAGTGGTTTCGACTGACACCGCAGACTCTGTCCGTGGGTTCGAATCTCAGCGCGGCAGTTTAGTTACATTTTAATTTTTACTTCAAATGTTTAAACAATTAAGATTTGAAATAAATGAGTTGATAAGGTTTGTACAACATGGTTTTTTTTCTCGTCGCCTTGACGCACCGCCACTTGATGCAATCGTTTGAAACACTCGTCGCTGTAAATTAGATACTTTGAAACTATGACACTTTATCAAAATACACGTTATTTATGTATTTCATTAAATGTGTATACGTAATTAGACTATGAAGTTCAACTCGAAATGTTACAGAAGCAATGCTCTTCATTTCTTAAAAAGAATGGTTAAAATCGAAGCTACCGTTTTCGAGATATAGCGATTTTTGTATTTTTTATAGCTCATTTTTCCACTCCCTTAATACAATCATGTTCAAAACTGTTGGGACACTTCCTGCATGTCCTGTGAAACGGTGGTCCCTCCCCCTAAACTCAATGTTGGTCCATATAAAAGCATCGTCCAGCAACGGGCTGTGTTATATATATCAGCCCCAACATTGGTTGGGGGGGGGGGGGGGTTGAGAGGGATGGCAGCTTTACATAAACTAGTTTTGACTATCATACTTTCAATTGACAGCTTTTTACTAATTTTGAAAGATAATTGATGCGCACGTGTATAGTGTCCCAACAGGTTTTGAACAAGATTGTATTAAAGCATTGTAAAAATAATGTACTAAATTCATATAAGTCCTTGTAACTGCATTAAATAAAGTTCCAAATTATATTATATTTGGCAATATTAGAGAGCGATAATGTGCCATTAGTATCGTTTATTTAAGAAAATAATGGGTTAGTAATGTCTTCAATTTAAAGGGGCATTGTCTGAATTACGCACCTAAATGGTACTTTTTAATAAAGACTTATTTCATAAGATAATAGGTAAAACAAATAATGTCATTAAATAAACTAATGATTGTGTTATTGTAGTAGGGTGGGGGTGACCGTTTATTTCAGATTAATATACTCTTAATTGAAGCATGTTAATGTATTATTGAGACGCCATAATAATTAAGATTCGTATTCGTATAGAGGTAGATGTCAACAAACACAAAATATCCATTTGACAACGTAATACATCACCTATAAATCGCATGTTATTATTAAACATATTATACCAATTCGTAAGGTCCGGAAAAATGAAATCAACTTTAGAATGAAAAGTTACAAACATTTCCAAAATGAAATACAAAACTAAACAAACGAAAACAAAACCATAAAAACAAGAACCTATCGAGATTCGAACCAGCAATCTACTTATTCTAAGACGGGAAACATACCACTGAGCTAACTGGGGAGTCAGCTTTTTGAAGAGGCATTTTGCTTATTAACTCTAGCACTGTATTGATCAACCACGGTCAACCCATCAATTTCAATAGAACCCTATGTACGGTCTACCAGAATGAATAGAAAGGAAGTATTGATCATCTTTTAAGATATTATTGGTAGACCGTGGTTAATCGTGTTGAATTCGCAAAAATAATTATTATTTTGAACAGTATGAAAGTGTATATAATGTTAACCGTGGTAGACCGATAATAATAAGTGTATTTCCATACTAAATCATCTCAAGAATAATATTAGTTTAACAAGATAAATTGTTATACCTTATCTTCTTATACCAGTACAACGTATAGCCCTACTAGTGTAGTGGTTTCGACTGACACCGCAGACTCTGTCCGTGGGTTCGAATCTCAGCGCGGCAGTTTAGTTACATTTTAATTTTTACTTCAAATGTTTAAACAATTAAGATTTGAAATAAATGAGTTGATAAGGTTTGTACAACATGGTTTTTTTTCTCGTCGCCTTGACGCACCGCCACTTGATGCAATCGTTTGAAACACTCGTCGCTGTAAATTAGATACTTTGAAACTATGACACTTTATCAAAATACACGTTATTTATGTATTTCATTAAATGTGTATACGTAATTAGACTATGAAGTTCAACTCGAAATGTTACAGAAGCAATGCTCTTCATTTCTTAAAAAGAATGGTTAAAATCGAAGCTACCGTTTTCGAGATATAGCGATTTTTGTATTTTTTATAGCTCATTTTTCCACTCCCTTAATACAATCATGTTCAAAACTGTTGGGACACTTCCTGCATGTCCTGTGAAACGGTGGTCCCTCCCCCTAAACTCAATGTTGGTCCATATAAAAGCATCGTCCAGCAACGGGCTGTGTTATATATATCAGCCCCAACATTGGTTGGGGGGGGGGGGGGGTTGAGAGGGATGGCAGCTTTACATAAACTAGTTTTGACTATCATACTTTCAATTGACAGCTTTTTACTAATTTTGAAAGATAATTGATGCGCACGTGTATAGTGTCCCAACAGGTTTTGAACAAGATTGTAT
Organism: Ophiura sarsii; assembly: GCA_035610835.1. Classification (NCBI taxonomy): domain Eukaryota; kingdom Metazoa; phylum Echinodermata; class Ophiuroidea; order Amphilepidida; family Ophiuridae; genus Ophiura; species Ophiura sarsii. The sequence continues at coordinate 26,735,452 of CM069457.1, forward strand.
TAAAGCATTGTAAAAATAATGTACTAAATTCATATAAGTCCTTGTAACTGCATTAAATAAAGTTCCAAATTATATTATATTTGGCAATATTAGAGAGCGATAATGTGCCATTAGTATCGTTTATTTAAGAAAATAATGGGTTAGTAATGTCTTCAATTTAAAGGGGCATTGTCTGAATTACGCACCTAAATGGTACTTTTTAATAAAGACTTATTTCATAAGATAATAGGTAAAACAAATAATGTCATTAAATAAACTAATGATTGTGTTATTGTAGTAGGGTGGGGGTGACCGTTTATTTCAGATTAATATACTCTTAATTGAAGCATGTTAATGTATTATTGAGACGCCATAATAATTAAGATTCGTATTCGTATAGAGGTAGATGTCAACAAACACAAAATATCCATTTGACAACGTAATACATCACCTATAAATCGCATGTTATTATTAAACATATTATACCAATTCGTAAGGTCCGGAAAAATGAAATCAACTTTAGAATGAAAAGTTACAAACATTTCCAAAATGAAATACAAAACTAAACAAACGAAAACAAAACCATAAAAACAAGAACCTATCGAGATTCGAACCAGCAATCTACTTATTCTAAGACGGGAAACATACCACTGAGCTAACTGGGGAGTCAGCTTTTTGAAGAGGCATTTTGCTTATTAACTCTAGCACTGTATTGATCAACCACGGTCAACCCATCAATTTCAATAGAACCCTATGTACGGTCTACCAGAATGAATAGAAAGGAAGTATTGATCATCTTTTAAGATATTATTGGTAGACCGTGGTTAATCGTGTTGAATTCGCAAAAATAATTATTATTTTGAACAGTATGAAAGTGTATATAATGTTAACCGTGGTAGACCGATAATAATAAGTGTATTTCCATACTAAATCATCTCAAGAATAATATTAGTTTAACAAGATAAATTGTTATACCTTATCTTCTTATACCAGTACAACGTATAGCCCTACTAGTGTAGTGGTTTCGACTGACACCGCAGACTCTGTCCGTGGGTTCGAATCTCAGCGCGGCAGTTTAGTTACATTTTAATTTTTACTTCAAATGTTTAAACAATTAAGATTTGAAATAAATGAGTTGATAAGGTTTGTACAACATGTTTTTTTTTTCGTCGCCTTGACGCACCGCCACTTGATGCAATCGTTTGAAACACTCGTCGCTGTAAATTAGATACTTTGAAACTATGACACTTTATCAAAATACACGTTATTTATGTATTTCATTAAATGTGTATACGTAATTAGACTATGAAGTTCAACTCGAAATGTTACAGAAGCAATGCTCTTGATTTTTTAAAAAGAATGGTTAAAATCGAAGCTACCGTTTTCGAGATATAGCGATTTTTGTATTTTTTATAGCTCATTTTTCCACTCCCTTAATACATGTATTAAAGCATTGTAAAAATAATGTACTAAATTCATATAAGTCCTTGTAACTGCATTAAATAAAGTTCCAAATTATATTATATTTGGCAATATTAGAGAGCGATAATGTGCCATTAGTATCGTTTATTTAAGAAAATAATGGGTTAGTAATGTCTTCAATTTAAAGGGGCATTGTCTGAATTACGCACCTAAATGGTACTTTTTAATAAAGACTTATTTCATAAGATAATAGGTAAAACAAATAATGTCATTAAATAAACTAATGATTGTGTTATTGTAGTAGGGTGGGGGTGACCGTTTATTTCAGATTAATATACTCTTAATTGAAGCATGTTAATGTATTATTGAGACGCCATAATAATTAAGATTCGTATTCGTATAGAGGTAGATGTCAACAAACACAAAATATCCATTTGACAACGTAATATATACATCACCTATAAATCGCATGTTATTATTAAACATATTATACCAATTCGTAAGGTGCGGAAAAATGAAATCAACTTTAGAATGAAAAGTTACAAACATTTCCAAAATGAAATACAAAACTAAACAAACGAAAACAAAACCATAAAAACAAGAACCTATCGAGATTCGAACCAGCAATCTACTTATTCTAAGACGGGAAACATACCACTGAGCTAACTGGGGAGTCAGCTTTTTGAAGAGGCATTTTGCTTATTAACTCTAGCACTGTATTGATCAACCACGGTCAACCCATCAATTTCAATAGAACCCTATGTACGGTCTACCAGAATGAATAGAAAGGAAGTATTGATCATCTTTTAAGATATTATTGGTAGACCGTGGTTAATCGTGTTGAATTCGCAAAAATGATTATTATTTTGAACAGTATGAAAGTGTATATAATGTTAACCGTGGTAGACCGATAATAATAAGTGTATTTCCATACTAAATCATCTCAAGAATAATATTAGTTTAACAAGATAAATTGTTATACCTTATCTTCTTATACCAGTACAACGTATAGCCCTACTAGTGTAGTGGTTTCGACTGACACCGCAGACTCTGTCCGTGGGTTCGAATCTCAGCGCGGCAGTTTAGTTACATTTTAATTTTTACTTCAAATGTTTAAACAATTAAGATTTGAAATAAATGAGTTGATAAGGTTTGTACAACATGTTTTTTTTTTCGTCGCCTTGACGCACCGCCACTTGATGCAATCGTTTGAAACACTCGTCGCTGTAAATTAGATACTTTGAAACTATGACACTTTATCAAAATACACGTTATTTATGTATTTCATTAAATGTGTATACGTAATTAGACTATGAAGTTCAACTCGAAATGTTACAGAAGCAATGCTCTTCATTTCTTAAAAAGAATGGTTAAAATCGAAGCTACCGTTTTCGAGATATAGCGATTTTTGTATTTTTTATAGCTCATTTTTCCACTCCCTTAATACAATCATGTTAAAAACTGTTGGGACACTTCCTGCATGTCCTGTGAAACGGTGGTCCCTCCCCCTAAACTCAATGTTGGTCCATATAAAAGCATCGTCCAGCAACGGGCTGTGTTATATATATCAGCCCCAACTGACCTAATACTAGACGTGCTTGTACTTATGTTAATTAATTTCTCATGGTGATTCGAAATATATGATGATGAAAGCCAATAAATTAAATACGTTTGTGAAACATTTTGTGAATTGTATTTTGCGTGTGCATAACCGCGCGCATGGACAGCGTTAATCTATTCTATATTTGCCTAAAATTCTCAGTTTGCTTCCCCCCTCCATTTCTTTACATTGCCACAAGCTAGTGGATATTTATCGCTTTGTTTACCTATCGGAGTAAATATACTTTACACAGGCTAGGCAAACAACTGCGGACATCATCTCAAAATTTCACCCCGGGCGCTAAACAACTGAACACATCTCTCGTCCAATCAAAGCCATGGACATAGATGGATTAGGCGGCGCTTGTAAGTGACCCTGATGCAATACACATAGCATCCAAGCGTCACACTTCTCGATCAACCAATATACCCGTATGAGAGTGTCATTTGGCTGGACCCGTTCGATAATTATACCGATTTGGTCACGGTTTCCTGAACCAAGTGACTCGAAGTCATCGCGTACTTGGAATATTGATTTTGAATTCAGGCTATAAGAGCTAGCTATCGTGATAGCTAGCACAAAAAGGGATTATAATACAGCTTTTAGTTGAACAAAAGGTCACCGATTGTGTTGACCTTGCATGATTAAGACTTCCGGCAGTGCATTCGCAAAAAACCGTAATCAACGTGAATAACAATGGACAATGAACAACAGAGGCTCTAGAAGTGCATGATGATAATAGCTGTAGCTGATAAACATTATTCATACCTTGATTATTTCCCATAGTTCGAACCTTGAGCGTCCTTCCTTTGTATCCCCAAAACAGTTTGATATTGTCTTGATCCCCTTTTATGTCCGAGTACTCGGGCAATAGCGGGGCATTCTGAGGGAGCGCGCCTTGAACCCAAATTGTTTTTGACCCCACACCCCCCACCCCCCCCCCCTTTTTGGGGGACCATCCCCTCCCGAGTCCACGCCATTAAGCAAATGGTGGAGCAGACAACGAAAGGCCTGTTGAATTTGGTGCGATAACACTGGTCTAAGTGAACGATATGAAAATGCTCAAAAATGGTTGTTTTTACTAAAATTTTGATCAGATGATTATTAAATGAAGATTATCTAACAATATCAGTGCATATTGTCTTATTTTGACAATTTTTCCAATTTTATATAATTTTTAGTCAATTTAGAGATTTCAATAATTGACTAGAATTACCTAGACCTGGGATAGGCCCGGGCGTTGTATTGTATAATCATGCGTATATTTGAATGCGCATCTTTGACGGCGCATATCTCGAACAAGTTACCTTGACCTTACCCTTCAGAAATGCTAAGACCATGAACTTCTTCCGAAATGAAAAATTGGAGTGACTCGTCGCTTTATATACGAGAAAATATATTTGGGGCCATTTTTCACAGTAGGCAATGGGGATTTAGTGGGGTGGATCCTTATGGGCGCTCCCTCGGGATATTCATAACAAACATATCAGCAGGCAGGACGAAAACGAATCATAGGAAGAACGAATAGCTATTAGTATTAAGATAGGTGTTTCAAAATAATGTAAAGTAAAGGGAAAAGCAACTGTTCGGACATTTAGATTGATTTTGTTTTATTCGTACAACTTAAACAAATTATTTGAAAGCAACAATATTTACAAATGATGCGTCTATAGACACCATGTCACCTCTTGTTGATCAACAATGTTAGGTGCCTAGTTCTATTCCATACAATCAATGACTACATGTGATCTTTAACAAGCTTATTTTACGTATATTTTAACTTAATCAAAATCTCCATTTGGAAAATGGTGACTTTACACTAGATTTGTTGTGGACGGTCACATGTTTGAATCAGATAAAATTGTACTTTGTGACGCATTTACAAGCGAGTGCAATTGACTGTTATACATTTCTTATGTGCTCCATTGAAGCAATATGTGGGAGTGTAAAAAGAGGAGTACAATATTGAAATAGTTTTCCGTTGCTCAGTTGCTGGAAGGCCTTAATCAAATGATTGTTATTACATAGTATGGTCATTTACAATACAAAACAATTGTTTCAGGTCATTTAACATCAACTTAACCACTCTGGAAGCCACTTTGGAAAGTGATACAGAATCAAAATTGAGGACCCTTGATCTAAAAGGGGATCTTATGAAATTGTAGTTAAGTATCAGTTTATGCTACAAGGAGGATCTCTGCAACCTCTGTTCAAATGTTACAGTTAAGTCATGTGGTAAAGCTATGTAAGAGTCCATGGGAGGAACAACCCGAGTGGGTCAAGTCCACACATGGACACAATGAAACCCAGTTTTTGCCATTTTTCTCAATGTGACTTAACCCTTTTAGATCTAGGGTCCTCAATTGTCACAGGGGTAGGCCTTATATCTTAAATCAATAGCTAAGCAGTTTAGAACTTACTATTTGGTGAATGTGATGTAATAATACACTCTTGATCTTACAATATCTATTGTGGATTATCATTCACTCATGTAGACAGTTATTATATTTACAGCGGCCATTTTGGTGGCCATCTTGGATTTAAAGTATGTTATAACAATTCAAATATACTATATATGAGATGGTCTAATCCATTTTGGATTTTGAACTATGTTAACGGAGCAAAAATACTGGATATGAGTTATTAGTGGGCTAACACATACATGTACATCCCATCGTTAAAATTATATTTTCATCATACATTTCGGTTGATATTATGCTATTTTATGGAATTTTTACCACATTTAACTATTTGGGCCATTAATTTGGCGGCCATTTTGGTTTTTAAAGTATTTTAACAAAACAAAAATGCTACATATGAGTTTCTAGTGTCTAACACATACATCTCATTGTAAAAACTATACTCTGATCATACATGTTGGTTTATGCCAATATATGGAATGTTACCATTTTTGGCGGCCATTTGGGCGGCCATCTTGGATTTAGGTGTGTTAACAAAACGAAGATTCTGGATATGAGTGTCTAGTGGTCTAATACATACATCTCACTATTAAAACTATACTTTCACCATACAATTTTATTGCTATACGTCATTTTATAAGATTTGGCCAGTTTTGGGCGACCATCTTGAAAAAAACCCTTAGCATTATAAAATTAATTTTGGTAACATCCTGAATATGTTTTAGGACCATGAAAGTAAGTCAAAAAATTGCACGGTAACCCTCTGTATATGCCCGACTAATACCACCACCAATGAATGGCTATACAGTGGTGTACTAGCAGTTACAGTATGATCTGTGATAATGCAATGGATAAATGTAAGGCTGGTCACTGGGCTGGTGGTCAGGATGTATTTTATACATCTAGTGAGTAGTATAATTAGAAGATTCATAAGATAATTCCAAAATTGAACTTACTGTTCCAGACAGTTTCGACGTCCGATCGGATGTCTTTCTCAATGGTGTATGACGACCGTTGATCCAGTGTTACCAGAAGTAGTTTTTCTGATGACGTCACGAGATGTGTTGGATGACGTTTTCTGGATCAATTGATCATACAGGTGACTAAGTTGGTAGGCCCCCTCGTCGCTGTTCATGAGGTGCTGTTTCATGTCTAGATGGGATTTGCGACGGATCCAAATCCAAGATAGTGAGTAGTATGTTTTAGCATTAAGTATACCGTTTGAAATAAGTAAACAACTGAGTAATGCGTCTTAAAGAATTATTAAAAAGAATAAGGTATTTAGATATTATCCATAACTGACATATTTCAATCAGATCTTAAAGCACTCAGGTCAAACACACCATATTACAACATTGAGTTCTTTCAATTATCAACTAAACCCTAACTCCGCGGGCGTGTTTTTTTTTTTGGGGGGGGGGGGACTATCATTGGTCAAAAGATATTGGGACAATTCAGTTTGCGCATGCGCCGATGATCGAAACCGAACCGCGTGAATGGATATCAGACCTTACCAGAACCAATATCTCAAAATTATCTTAAGACTTTCCACGCGGCAATCGTCTGCAAACCACAGTTCCAAAATGTCACAAAATGTTTCAAAACTGTCACATTATTAAATTTCATTTCCATATGTGCAATCACCATGAGAAATGCATTACAATCATGTACAAACATGCCTAGACTTTCAAAGGTGGGAAAGGTTTCCAAAAATAGATCAGTTTTGCAATAGTAAAACTAATTGCGCGTGGAAATTGTTAACTATAACATACTTCAACTTGATAAAAGTAACGAACCGAACTGTCTAAACTTTCTTAACCTTAATTAACCTTTTAGTGGGTTTTTTGTTCCCTTTCTTTAGTTTTCTGCATAATATATCTTACTATCAATAAGGCAAGGTTTTGCCTCCCTCAGCAACTGACCCTTAATTTTCAAAAATTAGGGGCGCATTTTGATTAAGAGTTTGCTTGAATAATAATATTAAATTATTATCACACTAGAAACATTAGTAAAATTTACATTACCAATTTTGTCTTGTCAAAAAACACGGCAGGCAAGGTATGTCGATAATGTTTTCAGCAATTAAAAATTAACACAAACAACCGACCGACCGACCTCAAAATGTTAATAATAAAAATGATAATAATAATAATAACACAACACGGCTTACAACTTAAATACCGTTGAATTACTAAATGCAACGGGTGATCCGAGCGTGGTCATGGTGGTAGGAGTTTGTGGACATGTTGCATTCTCACTTCTTCCGGCCCTTTTACTTCCGGTTGCGTTCCCATGATGCTCCTTTTTCTTCTCCATTTTAGCCCATCGTTTCCACGTGGCCAGTACGTCTTGGTGTCGTGCGCAAAACAACAAAAATATAAACACCCCTTGGAGGGTGGTAGTCACTGCAAACAGAACTTGAAAAACAAAACTTATGACGTAAATGGACGAGAGTACGCCACAGATCCACGAAAGCCCTAACACGGTGAACAGCGACAGCACGCGGTAAAACTGTCGCACGGACTCGCGAATGTTGGCGTCCTTTTTAGCGTTGTTGTTTCCTCTTTTCTTAAATTTTCGTTTGAGCAATATTTTGTAGGTGACAAGTGAAAATATTACCGTATTGGCGAGGATCACGATACCAATGGGAAGGATTTCTCCATAGTACAGTGGTTTCCCCGCTGATAGGAAGCAGCTGTATTAAATGAAACAAAATATGATAGAGGTAATAACAGGATGATAGAGGTAATAACAGGATGAGAGAAAACATGTTTCTCTACAATTTTCATAACCCTCGTCATCCTAAGAATTAAGGACGGTGACCTAGGGCGTCTAGGTGATCGCTTTTACCTCCCTTGCGATGATTTTGACGGGGAAATAATGAGAGTATTACCTAATGGCCCTGTCACACATACGGCGATCAGGCCAGCGATTGCACTGCGCTCAAAACAAACAAAAATATGAATAACACGCAGTAAGAGCGCGGAAAACTGTCCATTTTAAAATCAAGGTCAGACCCTTTCACATTCTGCTGCGATCAGGCCGGCGCTTGAATTACGCTAAAACATTATCAAAATGCCAAGCAAAGCGCATCAAGATCTCCAGTGGGCTGGCTTGGACGTGAGAGAGACCTCTTGGTCGCACGCACAAAACAAGCCGTGGCAGCACAAAGCGAGCGACGTGAGCGTCTTTTTAACGTAGCAAGGACGCATACAAACTATTTGTTCTCTGCCTACAGTAAGGTCAATGAGGTGCTTGATTTGATTGATTTGATATTATTTTAGTCCTACGACCCTGGATAACCCATAGCTTATTTCCATTGGGGTCCGTTAGATGTGTGAACAGATACAGACCGGGATGATCCCCTACTCTTTACGAAAGAGTCTGTAACCTTTTAACGTGCTCGGGTATTGCTCTTCCGATGCACGGGACCACCTTTTATACGTGACTTCCGAACCACTGTTTTTTTGCTGCCATTAGGAAATCGTCACAAATCATTTCGCTTCATTTACCAGGCGACCGATACGGCGCACATAGTATCAGCACTTAGATTGTAATATTCCCTAACAGGATATAATATCCCCTAACGTCGAATGCTCACTGCGTGTCGTCTCTATCGACGTTATTACGCTCAAAACGTCTCGTTATGCGCTGTTAATGCGCTGTCAGGAGACAATTAATTTGTTTAAGCCAAACATAATGGGATGCTGTAATCTGTAATTAAAAGATTTAAATATGTCATACAAATTAATATGAGATTGTGTATCTCAATCCCATGTATATTTGTATGTACTTCTACATGTATTGGGTGCTCTGTCACATCTATAATGCATCAACGACAATTAGATTTTATAAGCCAAACATACTCTGCCACAACTATCAAGTGTTCCATATAATTCAATATGGTTTTCTTCTTGAACCGCTCTGAGCAGGGACATACTATCGCTATATCATTCACATTCAACAATGTTATTGACACACCTGTTCAAAACTTCCGCCAAAAGACACGCTACTATTTTCATGGCTATACAAAAGTGACATTATCTCATTACGCTACGCTTAGATTATGCTCTCTGATAGGATTTAAATATCGATCAATGTTTAAGATCGGCCATGTGATTAGAGATTTAATCATGGAGCATTGTTATTCCTTCTGTATCTACTATTTCTAAATGTATGTTAATCTTATACCCTTCGTGCCATCGTTATGTACTCCCCGCACAAACGCAGAGAACGTTGTGCAAACATATTGAAAACGTACTAGACAGCAACTTGAACGCACAAACAATTTTTACAGTCAGTGGAAGCGCAGTGAAAGCCCGTGAGACTTTAAAGTAGAAACACAATGAGTCGTAATAAGAGCGCCGTGAAAAATGTGATAAGCGGGAAAGGAGCATACTAAGAGCTATACCTTGTTTTTAAAAAAAATGCCGTTTTCCGCGCTCTTCCTGCGTGTTACATTGGGACCCTCTCCCGATATCTAGCCAGTATCCACTGCGTCCCTTATTGGTTCTTATGCGATTGCTTAGCGCTTTGGTACCTTTTTCAACGATTTTGAAGTAATTGGGAATCGTATCATCCTGTAACTCATAATGTATTTATGATTTATGATCAGAAATATAAATCTGCAAGAAAATCTGCTTTAAAAACAAAATCAAAGATAGAGGGCGTCCCATGGAAAAGATCGCATAATATGCCTTTAAGGCTACCTAGATGGAGTAAGACTAGATATATAATTTTGTTAACGACTTACTAATCTTCATTGTAGTATTGGCAGTAGTTCGAAGCTGCTATTGGAACTACAATAACCAGTGGAAGACCTGTGAAATGATATCAGAATTCCCAAATGTAAATTGTATGTTAAAATCCCAGCATGTATAAGTAATACTGCATAACGGGTATTCATACGCTTGCATAGGTAGTGTTGCTTTATACATGTTCAGGGGCTAGAGCCACTTACACAGTTTTGATGAATTTTGTTTTGGACATTACTCATGTTTAGACCAGACTGCCATCAGGTTATATATAAAAAGTATCACTTTATACATGCTGAAGCGAAATACCGTTACGTTTGTCCTCCGCTAAAAAGTGATTTTAGGACCGTCACACTAATAGTGACACATGAACAGAAATGCTACTCTCGATTGAATGTAAAGCCAATACCGTACCAAATTATACAGCATTGTTCATTAATGTCAAATAGAGGTTACGCTTTAACAGTATCACTTGATATTTGCCATTGACTACGGGAAATGATTTCTAAAACCCGTGGTCGATGACAATAAGCGCGTAATATTGCAATACTGAACCCTTGACCTTTAAAAGACAATATAGTTTATTCAGTTCCAAATTGGCTAGAAATATGCGCAAAAGTAATCCAAGCGGACGCGCGTGATTTTGGCATACGCAAGCGTCATGGCCATGCTGCGCCATGCATGCGTTCTGCGTGCATACGCTCTTCTGAATTCATTCGCTGCTGTGAACAGGTTTGCCAATTTGGAACTGACTGATTTTGGAACTATAGCTTTTCATTATAATTGACTGACTCGTCATAATGTTCACGTTAATGCGCCGTTCAACTTTAACTGCACAAACTTAATATTGTAATAAATCTATTTGCTATTAGAATTTTAAGACTAAAGATTATTGCATTTTACAACTCACCCCAAGCCACAATAGCAACCTTTATGACATAGTGTCGTATCTGCTTGATGCCCCCTTGTTGACCTTTTACGCTTACAAACAGGTAAAACATGGTAAATGCTTCCGCCCCCATTAGGAACACGGTCGACAGGGACAGATAATGTAGCAGAACAGCTATAACGACGCATGTGTCGATGGATGACGTCATATCTATACCTATCACAAAGACAACGTAGAGGGCCAGCAGCGACACCATGAAGTTCATATGGACTTGAATTGAAGGCTGGTTGCGAAGCTTTCTGAAACAATAACTTATCATTATGCTTCGGGCAACAATAGATCTTTGTCTAAAGAATGGTTTTGAATGTGATACAAGAATAATCATGATAAAGACAAGCCAATAAAATATCAGTCAAACACATCACCGGTAGGCTTCATACTTGTATTTGAGCGAAAGAGGAGTGATACACACTAATCATAGACTATAGTTCACACGTGACACGTTTTATATTAATATGCAATCAACATGCCGTTATAATATAACCATAGTAGCAAATTGAACACACCTCTTAATCGGCGCTGATCATACTCCACCAACGCTCCAACACTTGCGCTTTCACACATGCGCAACATCGCTCACGAACATGACAAAACATCGATTGATCAGAAAAGCGTTTTCCGATAATTCGATCAGTCAACGCTTGTCGGAAAGTGCCCCAAAACGTTGAACGCTTAGGCCAACGCTGAGGTTGAAATCACATCAACTCTGTAGCGTTGACACTGTCTATAGACCAATCAGCAGGCGGAACACTTTGCCGGACTTTTGACGTCGATACATTTTCTCAAGCTCCCAGTCATAAAATATGGCACGTAAATGTTAATAGTAGTCCTAAGCAAGTTTGTCATGACATAGATACATGTGATTTTCTAGAAATAGAAAGTTAAGGCGTTTTAGGAGGTATTTTTCATGATTGATCGTCTGGTCTCTTAAAAAAACCTAGGCCCTGTCCACAGCGTGAAATTATAGTACGCGTCATTCAGAAAGTGAAGACCTCATTCGCTAGAAATTAAAATGAGAAGCGTTCAATTATATTTGACGCGCGATACAATAGCGGCATGCCCTCATAAAAGTAATCGAGTAGCGATACGATTCACAGAGAGACTATAGAACATCGATCAGTCGATCATTGAAAACCCAGAACATACGCCATTCATCCAAATCGGTGCGGTGACGTCAGAGCTTATTCCAACAAGCGCACCTTATTATCGCGTGTGTGATTGTAATGCGCTTACGTATAAGTTCCGACGCAATTAGAATTGGATCACAATGCTCGCACGAAGAAAATTGTGTGTCTTTCATTACAATATGCTCTGAATTTCACTACACAGACGTACCGCATTATATTGACATACTTAATGGTAATGAAACGGCATGCTTTGATTGAATTTACTTACGGTATAACAAGATACATCACTATTGTTACCATTAAACCGACGATAGATAGACACATGGCTATAATGTTGAATAGGTCAAAGGCTATGTGTGATATTTTGTCGCCGTATGGTGTCTGCAAAAAGAGAGACGTAGATTATATTTATATTATATAAATCGGTGGCAAAGAAGTTCAGCACTTTATTCTGTTACGATTGCGTACTAAGTGTAAACACGGAAGTGCAGTTCCCATTGGTGGAATAGAATAGCACGACTTTGAGCCTAACCCGCACATCTGATTGGCCCGATTGTATATATGACGTCATGAATGTTACCGCCCACGCGCTCATTATTTAGCACTTGCGCGAGGGCCAGTACTGAACTTCTCTGCCGGCGGCGACTTTACATTATGTAGAGTACGGAAGGGAACATTTATGAAAAAATACATTTATTTGATGATATCTGTGACAACTCACCGTATACTATGACTAATGGTCTATCAATAACATATTTTCAATGGCCACGAAACAAGCACGATTTAAATCGAAGGAGCCAAACTCGTGTATTCTACCAATATCGAGGGGCAGCTCCTTTGTCTTGAGGGAGGGGAGGGGGATGGTGGTAGTAAAGATTCCAGTCGGTTGGAAGCGCTCTCTACCCTCCCCTACTCATCACCACGGGTTTTGCAACGGGTTCCAATTATCAAGCATTGTTACGAACAGAAAATAATATCGGAGCTTCGGTTTGGAATGGACATAATTCGGCGATTTAATACTCTTACCAATAAAACAGCAAAATTGGTCAAATGTGAGCATGAGCAGACGATCTGTCCATTAGGTTTGACCTCTTCTAGTTTACACGACTCGTCACTAATCCAATTCCTGTTCTGCCAAAATGTGCAGAGAAGATGGGCCACATCATCAGATGTGAGGTTTTCTCCACTCTAAATAGTAAACATTCAATTCATTATCTAAAACATTATTGGCTATGCCGTGAAATACATGGCAATTAAAGGGATTTGAACAAGTACACATTCTGTCTAGCTTTTGTCAGAAGTGACTCTTGACTCCCATCAGGACTCAAATAAAGAAGGAGGCCGATGCGCAGCTACGGGAGTATGAACGCGTCGTAAGTTGTGGTTTGATAGACGCTATGGTTACCCGACTTCAAAGATGATCCATTGGCGGAGTTGTTCACGTCGTTGAATCCCGGGTTGAATCCTTTATCATAATATTATCATTTTGTTGATTTGAAGTATCATGGTATTCCAAACATTTTGAAATGTACGACTGCCAAGTAGTTAAAATGGCAGCCAACATACTTGGATTTTTGTAACAAATTCGGTACGCTTACCTCTGACGGATTGATAACGATTCGTACTGGCTCAACCAAGTCTCTGACCTTTACGCCCTCAACGGTAGCCGATATGATGTGTCCTTGAATATCTCCGGTCACATCTTTCGCTTTACAGCTATGAACTGTAGTGTCGGGCGTGAAGAGAACATTGTCGCTGCGTTCGTATATGGTGAACGTGACGGGAATGGTGATATTGTTGTCAAACAAGGCTTCTGTGTAATTAGAAGATTTTTAAATGGAATTAAATTGAGCATTCCGATGGAATATGACCGAATTCGGGACGCACCATTAGATACTCGGGGGGGGGGGGGGAATAGACGTTTTCTGAAGAAAAAAACTTTGCCCAATATCCAGGGGAAAAACAACTTTGCCCATCAACCAGAAAAAAAGAGTTGACCCTCTGTTGATAAAAAAAAAAATCAAAAATCTGACACATCCAACTCAATGTAAAAAAAACCCCATTAAAACCTACACAAATCCGCCTTTGCCCCCCCCCCCCCCCCCCCCCTCCCCTCCCAACAAGATTGCCACCTTTGGCGAAAAAAAATCCGCCCGACTCCAACTTCCATGGCCCCCTGAAAATCAAATGGTGCGTCCCTTATACCTCTCATTAGCCACATAGTGATAAAAATGAAACAGCTGACTTCCACTCCTATGATTTATGGTATACTATCAATCATTTAAGGGAAAAATAGATATCTTACCATTTCTCTTTTTCAAGAAACGTCCGATAATTTCTACCGGTAAACTAATTGAAGTTTCGGTTCTATTCTCAGGAACCTCCTCAGGGCTATAATACACTCGAGTATTCATATCATTAAGGCCGACATACATCTCATTAGCAGACGGGGTTAGTTTAGCAAATACTAGTGGAGACTTGACACTGTCAATAAGGTAGTTGGTTGCTATGATACCAACATTTTCCCGAATGTCTGAGAAGTTAGCGCGGTCTCCATACAGTTGCAGGGTTGCTAGTTGACGCTCCAAAGAACGCAGGATGTTTGAAGGTGTTTTGTTGTCTACTGTGTCGTTCAGTTGTCCGCTTTCTATTGACAATACATTATTGACTGTTGCCACAACAGACACTGTTACCTGTGGAATAAAGTAAAGCCACATTGCGAAATCAGTACGTTGGAATCCAGAGTGAAAGTGATTGTACTCTTGACTTGTACGATGACGTAAAAGTAATATTTGGTTTCATTCAACCTACACACTAGAATGTCTCCTTAGAATCAGGTTAGGAACATCACACTATTTTCTCCCTAAATCTAGACAAAGCTGGACGCCAATTAACGTTATCGACGTTGTCGTCGCGAGCGCTGATGCTCATACGCTCCAAATACCTTGTTCAATACATCAGCACAACTGCAATGATCGTTAAAATTAGTATCAGAATGAGTATAAATACACCACTTACCTCTTCAGAAGGCTGCTCTACATTTACTATGTTAACCAGAGTGTTAGCGATCCCGTTCAGCCCTTCAGAGTCTACTTCTGCTGTGTTATTGCTAATCTCAGCCAGTGCTGCGGCGACTTCTGCTACATTGGTTTTGGTTACGTTAACCTAGATTTTAAGAATAGCAAAGGTATAAGAAAGAAGTCATATCTTATCCTGAAGACTCCAGAGCTTATTGACATATTGACCCCAGAAGAAGTCAGGGCTTATCCTGAATAAGTCAGAGCTAATTCTAATCTTGACTCCTGAAGAAGCAATATCATTATCTGAATAAGTCAGAGCTAATCCTGAAGTAGTCAGAGTTGATCCTGAAGAAAGCTTAACAGTTTAAATCTTGCCAGACGGCAAATCTGGTAAACTTTAACTAACGTTTTAAAAGCGTTGAAACATTTCTGTGATCGTAAAGATGACCTTATCAACACAGGGCACTCACTTCCCCCACACTATGGTAATTAACACACAAGATGATTTGACACTATGTGCACATTTTACTAGTCAATACCTAGCTACGAAAACTAGCCTAGACAGTCGGCGTCGTAAATTAAGTGTAGCGGGAATAGGGCGGTCCAAATTCAAGTAAGTTTTTCTTGGACATTAAAATATGTTGAGCTAACCAAGCTCTACAGATTCTTTGGACACTACATATGATATCTGAAGCAAATGTTTGACTCATTTCATTCAGAAAAGTTGAAAAATATTGATGAAAATATCCGATGCCGAATCGGATGCTTTCATTTCATAGCTCTCAGACAGAGAACTGTGATTCAGAGCTAGTCAATACCGTGACTCTTATGGATATAAACACGGAAGAAACTAGAGAATAATCTGTGAAATGTAAAAAGTAATTAATCAATAACCTTCTTCATAAGATATCAACACCTTTGGAAAATTGGTCCTAACAAGCTAAGAATTTGATGATGAAGAAGTATGTCGCCCAAAGAAGATTTCTTGATGCACCCCAGGATGCTTCACTTTCATCACATGACCACTGATTTCTGTCACCAGTGTCTACTGGTTCCCATCGACATTACAGTGCATGGACATGCTTATAAAGTTGTTAAACGAGGGTCTTTAAGAAAATCCTGTTGCAAGTAATATGATTGATGTGTCTTTAATACATTCCTCTCTTGATTTTCTTAAAGACCCTATATTTTTATGAATAGTACAAGTTTTAGTTGGGATTCAATTTCTTTCATATTTGTGGCAAAGTTTACCCTATCTGCACCATGCATTACTATGGTAGAGGTCAGACGACCTCCAGCTGTTAATTACTTTAACACATGCGTGTAACTGTTTGTGTTGGGGATAAGCCCTTCTGGTACTGTAGGGGCGCTAAGCATGATGGGGTACATCAAGAAATCTTCTTTGTATGTCGCCCATCGTAAATTCAAGGTATGATATTTTCATGGTGATGTTTCGGCCTATTTATTTGACGCAAAGTTATGGTTTTCCGTACCTGTGATAGTTGTGTTACTTGCGTATTTGTGTCGCCCATTATACATTCAATAATATCCGTTGGCTCCTCCCATTCTGCTGATGTCATCGATGTTTGATTACAATATCTATAAGCTATGGGTATACCGGCTGTAAAAAAATCAAAAAGGCATTATCTACTTTGTGATGTCACTTGGCAAAGGGGAAAGTTCTGCATTGTAAACAAATTACAGATTAGGCTTAACTTAATCCATTCGGGGGGGGGGGGTCAATGTGGACGTAGGCAATACAATGGATAGGGGATCCCCTCTCCCTCCCCACACCCACCTCAATGACCATTCGGTTGAATTGAAATGACTCATTCGGGAGAATATTAAAATTGATCAATAATAAAGAGACCTTTTGACTTGGGGAAAATGATGGGGATGTTTTATATCAAAGTTATGTAAATATTTATAACAATGAGAGCTAGGCCATGCAGACATGCTAAAACAAAATAGTCCCCTTAATTCCGCCGTACCCCTGAATCTCCGATCCATCGAGAATAGATCTATCTAAAATGCTTCGCATTTGGTCGAGAAGAAAAAAATCTTGAAACTAAATTTCGTTAATCTAACTTTATGCGAGAATGACGTCAGAGCCCCAGTAGGCTATTCTAGACCGCCGCTCATTATCACGCGCTTGGTTGAAATTACGACAGGCGTTAACTATTTACCCAAACAAAGGCCAATATTGCCATTCTCGTGTAAATACACTTAGGCGATCACTAAATGGACGACATTCTGATTTCACTTGACCGAGGAAGATGGACGAGGGATATATTGTAGCTCTCGTCCGTGTCATTCCTACGAGATGATAAAGTCGCTACCCCATTGAATCAAGGAAGCACTGCAAAACTCCTTCGTATGGCTCATACGTACAAATGACTTGTACGTAACACTTACACGATAGTCGACAAAGTTACATTTTGCATCCCCATACGTACACGCAACCTTAGAAATTGAACCGAGACCAATAGAAATATTTCTATTTCTACATTATTATGGAACAATATATTGAAAGAAATGAGACACGACACGACGAAGCAGGGCGTTGTATAACGTTATGTATTGGTTCAGTTCAAGTTGTATTGGTGCTCGCACGTATAATAATAATAATAATAATAAAACCATACTTATTGAGCGCATAACACAATTAAGTCCCTATGCGCTATCACAAACAAACAAACAAAAACACACAGTAACATGAGTAACAAAAGACAAAACAAAAATAAATCAAACATTAACATTAAATAGGTAAGTTTTTAGCAATGATTTGAACTGTTCAAGAGTTTTGGCGGATTTAACATGATATAGTAAATTGTTCCAAAGTTCAGCAGAAGCATCTTGAAAAGAACGGCGACCATATGAAGTAGAAGGTGAAGACACATGCGCAAGAAGATATTTTGAGCCAGAACGAAGATTGTGAGTGGGCTCGTATTGTTGAATAAGATCTTGCAGATACATAGGAGCAAGAGCTCGAGTACATTTAAATGTTATCAGAAGAATCTTGTAGATAATGCGAGATTTGATCGGTAACCAATGTAAGTCACGAAGGACAGGGGAAATGTGACAGCGAATCTTAGACAGAGTAACAAGTCGAGCAGCAGAGTTTTGAATCCGTTGAAGTTTTGAGATTTGCGTATCAGGGAGAGCATAAAGTAAACTATTGCAGTTATCGAGTCGGCAAGTCACAAAAGCATGAATAAGTCTTTCAGTTGTTGGCTGATCGAGATAACGCCGGATTTGACCTATCTTATAAAGAGCATGAGAAGCCGCACGACAAATGTTGTTAACATGAACATCCATCATAAGATCGTTTTGAAGGATAATGCCAAGGTTGCGGGCACTGGAAGCTGGCTCAATGTGAGAATCATTGATTTTTACTGATGAAATCGTAGAATTTTTCCTAAAGCGGGATGTAATATGGAGAACTTCAGTCTTGTCATCATTCAATTTAAGATCATTAGCCATGGACCAGGTTTTGATATCGGTCACACAAGCTTCCAGTCGCGAGATTGCACCTACTCTGTCATCATCATTTTTCAATACAATATATATCTGAGTGTCATCTGCATAAGTCATTTTGGAGATGCCATGAGAATCGATGATATCTTCTAATGGAGATGAATACATTGTGAAGCCTAAAGGGCCAAGTACTGACCCCTGAGGAACATCCTCATGCGGAACATGAACCGATGACTCGCGACCATTTATAATTACAGATTGTGAACGGTTGGTGAAATAGGATTTAATCCATGAAAGTGCAGAACCTGTGAATCCATATTTATTTGAGAAACGCTCTAACAGTACTTGGTGATTTATGGTGTCAAAAGCAGCCGAGTAGTCCAATAGAATGAGAATGGCGTCATGACCCTTGTCAGCAGCGAGAAGTAGGTTATTATAGACACAAAGAAGCGCTGTTTCTGTGCTATGGTTACACCTATAGGCACTCTGCATTTTTCCATATAGGTTGTTCTCTGATAAATAATCTTGTATTTGGCCAGTACATGCACGCTCAACAGTCTTGGCAAGAAACTTAAGATTAGCAACAGGCCTGTAGTTTTTTAGAATTTCACGATCCAATTTAGGTTTCTTGATGAGCGGTGTGATGTGAGCATGTTTCAGTGCATCAGGGAAATGGCCTGCTTCTAACGAAGAGTTGATGATTCTAGTGATGATGGGAATGAGTTCTGGTAGACATTATAGTGATGTATAGTGATGCAAGCTATTACTTTGAAGAATATCGTAAAGTCTTGCGTATAAGTATGACTTGTACCGTACGTACTAATTTGGCAGTGCGGTCACACGGTGTGAATACACACCCCACATACACGGAATGTATGGGGGTGTGTACGCTGGTTTCCTGCGCTACTGACCATAGGCATTGGATAAAGGATATTTCCCCGGATCGGAGCAAAGGGCACATGCAACCAGTACCACGCATGCGTAAATCATGCGCCCGTTAAGTGATGTCACTCTCCTGAGGTAGAATAGACGGGAGTAGATCTAGCCTCTTTGAATGGACACCCATTATGAAACATAATTCTGTATACTTACCGTTAGCTGAGTATAAAGGACATACTTCACGTGATCCAACTTCTCGATTTTTCATTGTCACTGGCCAGGTTAGTATCGATCCATTGACTTCCGTTTGGTTCTCAGAGCATAAAACTGCTTGTATGATAATATCAATTAATAATAAATTAATTAATAATATAGTCGTCTTCTAGATAGAAAAGCATGGGGATATTTTTGATACATCACAAAATGTTAACTGATAACGAAACCTAAAATGATAAATCAAAACAAGATCAACAGTTCTGAGTATCAGGTTCGTTGACAATAAATCGGATGGTTGGGTCCGTTACCATGGTTACGATGAAATATGGATCACACAGGAATATTAAAGATATTCCGGGCAACCAAGTGATCATTTTCCTCGTTTATGCTCTTTCATTTATCATTTCGTATATCATTGCAAATGATTTCTTTTTCAAGTTAAATATGATACATTGTTTTGAATTAATCTTTACGAGACAACAAAAATCTTGATTGTAGATTGATAACAAAGAATGACTCGAGTACGTTTGATTGCGTAATTGCCGTCCATTAAAAAGGCAGTATAAAATCATAGTCCAATCAAAAGCCATGTTTTCTTTATCTACATATTAAAACCACACCCATTTGTCGCTGTTTTGTCAAAACCTCCATCCGGCCCCTCAGCATGTATAAATTAAAACTGTATATGTATACCCTAGGTATTATGCTTTCTAAGCATGGTCAAAAGTGTACTTTAGGTTCCAGATACTGGCATACCAATCGTTCAATACTGGAACTGGAACATATTGTCAGTATCGGTCGATATTGGTATGATTTTACTGTTCTTGTATCAGTCGATACTGGAACACCATATTCTGGACTGTACTAGTATCGGACGATACTGGAACACCCACTATCGTCCGATACTGGTACAAAGTTAGTGTTCTAGTATCGGACAATACTGGCACATATAAAATGTTCCAGAATCGGGCGATACCGGAACATAATTATGTACCAGAATCGGGCGATACTGGGACAAATCCCTCTAGTATTACATGTTCCAGTATCGACCGATACTGGAACAGTAAAATCGTACCAGTATCGACCGATACTGGCAACCTTTATGTTCTAGTATTGAATGATACTGGTGTACCAGAATCTAGGACTTGAAGTACGCTTTTTTCAGATACTGGCATATTTTTATGTTCCAGTATCGGGCGTTCCAGTATCGGATGATACTAGTATTGGTGATGCACATATTGAACCAACGCTGTCTGTTCGGAACCTGGGTGTAAAATTTGATGCAAATATGACCATGACCAAACAAATATCTAGCCTCTGTCAATCTACACATTACCAGTTAAGAAACATCCGTAGAATAAAGCGATACCTCGATAAAGACACTCTTCATCATGTCGTTAGAGCTTTAGTTATCTCTCGTCTTGACTATGGTAATCTTCTTCTCTTTGGTGCTACGGAACATGAATTGAACAGAGTTCAAAGATTGCAGAACAATGCCGCTCGGTTGATATGTTCCATATCCATGCGTGACCATATTACTCCCACGCTTAAAGAACTCCACTGGCTGCCCATACGGGAAAGGATTCAATTCAAACTCTGTCTTTTTGTCTTCAAAAGCATGAACAATACTGCACCTGGATATTTATGCAATTTACTGTCACCATATGTTCCTCGAAGAGCTCTTCGTTCTGCAAATGACATTACTCGCCTAAATGTTCCTAGGACAAATAAGGTCTTGGGTCAGAAATCTTTCAGTGTAGCTGGTCCACGGGCATGGAACAATCTCCCTCGTACCATAAGAGAAACTGACAATATCTCTCATTTTCGTTGTAGTCTAAAGACTCACCTTTTTCCATGCTAAATGTATTTTGTGTACTGATGTGTTACATGCGCTATGATCTAGATGGAATAGCGCTATATAAATATTAATTGTTATGTTATGTTATGTTAGTACAGTCTAGAATCTGAGACCTAAAGTACACTTTTACCCAACACTTCTAATTATTGGGCAGTTTTATACATGCTGACACTTACCATACAATGATTTGATCCCCGCTACATCACCTTCATTAGGGGCGGATAGTTGGCTGACGGTGTAGTAGTAGGGGTTCATGATCGAATCACGGCCGGGAACATGCTCAAGTCCGAGAGCGTGTCCTATTAAATGCATTAGTATGGTGGCTTCTATCGAGATTTGTTAAGAAATAAATAGTACATTATAGATGTGGTATAATTAAAATGACATTATACAGCAAGGGCACGGACAGCCCAAATGATGATAACAATAGAGAAGTGGCAATATCTATGTTTTGCTTAATATTATAATAATTTGGTCCTGAAGAAGTCAGAGCTAATCCTGACGAAAGCTTGACAGATTAAAATTGTCCGACGGCGAACCCGTTAATTTTTTTACTTATTGCAACATTACCAACCATTTTGAAGATCTGCTCTAATTTGGACCGTTCCATTTGGTGGTGGGAAACTTTGACCAAAATCTTCGCTGACAAGACCAGACATGTTCGGGGCGACTTCAATCGTTATGTCCCAAGTATCCCCGTTGAATACAAAGTTCAGAGGTGTTGTGTTTATCCACGCTTGGATTGCTTGGTGTGAACTTCTAACAAGTTGATCGGGTCCTAAAGGACTGAGGCAATAATATAGATACAACATTGATTACGGTATAGTCAGCTGCTCGAAGTAACACCTGGTGAGGGTACGTCAAAGCCTTTCCATCCTTCACGTCTTCACAATTTTCGCACGGCACTTGCGAGGGGCAGTGGCGAGCACAAAGTGGGGGCCGGGGCATGGGCCCCAGTTTGATGTATCCGTCGGGGGAGAGTCAGTCGGGGAGCTGGAGTGGTCACTTTTTACCATCTTGCCCCTCTCAAAACCGGCCATAAGTTAAACAGTTTGTTTTCAAGAAACAAATATATATCTCTTCTCTGCTAATATATTTTTTCCCTTTCTATTTTAAACTGTTTGTTATGGTTGTTCAAATCATTATAAATTCTTCATATTGATTCAATTTGAAGAGTAAAAATGAATCGTCGCACATTAGTGATCCCAAGCTTTGTTTCTATATGAGCTACTTTTTACTTTTGAGGCTAAGCTTGAGGGACATTTAAATAGGTAAATAGGTGGTCATGGGTAATTAATTAGCAGTGGCTAGACTTCTTTTTCATATTGGCGATGTAATTTCTTACAAACTTAGTATAAAAAAAAAATATATATATATATATAAATATAGTCCCGTACTAATTAACCTCACCGACTCCATCCACCAATGTGGAAATTAAATCTAAGGCACTGATTCTTGACCCAATACCACTTCATTCATAGCTATTTAGAAGTCCTTAAATGCTTGTCAAAATAAACAAAGCAAGTGTGACGAGCTTCTTTTAACCTTCAAATTGAATTAAAGTGAAGAATTATTGATGATTTGAACAACCATATCTAACATGTCTAATAACAGTTACAACAGAAAGGAATTACACAAGATTATAATATTAGAAGACATAGATTATGAGAATACATTTGTTTCTTTCAAACAAGCTATGTTTTACACACTTTGTGTTTTTGCACTTTGTTGAAAAGATGAAATCACCATGTCTGACATAATGGAGTGTATCTTGAGCTTGATAAATCCGATATTCATGATCTCGAGTTCGAATGAAGGGTACAGTATGTCTAATATAATTAAAAAATCAACGGGCCTAATCCCATTGATTTTGATGATGAAAAGAATTAATGAACTTGGGACAGCCTGTATGACGTCCAATTCTTTGCATGAACCGTGTTACCAAATGGTTCTACATAACATTATTTCCGACAAGATGGCAGCTAATCCGTTACATGGATAACCTCTATGCAATATTAACACATCACCATTCCACAGTGCGATAAAACGTTGATTTCGGCCATAAAGGCATTAACAATTCCATTGTCAACAGGTGTCGTCCGCTGAGACTAGAATGTCATCTGGCAGCGAGGACATTCAGATCGGAGTATAACAACTGCCGCCCCCACCCACCCCTCCCCACTTACTTGTAATTGATCGTTTCGCTATCCCAATGTAAATTGCTGTGAATAAAAGGCGGGATAACAGGTGGGTTTCCGTTAACTCTATTAGCAGGATCGGCTATACGACATCGTGGCAATTTAATCCTGTTTAACGTTGCATTAATAGTGTCGGCTCCTCCGTTAAAACCCACTGGGACAATATTCATGAACATTTGTAACTTTCGCACAGCTGTGTCCAGTTGCTCTTCAGTTTCTGTTTCGCCGTAGCCATATCTCCGTAAATAATCCTAAATCAACAAAATAAAAGAGAGGGGGAGATCTTGATCTACTTGTCCTGCTAGTGGTAATGTTGATCTTGATCTACTAGTGGTACTGGTGACAATTTTATCTTCTAATGGGTCTTTACATACGGAATCATGTCTGACCAGCAATTATTAGGCAATGTTTCCATACCAGATTACAACATGTTTCACAAATACAATACGAGTATTAGCAGGGGTGTGCTACTCAACTTGCCGATCGGAAGCCACTTAACTTTGGTCAGCATAGCCTTGGTGGCGCTATCCTGATAATAAAGGCGTGATTGTAGGGCGGAGTTGTTTACATGTATAGTTATAGGTAACCGTGATATAACACACACAAAATCAAAAGAATCAGCGAATATCATTTACCCTTACCTTGGCTCTTTTTCTTTTGGAATGATATAAAAACGAAAATCTGGAAATGATTCTTTTTTACTAAAACAGTTGGATAAACACAATACTTGGCATACTTCTTAGTCGGGGCAGTCGCCATTATTTTCGTCGTCTGCTCTCTGCCCCACCATGAATAATGCATGTACAACTGAATGCTTGACAGCAGGCTGTGTGTAAATCTACCGCGTGACCTTATTTTTGGCAAGCATAGCCTTGGTGGCGCTGTTCTCAAATTACGTCAAACGCAGACGACGATAATGGTCACGCGATTTCATCGTTCCAATATGGCAACGGGAGTGCGCCATTTTGAATTAACAGTCATCGCCAGGGGTAGCACTGGCTCAAAAATGTGAGGAGTCCCATTACATTTTCAGGACCCTTTAAGGACTGCAAAAACTAAATTTCATTTCCAGATTTCCCCCAGAAATATAAGGGGTCCTGAAGTTTGAGCCTTTGCAAATGGTCAAAAAAAGATTTAGAGGAATTAGAGGTCACAAACTAACTTATGATTTTGTTAGGGGATAGGGGTTAACTATCTCGGGTGAACTGCAGGGTCGCATGAAATTGCTAGTGAACGTGTTAATCAGTAGAAGATACTTATAGAATGTTTTGGAAATCGCTTGAAACTTTTGCGGAAGCAATTCGGAAGCGATTTAATGTGTTTAAAAACTTTTAAAAATACAGGATTTGCATTGTATTTATCTTTTATTGACATTAACAAATTTACAATGTAGGAGATTGACAATTTTCAGAATGTCTTAAGATTTTCACGTCCATACATCGTCAGATTTAAGGGGTCCTTTCATTTTCGATTGCGACCCGTTAGTGAAGTTCAATATATAAACTTACGCGTCCCACAAGATAATGAGGGGTCCTAGGACGCGGGGACGCGCAAGAACGCGACTCTTGGTCATCGCCCGGTTAACGATGAAAATAGTTTACAAAAAGCATTTACAATGGAGTTGGTTAGCCAACTCCAACGGTTTTAGATTGAAAAAAAAAATCTTCTAATTATGATGCATTTTTCAAAATGATAAGATTAACATTCGCGATTACGTGTTATTCCAATACGAATTCAAAATTTAGGATTCGCGTGACCATTGTCGTCTGGTCAAACGCGTCAAATGACGGTCATGGACAATTAGGGTAATTTATGTAAATATGCAAACGGGACCTATTTCGGTACGTACATCAGTATAGGACTTTCATATCCCAAATTTAATAGAATCCGTGGTATAGTAGCCATACATAAACTGGAAATATAAATCAAAGCTATTGTCATAGTATTTATCGGTCAATATTAGGATATTGTCTTAAATATTAAATACTTATCTACCCAAGCTGCCCTCGCAAAATAAACCCGTCTTACCGTTGTCGATTCAAGATAAACAACTCTGAAACCCTATTGGGTTATCTACTGAGGGGTCGTTTCCGTACTCTATCACAGCTTTCTCTAGCTTTCCAGGGGAAAGCTGTGTGTATGAATTAAATATTTTATATATATATATATATATATTTAAACCCTTAAAAATGTAAACCCTTGTGGCCACTAGTACTTCGAAACACTGTTAAAACGCTGTGTAGCGCGATAATTGTTGCTATGCGGTTAAAACAGCAAACTGCACTGGCAAACTGTTCGTGAGATAATTCATTTATAATACTTTTTTAACTTTAGCGTTGAAAAGAATCAATTGCACATCGTATATCAAATCATATTTTGCCGTGTTGAAGAATATATTAATACTTAAAGGTAGGACGTTGGAATAGAAACGACAAGTTTTCAGATCAAGAGCATCGAAATGACAACCCGGAACATAACTTCCCTTTATTTTGTGTTTGCGTGGGTTATCAGATAAAGCCCGTTTGAACCAGTGGCATAACTTGGGTCTCAAATTGGGGAGGGGGCATCAGGGGGAACTGACCTGTGATCAGGGGCGGGGGGGGGGGGGGGCATAAATGCCTTTTCCACTATACATAGTGGGGAGGGGGTGCATCGGAAAACTAACTGAATACTACATTGTCTCGAACCCGGTCCCTCTCGCATTCGCGGCGATAGGATAATCCACTAGACCACATGGACTGTACCCTCCACTGTAAACTAACACGTAAGTATTTATTCCCGGGGTTAAAACAAAGTGTTTTCCGACGTCTTACCTTAATTACTTTTTCATCAGACTGTGAAGGTGTTGGTAAGAATGCTACTAGAGTGAAAGCAGAAACAATTACAACAAGCTGATACAGAAATATATTCATGTTGCCGCATGAAGCGCTGTCCGATCTGATAACAAACCAATGATAGTTTCCAATGTAAAAGCTGCGGATTTACATGTAAATGATTGTGGCACGGTAGATAGTTCAAGAGGCAAACTTGTTCGGTAAGATATACTACTAACGGGTTGTAGGTCTAGTATAGAACGATTGCGAATTTACATTAAAAGGATGATTTCACGAAGTTCGTAAGGTAATACAATTCTTCGGCAGTATCTTACGTCTATACGTTATCGATCCGTGTGAAGGTTAATCCTCGATTTTGTCCGCGCGAAATGTTTTATTATCCCGTGTACTAAGTGACGTCACTTGTTGCAGCATGTAAATGCCAGATCTGTATCCACAAGAAAACAAGAAATACATCGACGACTGTAGGACAGCTCCTTGTTGTACCAATCTCCTTGATGACAAACAAATCACAGTTTACTGATTGTATGACGTCAAGTAAACATGTTGAAAAACAAATGTGTTTCGCTGAGTCAAGGGCCTATCCGCGTACTCATCGGAGGGGTGGGGGGGGGGGGGGGGGGGGGGGGGGGGGTTGGCGTTCAAAATATAAGTTACTCTCGGATGTACTGTCGGGAAAAATAAAAAATAATAATGGACGTTGTGTGTTATAGTGAAGTGGTCCAATACATTTAGTGATACCAGGTGGATATTCCAAATAGGCCTAATGGTTTAAAAAGGGTCCTCATTCACCTGATGCATTTCACGTAAGGAAACCCAATAGCACAGATTGGAGGGCCCCCGGGAATTGTCTTCCTGAATGATCGATATCACCAACAATGGGAATATAGCAGTGTGCAGCGGATACACCCGATAGAGCTGAGTTCCTGTTGTACCAACTAATACTTCCCTTTAAAAACACTATTTAAAGATAAAAGACACAGTGTTTTGTCGCCTTCATATTATAGAGATAAAACCATTATGAATATAGGCATCTACTTTTATTTTGTAACCGGTGACATCACTTTGCACACGAAATACACATGGTCGCTGTGGAGTAAGCCTCTCTGCTCGGGGCGTGAAAGTAGATATTGCCAATAAAACTAAAGACAACTGTTTTAAATGAGTCAATGGAAAATCGCATTCCCGGGAAATGTGAGTACTCGGAGGGAAATGTTTCTTTTCCAAACAAAGAAATGGAGGGACATCTAGCTTTTGGAAAATCTTGTTTGCTTCCCGGTAATTCTTTTTCTTCTTTCTAGCCGACACATTTTGAACTCTGAAAAGAATGCAAAATATAGCAAGATTATTTTGTTTCCATATTTGGAACAATTCTATTCCCTACATGCATTGGATGTACAGGCAGGTGTACCGGGCGTCTCAAAAAAGTGTCCCATTTGAAACACGATTTTATTTTTTTGCCATGAAAATATAAAGATTAGATGTGAAATAGTGATAATCATGTTCAGCAATCTTGTTAAAACAATTTTTATGACACCTTAAAATGTGTCATAATTAATGTATTCTATCCATTTTGGAGCTCCCTTATCAAATGATGGCAAATCAACTCAGGCATGTGAAAATCAGCTTTGACAACTTTTCATTATAATCGTCATTCAGTGTGTAATTAAACATAATCAATAAAATCAATAATATATACGTTAATTGTTAAATTTGAGCAGACTCAATTATTACCCAATACCGGACAAACCACAGAATAATTGAATACCGGTATTAGATGTATTCAAAAAATACATTGATGTATCCCCTATAAATAATCATTGGAATCTCAAATGCATTTTTATCAGTTGAAAAGCCAATTCTTGTTCAAAAACTCATGATGGATTATTTACACCTTTCCCTCGGTTTTACAATCCAGTCGGCTCCTTGTCCGATTGCCACGGAGGTGGTGTTTTTGCTATTGTCCTCTTTCTGTCTGCTTACCTAAATATCATGCATCACTCAATTGTATTCATGTTATTCAACTCTTTTACTTATTATTGTGTATTTATGATTTTTTTTAGCATGTTTACATTTTTGTATAGATCTTGCTGAGTGCCGGTCCACTCATTTTGTAATGCTTTGTTTTAATTATCATTGTGCATTATTATGTCGGGTTTTTAAAGAGTAGTTGTATTTTATTGCTTGTTAATGCTTTTATCTGTTTTTAATATTGTAAAGCGCCTAGAGGCCTTTGTTGGTATTTCGGCGCTATACAAGAGCCTATTTATTATTATTATATTATTATTATAGAGGCCTAAAACAAAAAACATGGGCTGCGTTTTTGATTATTTTATCTCTCATTGGACACTTTTTTGACCCTGTCAAAATTACATATTTCAATTTTTTCATTGCTTTTTAAAAAAAATGTGTATACAAAATAAAATGATCAAATATATGTTTAAAATAATGAATAATAATAATATGTGTGATCTAAGTGAAAGTTTAGTTGTTTTGTAAATGATACACTGAAAACTAGCATAAAAGTTGATTGTAAAGATCTATTTTTAGGTTGTTTTAAAATTAGTGTCCAAAGAGCAAACCCGATATTAACTGATTCAAAAGTATTGACTCAAAAATTAAAGATCACAAAAGGTATTTCTATAAAACAAAACAAGTAAGCAAGTTTGAAAACAAATGGAAATGATTTATTTAATGATACTACCCTACTTCCTAAATGATTGCATATTGTCACGTTGTTTGCATAATATTGTAATTATCTCTCTCTCTTATTTGTCTTGTCTTGTCTTGTGTGTATTTTTTTTATTGTCTCTTGTTAACACGTCGCGTTTGGTTTGTTTTATTGTCTATGTTGTGTCAACATGTTAGCTTTAAAAGTGTATTTTGGTATGAAATGATATAAAAAAATAAAAAAAGGAAAAGATAAATAGAAGTTCTTTTTGTCTTCCAAAACATTGACTCCATGGTAAGGAAGCGTACCTGTGCCCTTTTGAAATCCAACACCAAAAATCCAAGATTGCCGCCCATTATACAATCTTTTGTGTCATAAGATCCTTTTTCTATGGCCATGTGTTTTGAACTCGCCACCCTTCCCGTTGCATGTCCAGAGTTGTACATTTGACACTATCTGAGATTCGAATTAGCATATCGCAATAACTACTTGTTCTACCCTATAACAAGTCTATATTTACTGAACGGTAATCTCACAAGTTTTTTATACCTATCCCAATCATATAAGTTTACTGGGCATAGGCCTACTAGTTACTCATGCAATTAGAACATAAAAACGGCCGAGTGCACCAATGACGGGTAGCTGAAGAATAGCGCTACCTCGCTAGTAACTGAGGCGTAACCCAAAATGTTGAGAGCGCCAATGCCGGGTAAGCTAATAGGCTAGTAACTGGCGGGTAATTTAGGCTAAATGTTATACCTGACCGGACCCAAGAGTAAGTTGGGGCATAACATTTTATGCCACAAGTCAGTCGATTCTAGCAGTAGCGTAAATTTGTTGTGAACATTGGAGGAGATGATTCGCTGATGCTGAAAGACCAATTTCGCTTGCATGCCCAGGGGATGTATATTTGAAGTGGAATGTGACCCCTCATAAGCTGAAATATTTTATATTTTGAAAATCCATTCATGCAATTTGGGGATTTTTAAAGTCAAAATTTAGATCAACTCCTTTTGCCCATTCAAACACTAATCGCACCGACTTTGGGTCATATTTTGACCAAAATGTACTATAATTGTCCAAGGATCTTAAATAATGACTAAATAAATAAACTTATTATTGGTTTTTTAAATTAAAACTGAAGTTTCAACATTATTGTGAGTGGAAGGGTATAACTAGAAGAAAAAAAAATTAAAGTATAACGTGCCGTGCGTGGTCTGGGAATCGAACCGGGGTCCTGCGGTTAACAGGCGAAGGACAAGGTATCCATGCCACGGAAGTATGGGTGTAAAGAGGTGTGTTATAATTGTATATAATTGTTTGCATCGGGTGCTTGTGTTTGTCATTAAAATTGTGCTTTTTGGTGCAATATTTGTGTGTGCCCCTCGCCCAAAATATGTTTGTAATGTCTTGATAGTCCTTATTTTTGAAAAAGCGTTGAACAAATTCGAAATTTTTGGCCAAAAAAATACCGTCATTTTTGTTCGGAACGCAAGCCGACTAAACGTGATTATTTATGTTAATTATGTACACTCACCTATGACCTAGCGAGTGACGACACATTTTAAATATTACGGTAACCTATAGGTTAACACTTCGCATATGCGCCAATTAATTTTGTAAGGGGACGATGCTGATTAATGTGGATATTTACCTCGCTAGTTATATTAGTCGAGAAACGACTAATATACTGTATTCGTCCTGTTTCTTTCTTTCTTTCTTTCTTTCTTTCTTTCTTCCGTCATGGGACCTATAGCTCCGTAACCATTAGGCCGATTTTGACCATATTTGGTCATAAGAACCCTTATGTGCACCACTACTCAGGTTGTAAAGCATAAGGGGTCAAAGGTCACACACAAATAACTAGGGGTCAAAACGTGATTTTCACTTAAAACGCATTTGCAATTTAGTGAAATGACCTAGGATCTTCAGAATTGGCGAACATATTCCTTTTGACCGTACGCATATATAATAGTTCGGTTTTTTAAATCGAAAAATGTTTGGGGTTACTAGGGGTCAAAATGTAAATTTTAACTCATTCACTCAAAACCCTACTTGTCCGAGGGGAAATGACTGATGATACTCAGAATTGGTCAAAAGATTCCTTGGATCCATGTACATATAGGGTGCTTCTCCACTAAAAGTGAAATGTCAAACGGGGTCACAAGGGGTCATTGAACTTTACAAAGGGAAAATATAAGGCATGCTCCGATTTTGACCGGGTTTCTCTTATGTTGTGAGCATTGATGAGACAAGAACAAAAGTCAATCATACCGTTAAGGTCAAAGGTCAAGAAAAGGTCCCTAGGGGTCAAAATGTACATTTTTACTCCGCGCACTCAAAATACTACTTGTCCGAGACGATATGACCGATGATTATCAGAATTTGTCAAAAGATTCCTCTTATGCATGTTCATATAGGGTGCTTCTCCATTAAAAGTGACATGTCAAACGGGGTCACTAGGGGTCATTGAACTATACAGGTGTAAAAATGAAGACATGCTCTGATTTTGACCGGACTACGTTTGTCTTGTGCGCATTGATAAGCCAAGAAAAAAAATCAATTATAAGTTTGGGGTCAAAGGTCAAGAAAAGGTCATTAGGGTTCAAAATGTATTTTTTTAACTACTTCAGGGCTGAAATTTATAAAAACAATTATCAAATATAGTACAATTTAAGGAGATTGCCCTTTGACAACATATAGCAAGGTCAAAGGTCAAAGCCCTCGACTAATATCCGTGATCTAAGATCACAATTATCTCTAGTTATATTAGTCGAGAAACGACTAATATACTGTATTTGTCCTGTTTCTTCTTTCTTTCTTTCTTTTTCTGTCATGGGACCTATAGCTCCGTAACCGTTGAGCCGATTTTGACCATATTTGGTCATAAGAACCCTTATGTGCACCACTACTCAGGTTGAAAAGCATAAGGGGTCAAAGGTCACACAGGGGTCACTAGGGGTCAAAACGTGATTTTTACTAAAAACGCATTTGCAATTTAGTGAAATGACCTATGATCGTCAGAATTGGTCCATATATTCCTTTTGACCGTACGCATGTACAAAAGAACGGTTTTTAAAATTAAAAATCATTTGGGGTCACTAGGGGTCAAAATGTAAATTTTACTCCATTCACTCAAAACCCTACTTGTCCGAGGGAAAATGACTGATGATACTCAGAATTGGTCAAAAGATTCCTTTGATCAATGTTCATATAGGGTCCTTCCACACTAAAAGTGACATGTCAAACGAGGTCACTAGAGGTCATTGAACTTTACAGGGGAAAAATATAAGGCATGCTTCGATTTTGACCGGGTTTCTTTTATTTTGTGGGCATTGATGAGACAAGAACAAAAGTTAATCATACCGTTAAGATCAAAGGTCAATAAAAGGTCACTAGGGGTCAAAATGTACATTTTTACTCCTCGCACTCAAAATACTACTTGTCCAAGAGATAATGACCTATGATTGTCAGAATTGGTCAAAAGATTTCTCTTATCCATGTCCATATAGGGTCTTTCTCCACTAAAAGTGACATGTTACACGAGGTCACTAGAGGTCATTGAACTATACAGGTGAAAATCTTAAGACATGCTCCGATTTTAACAAGGCTACTTTTTTCTTGTGCGCATTGATCAGCCAAGCAAAAAAGTCAATTACAAGTTTTGGGTCAGAGGTCAAGAAAAGGTCACTAGGGGTCAAAACGTGATTTTCACTAAAAACGCATTTGCAATTTAGTGAAATGACCTAGGATCGTCAGAATTGGTCAACATATTCCTTTTGACCGTACGCATGTACAATAGTTCGGTTTTTAAAATCAAAAAATATTTGGGGTCACTAGGGGTCAAAATGTAAATGTTCACTCCATTCACTCAAAATGCTACTTGTCCGAGAGGAAATGACCTATGATTGTCAGAATTAGTCAAAAGGTTCCTCTCATCCATGTTCATATAGGGTCCTTCTCCACTAAAAGTGACATGTCACACGGGGTCACTAGAGGTCATTGGACTTTACAAGTGAAAATCTTAAAACATGCTCCGATTTTGACGGGACTACCTTTTTCTTGTGCGCATTGATCAGCCAAGCAAAAAAGTCAATTACAAGTTTTGGGTCAGAGGTCAAGAAAAGGTCACTAGGGGTTCAACTGTATTTATTTACTCCATTTACCACTCGAAGGGGTTAACATGTAACACACCCGACTAATATTCGTGATCTCCGATCACAGGTCATGTCTAGTATGTTTTTGTATTCGTCCCGTTTCTTCATTCTTCTGTCATGAGACCTATAGCTCCGTAACCATTGAGCCGATTTTGACCATATTTGGTCATAAGTACCCTTATGTGCACCACTACTCAGGTTGTACAGCATAAGGGGTCAAAGGTCACACAGGGGTCACTAGGGGTCAAAACGTGATTTTCACTCAAAACGCATTTGCAATTTAGTGAAATGACCTAGGATCATCAGAATTGGCCAACATATTCCTTTTGACCGTACACATGTATAATAGTTCGGTTTTTAAAATCAAAGAATATTTGGGGTCACTAGGGGTCAAAATATAAATTGTTACTCCATTCACTCAAAAAACTACTTGTCCGAGGGAAAATGACTGATGATACTCAGAATTGGTCAAAAGATTCCTTGGATCAATGTTCATATAGGGTGCTTCTACACTAAAAGTGACATGTCAAACGGGGTCACTAGGGGTCATTGAACTTTACAAGGGGAAAATATAAGGCATGCTCCGATTTTGACCGCGTTTCTTTTATTTAGTGGGCATTGATGAGACAAGAACAAAAGTCAATCATACCATTAAGGTCAAAGGTCAAGAAAGGGTCACTAGGGTCAAAATGTACATTTTCACTCCTCGCACTCAAAATACTACTTGTCCGAGAGATAATGACCTATGATTGTCAGAATTAGTCAAAAGATTCCGCTCATCCATGTCCATATAGGGTGCTTCTCCACTAAAATTGACATGTCAACAAACGGGGTCACTAGGGGTCGTTGAACTTTACAGGGGGAAAATATAAGGCATAATCCGATTTTGACCGGGTTTCTTTTATTTTGTGGGCATTGATGAGACAAGAACAAAAGTCAATCATACCGTTAAGGTCAAAGGTCAAAAAAGGTCACTAGGGGTCAAAATGTACATTGCGCATTGATATGACAAGAAAAAAGGAAATCATGAACTCTGGGTCGAGGGTCAAGAAAAGGTCACAAGTGGTCAACATGTAACGCCCTCGACTAATATCCGTGATCTATGATCACAATCATCTCTAGTTATTATTCTGTTGTTATTCGCCAGTTGTGCTCTAAGAATTACATCGTTAGTAAGTTACGCTACAGTTGCAGCATAACTACTAGGGAGGTAGCTTACCTCCCTATTAAGTTACCCGTCAGTGGTGCACTCGGCCGAATGGGTTGTCAATGGTAACTTGTTGAAATATACAATATCGGGTGAATGAGCACAAACGTTTACATTTCATATTTATTCGAGTTTACAACTATAATAATTATCAAATCTACTCAGTCATGTACACAATTCAGTTGTTGCTACTCTTTGTGTGCAGAGAACTCTTTTATTACCATCGTAATCCCGTGTGTAATTGAACATAACCAATAAAGTTATAACAATCTACCTACTAAACATGCTAACGTTGATAGTTAGTTCAATTTGAGCAGAACAACATACCGGGTGGTTCAAAAAAAAGTTGACCCAAGTTTAAGGTAATTTTTCAACCATATTAAAAGTTTCAGAGAATTTCTGTTTACTTAGTCTTGATCAGCAGTAAGTTTTGAAATTATCCTGATAAAATGGTACATTTATCTTGGTTGGTTCTTCAGCTATGGTTCATTACAGAAAGCATGCACACAACTGCATTGGCCACGGGAGCGTCCTTTAGTGGAGATGGAATGCACAAAGTGGACTTACACACGATTGGTCACAAATTGTAAAAATAGGAGAACAAGAAAAAAGGAGACATCTGAAACATCTATCTGGTGCTTGACATTACCTACCTATACGTATCTACGTTTCTTTGTTGAATGTGAATGGCACATAAGCATAGAGATTGGGATACTTTGTCAGGGCGGGCTTTTCAATTCTGAGACTAGAGCATGCTGTTTTGTTTAAGACAAAAACTAAATGACGCTCCCGTGGACAAGTCAGTTTTGTACCTGATTTTTGTAATGAACCATATCTGAAGAACCAAACAAGCTAAACGTGCCATCTTTTCAGGATAATTTCAAAACTTACTGCTGATTAAAGGGACACTAAGAGATGTGTTGGAGGTTGCGCCCTCAATTATGATAAAAACTGGGATTAGTATATTTTTATAATACATGTATGAACTTACACCTATAAGGATTAAGAAAAATCAACCCTCTTTGTACAAGAAAACGTCGATTCAAAAATGCTCGTACAGCCGGGACGAGCATTTTACGACCGACAGTATCCCCCCTGCAGTACGCATTATACATAACGCGAACCATATTTGCATAGAGGGCGTTTTTCAATAAGTAGCTATGATATTGTTTTAATCAAGTTTTGCTGTGTTTTTGTTAGTAGAAACAACAATAATGGCAATTTTTAATGTTCATCTTGAATTCTGAAGTAAATTTGTAAACATTTAAAATTTTCAACACCACTTAATGTCCCTTTAAGATAAAGTAAACACAAATTCTCTGAAACTTTAAATGTGGTTGAAAAATTACTTTGAACTTTGGTCAACTTTTTTTTGAACCACCCGGTATAATATATTGATTATATCCTATAATAATCATTGGAATCTTAAATGCAGTTTAGTTGAAAATGCAATTCTTGTTCAAAAGTGGTCAAAGTGAGATTCGCATTTGATAGGGGACTATTATGGCGCGCGTACCAACAG
This sequence comes from Ophiura sarsii, assembly GCA_035610835.1. Classification (NCBI taxonomy): domain Eukaryota; kingdom Metazoa; phylum Echinodermata; class Ophiuroidea; order Amphilepidida; family Ophiuridae; genus Ophiura; species Ophiura sarsii. Next base: position 26,771,742 of record CM069457.1, read on the forward strand.
TCTATTTATGTTTTAAATAAAACAATGAGGATGTATTTTAATTGTTTTCCCCTCATGGGCCACTTTTAATGACACACACTGTATATGCAAATAAGGCACATATTTGCATATTTCTCATTCTTTGATCGCAGGTGTCATGTACACGTACATATGAAATTCCTATTACATCTGCTTTCAATTTTGGGAATTGGTTAACATATTTGTTCTCATTTTAATCAAAGAGCATTCCCTATTTTAGTGTATTCACTTGTGTATAGTTGTGGTCGTAGCCGGGTACACTGTAAACACAGTGTCAAACCCATGTAATAATATTTACGAACGAGAATACAACTCCAAATTTAACTGTCAGATTATCCGACAACTTATGATTATTTTCATAATTTGATTTTGGAAGTAATTATAAAACGTATCGCTCCGTAACTGAGAAAATAATTATATTGTAGATTCATAATGTAAGTTGACAAAAACAATCATTTCGATGAAGGAAATCAAAGCTGGATGGAGAGCGTTCCATGAAAAAAGTTGCATAATATGCTTTGAACTTTAAGTCAGCGATGCCCATTAAAGGAGGTGTCCCGCAAGCATAAAAGTGTGCATTATATGTCAGAACGTAACATTGGATGGGATGAACTGCATTTGATAGGGGACTATATGGCGCGCGTACCGACAGTCTGTTTATGTTTTAAACAAAACAATGAGGATGTATTTTAATTGTTTTCCCCTCACGGGCCACTTTTATTGACACACAATGTGTATGCAAATAAGGCACATATTTGTAACTGAGAAAATAATTATATTGTAGTTTCATAATGTAAGTTGACAAAAACAAATCATTTCGAGGAAGAAATCAAAGCTGAATGGAGAGCGTTCCATGAAAAAGGTTGCATAATATGTTTTTAACTATAAGTCACCGATGCCCGGTATTAAAACACAGCTTGTTTCATTCGAGGAGGCGTATCATTTATAATAGTAATAAAACAACACCTGCATTATTGAAAGGTACTTAAATTGTCTTTCTATCAATACTATGCTATAATCAAACATGGTGCAATAAACTCGAATAATAAAGAGCAGGGGATGGTGGACGGCTACACACGAAAAGCATTTGTGAGGAAGTGTATTTTTAGTAATGTAATTGAACATCCCTAATGGTTGACAGGGTCGTGCCGGTGGAGAGAGTTTTTGGGTTTGCCCGTGACTATAGGCACATGTGAGAAGGGGAGTGGAATTCGGCCTCTTCTGCGCTTGCTTGTTATGAACGGCATGGCGTAGATTTGAACAGAAACATCAATCAACCAAATCTTCTGTTTATAATATCTATGAGTGAGAAGTTGACAAATAAAACAACGGGGGAACAAATCTACGAGATACCCTACCGTACAGTTAAATCTGGTGTTTCTTCGTGTAAAATTCTTCTAGAAACAGGCATTTCTATTCTACCGCAACGCAAAGTTAAATTTAAGCCAACATAAGCTTACTTTACGCTATCACATTCGAGCTAATAAATACGCTTGAAAACTTCATTGATGACAATTAAAGGGACAATAATATTGATTAAACGCTAGTAGCAGCTTCTCAGCATTGAAGCTGACATTAATGCCGTTTGGGTGCAGAGTTCCCCAGCAAACACGTATGCATGGCCCCCTTGTGGGCTACATGTGGGCAATCAGGGCTAATGAGGGCAAGGGCTATGTGCGGGCTGACCACATGGGTCCCATATGGGTTTTACAAGGGCCATAATGGGCTACGTTTGGTAAACCTATCAGGGTCCCATATAGGCTGACCACATGGGCCCCATGTGCAGGGTAGCACTGGCCCAAAAATGTGACGAGTCCCATTAAACTTGTCAGGACCCTTTAAGGACTGCAAAAACTAAATTTAAGGGGTCCCCCAGAAATATAAGGGGTCCTGAAGTTTGTGCCTTTGAAAATGGTCAAAAACCGATTTAGAGAAATTAGAGGTCACAAACTAACTTATGATTTGGTTAGGGGTTAAACTATCTCGGGTGAACTGCAGGAAAGCGCAGAGAGCTGGAAATTACTGCAGCCTTTTTGTTTAAGGAACGCATTTCCCCCGTTTGATCTGAATCCTCTCGACGCTGCCTCGGTGCAGATGTGCACCACATCTTCTCCCCATTAAACTCTAACCATTTAAATTGGTTCTTCCAACTAGGCCTGTACGCTCTTATTTTCTTAGATGGAGCCATTGTTTACCTCCGATGGTCATGGATAAAGGTGTACAGCAGCAACGATGCATTTACGAAAATCATTTATCGACACGCATGTTTCGCTGTTATTCAGTAGGCTGTTCGGTTCGGTCTTGTACAGAGATCGTTGAATTTGAACTGTGAGTCTGTGACCCTCATTGCAAACAGTCGCTAACACAGATACGCAAACTAGCGTAAGAACGTGTAACTCATATACCTATGTCGTGTCCATGTTAATCAGTAGAAGATACTTATAGAATGTTTTTGGAAATCGCTTGAAACTTTTGCGGAAGCAATTCGGAAACGATTTCATGTGTTTAAAAAATATTAAAAATACAGGATTTGCATTGTATTTATCTTTTACGGACATTAACAAATTTACAATGTAGGAGATTGGTTTAAGGTCCTAGGACGCGGGGACGCGCAAGAACGCGACCCTTGCCGGGCCATGTGGGTTTTACATGGACCATAATGGATACGTTTAGGTAAACCTATCAGGCACATGGACCCCATGTGGGTTTTAAAAGGGCCATAATGGGCTACGGTTTGGGTAAACCTATCAGAGTCCCATATGGGCTGACCACATGGGACCCACATGGGTTATATCAGGGAAATTCCACGCATGCGCACTAAGCTTGGTTATATTGGTTTCGTAACACTATGGATTTCATATTTATAAATTTTGATAAATGATTCGATCCACATCATGCACTATTTCATAATTTAATGGCAAGTAAGAACATTACTTCACACAAATACACATGAACAATTTTGTTGGAGAATGTTAATAGAAAGCCAAATGACTGAATTGTTCTTCCAATTGCCAGTAATTTATTCGGGTATGTAAATAATTCAATTATCAATTACCTAATATAGGCTGCCCATAAGGGCAAGCCCATTTAAAACCATGATTTGGCCCTAATTAAACCCATGTAAACCCCCCATTCGCACGACCCCTTTCGGACAAAGTGACCAAAATAGTAAGGGTCCCATGGGGGCCAACTCGCATGGGTCCTTTTCGGACAAAGTGGCCAAAATATTAAGGGTACCATGTGGGCCGCCCATATGGGGCCCACAAAGTGGCCCATAAAGGGCCCACATGGGGCCATGCATACGTCTTGGCTAGGTCCGAGAGCCTGGTTTATTAGGCGTTGGTCTCTCTCCGTTCTGTTTTTATCTCCGCCATGGCGCTTGAATATCCCAGCGATTCTAATGTCCTGTTTTAAGTCATGATTATGGAAATGTTGTGCGATGGTAAAGCCTGGAAGTTGTATGCGGATCGATCTGAGATGTTCCGTGAAGCCTTCCGCCATCCCCTGCTCTTAATTGCAGCGCGAACGCGCAATTTTCCGTACGTATCTTTCCTCGCGCTTTTTGTCTACGCGCGCGCGTCTGTTTGGCGTTCGGCTTCTAACGAGTTTAGATGCACAATGTAAACAAAAGAAATCATTCACCCGTACCCGATGAAGGCTGATGGCCGAAAATGTGTACAATAACTGCTTTATAATCACGACAATTTCTATGTCGACTTTATATTGATATTATTTAATGCCGACGTAGCTTCTTTGTTGGTAAAGGGTTCAACAAAAGAGTAACATTAATTTTTTGCATAATTATTCATTTATTTATTTAATCATTTTTATTTATTTATCTATTTGCTTTGTTTATTTGATTCAGTATTTTGTTTATTATTTTTATTTATGCTGCCAAAACCGTGTTTATCCCTAATTATGGCTGTAATTTATATTGCTTTCTAGTAATGCCATGCAAGAATCTTGCACAATTATCATCTATGCGCTTGCTTCTTCTGCCACATAATTTTAGCAACTAAAAGCCGTATTTACAAATCTTGCTATTTTTGCTCTTTCTATTTGCCTTGTATCGCAATTTACTTTTGACCGCCACCTTTCCATTTTAGTGGATTTTTTATTAAGCACTCTGCTGACTATTTCAGAGAGGCCTGTCACATATGAAAGCACGACCATGCCTTTGCTTTTGTTTTCCTGGACTGCTTTCTGCTTTTTGACAACCAGTGTTTGTTTTTTGTCTTTCAATTGTTTCTTTACTTTATTCACTGTCCACTTGGGGTAGCTACATCCCGCAAGGGCTTCTCTGATGTGTTCCTCTTCTTTCTGTTGGTCGTCTTTTTTCTTTTTCTGTGACTATTTTTTCATTTGTGTCGAGTGGCGTTCTGACTACGCCTAGCTTTTGATGAAGTGGATGGTGTGAGTTGAAAGACAAATATTGGTCGGGGTGGGTCTTTTTTCTGTACAACAATAATTTGACCGATGTGGTGTCCGAGTGGATATAATAATAGGATACAGAACACAGATAAGAGTTTATTAAATGCACGTCTTTATTTGTTGGTGTATCGATCGCTAGAGAGCTATACAGTGTTGCCAGATCTTAAACACTAGATCGTAAAACACTACAACCGAGTTGTCTGGTTTTCTTATGATAAGCGCATCGAGCGAATACTGGAGAAGAATGCGATCTTCCTCGAGCTTTCCTCTACTTGTAAAAGGGCAAGGCCCCTGAAACGAAATCGCGTCTGTTTCCTAAAAAAATATTCATCATCAATGGGAATCTACCTTCTGATGGCAACTCCATTCAATAGCCACACACACCCCCACATTAGTGAGTTCGATGTAAATTCAACAGAGTGTTGCAAAAATGTAATATATATACACTGCATTCAATTTAGGTATTGGTGCTTTTATTTGGCTAATTAAAGAATTTACCAACAGCGATATTCTTATCGAGGAGACAATACCCCACATGACTATACCAATCGCATGCTCCAACACGATCGGGATTCGGGACCACGAAATGTCTTCCGGGAAGCACTTTCTCGGGATTTACAACCAAAAGTCATGCAGTATGCAATGAGAATGGCTAATATCAAAAAGCTTATTGAGACCAACAATACCAAATAATCAAAATTGGAAGTATACAGGGTGTGTCAAAATGTGTCCCATGTGAAACATGATTCTTTTTGGCCCTGCAAAAATATAAACACACAATACTAATAATCGTGTTCAGCAATCTTTAATGTGCCATAAGCCATAAGAATTATTTTAGACGGTATTTTAAACAATACATTGACATTATCCTATAATCATCATCGGAATTACAAAGGCTATTTTTTTCAGTTGAAAGTCATTTTCTTGTCCAAAAGTGGCCAAAGTGGGATTTGCACTCTTGTTACCGATACCGAATTGATGATATCTCGGTAGTTAGGTGGTGAAATTCAATGTGCATGATGGGGATGAAGTGTATGTGATATAGGACTAATGTGGCTTACCAACGGTGTAATTATTTAAAACAAAAGGACATGGAATGTATTTTTAATTTTAACCAATGGGACACTTTTTTGACACACCTTGTATAATAGTAATAGACATAATTGCTATACTGTACCAGATATAAGAATTATGACGGGATCCATCCGTACATACGCATGATAAAAGAAATGTGACAAAGGCGCAACAAGATCAAAAACGAAGGCATGCAGTATGTATGAAGAATGGCTCATTTCACAAAGCCTATTGAGACCCACACCAACTGAAATGCAAATGACATTGTAGCTTATAACGATTTATATAACATCAATTGAGATGACAGATCTGCGACACGAACCAGCAGGGACAAGAAATGCATGTGATGCGATCTGTGAAAACCCGTCGGATGTCGCAAAATATGAACTAGGGACTATGAGTAAAATAAAAATGAATAAAACAAAGTCACTATTATTAACCTTATATAATGTTATTATATTGAATTATGTATCTTTTTTGGCCTGTTTTCATGATTTCTTGTTTGTAGCTTTTAATGACATCACAATCATCATTCACTCATAACTCTTTTTGTAGTGATCGTGGAAAAATGATCGAAACAGTGCTGTAATCAGCACAGTTTTAGCTTTCTTATAATAATAGATATCTTCAATATGAAAAATGCGACCATGTGGCGGGTTTTCACAGATCGCATCACATATATAGCCACAAATTGGTCAAAATCACAGAATTATTATAATGGCTGGACACACCAGAATAACTAATGTTTGTGAACAAAAGGACGCACTTCATTTCTACAAGTTTACGGTATCCCAAATAATGTGTTCAATTATACACTACCGCCCGGAACTGCTTGCGCACACCATCGAGAGAACTTATTCCCCTAACAGTCTTGTAATTTTACCCATATCAAGGTCAAATCCTATTTATATAGGTGCATGAATATCTTCTCATTTATAAATTCATCTTTCCTTGACCTTGTAGCCTACACATTTTCCAAAATAAATATCTGTCCGAGGTCGTTATTTTCTCTAAGGGGAAATCCTAGGGGGTGGGGGTGGTGGTACCGCGCCATTTTGCGATATTTTGCGAAAACGATCGTGGTTATCACGTGATACGTATAGTTGAAGAAAAAACACATTTACACTGTTTTAACGAAATGCACTATGGGATTGTTAAAATCAAAGAGGTCGCAAACTTGCTTACAATTGTATCTTAGCCTAGCTATAGCAAGCTAACATTGACATCTCTGAATGTATAAACAAAGTGTGCAAAGGAGAAATTGTTGGGCAAACTGGTAAAATGGTGTGTTGCTATCATTATCAAATTGAACTCAAGTTAAATCACTTATTCATCGAGCAATAATGTTTACGCATTTTAATTGTTTAGTTACAAAGTTAAATAAATCAAGAGTTAAATGATAGATAAATAAATAAAAAGAAAACTATTAACGCATGTGCGGCCTTTATAATTTATAAAAATTGACATAACAATGATGTTACATTAATCCACCATCAAGTTTAAAAAATAGAAAAATAAAAGGATAACAGGGAATATTCGGGAATCGAACCCTTGATTGCCGATTGCCGACGACATGGACAAGCTATGCACGCCACAGAGATCGACGAGTATAATTGTGATAGTTTTATTATTTAACCATATCCATTTATTTATACTGAACGGATTTTTATTGTGCCATTTTTGCCAAATGTGTGTGTTTCTCTCGCACAAAATGTGTTTGTAATGTGATTATACTCCTTATTTTTGAAAGAACGGTAAAAAAACGTTGATATTTTCACACACAAAATGGCGTCATTTATACAATCATTGCTCGACTGAAGGTAGCGGTATGGTGTAGAAGTCCCAAGTATGCAAATGATCTCACTGAATACAATGTCATGCTCTACCACACATCTACCCAGTACTCAACAACGGAATAAATCTCATAATCCTCATTTGCATACTTGGGACTTATACACCATACCCATACCCGACTGAACCATGAAGCTAAGCTTCATGACTGAACGTTGGGTCGTGACGTGCCGTGTTGCATTATTCATGTTACGATCTGTTATACACAGCGAACATGCACCGGGGACATGGGTTAATGCGCTGTGTAATTCTACATTCCCAGCAGACACTCTGTTCAAAGGCACAAAAAGTGGACTTGTTTAAAGCATTTTTTTTGCAATTCTGAGGTGTGCAGTTCGATTTTCTTTCTCGAATCGGTTAGAAAACCATCCATTTTAGAACATCTGAAATTTAAAATGAACTGCACACCTGGGAAAGTATGATGCCAAGGGCATGTCTTTTGCACGTAAATCCAATACAAGAGTTCAGAAAATCGACACAAATATGACGTCATAACCATTGCTTCGGGACAAAATGGCGCGGTACCCCACCCCCGCTAGGGTAATCCCATGCAATTATCGCCGCATTAATATTCATGAGCTCATTATCGCTGTTATACATGTAGCGCTATGGGATATCCTTGCTTGCGAAAATCATCTCCGACAAATCATTATTTTTACATTATTTTACGAAATGTAAGCACGTATAATTATTATGACAGGGATCTGTAATGCTCATTATTACCTAAACATGGCTCGTGTGTTCTGACAAGTTTTACTGGAATTTCCCAAAAAAGCAGATACTTCGAGACAAAACTTTATTAAAGTTTTGGTTGTAGAATGATACTTGTCGCGAACTGGGAACCAGCAAAATCTTCAGACTAAAACCTGTAGCAGCAAAAGTAGTGACACCTCCTAGCGAGACGGCTTGTCAAGTCCGTTTAGAGAATTTTGAGACCAGCCAAGCCTGACCTACGCTATTATATTAGAAAATATTAATCACCCAATATAAGTTTAGTTACCGCGTGATCCAACATACATTGTTTTGAATGGACTTGTTCGAATCCTTTGTTAGACTGGAATCGATCACCCTTTTAGCGCATTTTTTTATGAATGGGAGTTGACCATTGCAATGTGAGAGATAGAGATATCGCCAATTAAAACACATCTGGCAGTAAGTGCGGGTTTGCATATAGTATGGTGGTATAGATGAGGTGACCGTTGTTTACATCCAATGTTTGTCAACAAACGCAACGGTCGAAGGGACTGGACTGTCGATACACGCTTGAGGGAACACCATATGACCACAACACTGTCCGCTATGCCGTATTGCCCTTTATAATGCTTTGGCGCGAGTTTTAAAAGCACGAGTCCTAAACAAAACAGGATTTTGCCACGTTTTGCCCGATGTGACGTCACCTGTCACCCCATCTATAGGCTGTTGGGCTATGTTGTTCCAATTTACATAGCACAACTGATGGATAAGATATCGACTGACCTCCGCCAAATTGTACATTACATATTCGTTGTATTGTGGATGCAAATCATTGTCCCGGTAATTTTAAAACCTGCCAGGGCCATGTTCTGCTTCGTTCGAAATACAGACAAACTGCGAGGTTCTCTGTTGTGTATTGGATCACTGATTTTTAAATCAAAATAATTAAATTGTCTTTTAAATGTCAGGTTTTTCTTGGAAATTCAAATTACCTCCTCAGAAAATTACCAAGTTTTAGGCATTGATAAGGACTGCGCATCCTTATACAGGATATTGCATTTGTGAATATAACAATTTATTATTAAAAACTGAATTTGTCAGAGAAGGTGTAGATGAGAGAGAATGTCTATGGGATTTTACTGTGTATATTTTGACTTGTCTCGAATTATTGAGTTTTGTATGAAATGTGTTGATCGTAACATGCAACAAACATGAATTTACGAAGAAGAGCTATGTAATGAACACATTCAACATCGTTACTTGTGAAAATTATCAACAGTATGTTCATAGAAGATGGATTTTCTAGGATATAATCACTGCGAAATCAGTGCCGAAAGCAGTTCCGGTCAGTACACTACGATATTTTAAAGGGGCATTGAGAGATACGTATGGGAGTGCGCCCTCAATTATCCTGAAAATCAGGGGGTTTTTTTGCATCAAAGTAATAATTATGCATATATATACTAACTACCATCTGAAACAGTTTACCAACATTCGCCGTTGATCATATAACATTTCTTGATTTTCTTAGGGCGTGTTCTCACTGTGCGAATGTGGACTCACACCTAGGTGCGAGTCTACATGCATAACAGTGATGTTGCGTTCTCAATGTGCGATAAAAGACCCTGAAAATACATCAAAATACTGATGTGGTATCGAGTCCACTTACCCGGATGTTACTTGTTTACAAGTTTAAGCGAGTACGCCGTGCGTACTTATTGCGTAAATACCACGCGTGCATGACATTTGGCCGCGTGAAATTGCATTTTGAAGCGCGCGACGGACGGCGGCGCAGTCTGACGCAGCACAACATGCTTGTTATTGTGGAACAAGTGGTACGAGTCCACATACAATAGGTAAAACGCGTTCTCACTAGCGATTTTGATACCACGTCCTAGGTGCGAGACTACCTCTTTGAGTAGGATTCGACCCTACATCGTGAATGTAGGGTCGAAACCCTTTATTGCATGCTTGGAAGTAGACTCGGTGTAGCATCGAGTCCACGTCCTGGTATCAAACAGCCACAGTGGGAACGCGCCCTTAGTTTCGATATGATTGTAGCAACCTCAAAAACACCCCTACCCAAAATGTGTAGCACCCTTATGAACACCCCTCCTAAAATAATGGACTGGTCCAGACTGGCATACCAAGACAACGGATGACAACAAAGACACCCCACACATTCACATTCGCCTTCAATGGCCATGGGCTTAACCCACAACTCATCCACGACTCTTCATTTTCCATTGTGATTATTACAGGTATGCCAGATCTTTTCCTTATTTTGCTCATCATACTAATTGAATTTCATCTTATTAGATGATGATGGTTGCTTATTGATGTTAATTTTGCTAATTATGGTTGCATAGTTAATATTGATTTTGTTTGAAAGTTTTTGAGAACTTTAATTTAGTTCATTCACATGTTTGGAAAGTTTTTTAAAACTTCTTACAACTCCCATTGAATCAATTTACTTTTGGCTTTATTTGATTTGTTAATTCAATACACAATGTTATCTTTTTGGATATCTTTTGGACCTTTTATTCTAAATGATCAAAATACTTATGTTGAGATAAACATTGTTTTCTGTATTTTGATATTGTTCAATTTCTCTACATGCTTGAGTTTACCATTTGCAAGATGACTTAAGTTTTGTTTCAAGTTCCAAATTTAAGATTCAACTTTCATGCTTTATCCCTAAAATGTGAACTTGTGATTTGTGTTGTGTATTATTATTATATAATTTATTCATGTCCTATGTATGACACTTTTATTGAGAGAATTTGTTATAATATGTCGAGGCACGTAGAACGTACCATACAGAACAAAATCTAGTGGTAGCAGTAAACTAGATAGGCTTGTGGTGTGGAGTTTATTGCTTTCTCTCTGGTATAAAAGAGTCATTATTTGTATGCATTTTGTGTTGAAAGAGTTATTATTTATATGCATTTTGTGTTTTATAGTTCATTCCATGTTGATATATTTTAAATATTATTCTAAGTTGGAGCAAACCCACATTGAGTAAGCTTGGGTCATTTTCAATTAAGAAGGCCTTACACTTTAAAGAGGTTTACAATAGATGAAGTTTGATGCTTTATTGATTTGGGTTTATTGATTTGCATAACAAGTGAATCAGCACCACCACTCCTAGTTGCTATGACTGTAGTTTGAAAGTCATTGTGTTTGAGATTGTGTGACTTCCTTTAGTGAAGTGCTAATTTGTTTATTGATGTTTAGAAATCTTTGGTTGGCATGGGTTCCTCAAATTAGGGCCTATATTGTTTATTAGGATGAGTGAACTTCAAAACCATAGGAAAGTTTGGTTTTGATTCGAAATGGTTCTTTCTCAAAAACCCAACCATAAGATTATTCTTTTACTTATTTCATACATTTGTAGTTACCATTTTGAATTCAAATGGTTTGCTTAATTTTGTTCATTTTAACAAAATGTTTGGATATGTCTTTCCAAGACATAATTTGTCAGATCTGTAAAGTTGATCTGTGTTTGGTTTTGGTATTTAAACATGTTTCAGTTAACATTGTTTTGCACAAGTTATTTGCGTTTGGTGATCATATTATTTATAATGACATGCATGCTACTCAATTAAGTGTTTACCTCACAAAGGTGTGCGCTTAGTTCTTTTGTTTTTGTATAGATAGATTTAGAATTAGATTTAGTTTGTAATTTTCTATTGATGGGACTAAGAAATTTACAGTCTCATTGAGATAGAGTCAGCGACCGTATAAATCTATGGTCCAGTGATTGTTTGATTGTTGTAGCAGATATTGATTATCTCTTTACTTGATTATTTGTTTTGAATTGTTTTGAATAATTAAAATTCAAAACACACATTCACATTCGCCTTCAATGGCCATGGACTTAACCCACAACTCATCCACGACTCTTCATTTTCCATTGTGATTATTACAGATTGGCTAGCTGTAATTTCCAACACCAAACCCCGCAAATAAATAGAATACCACCAATTACGCAACGTCTCCTGTCTATTTACTTCAAGTCTCCCAAGTGTGTACTACGCCCCGTGTTCTACGCCCAGTGTAGCCTACTACCCGGCCTATACTACCTAACTTTAAAAAGTGCAATTAAAGCGAGCAACGCCCCCACGGTTATTTAGAGATCATTCAAGATATCATTCATATTTATATTATACCCCAAAGTAAACACCTGTTACATGATCATATATCGTCGAAACTAAGGTGCTGAATTTGGAAGTTATGCTAAGTTTTACTCACGGACTTTCGCGGCAAATCTCAACCCGGAAGTGCCGTTATTTGCTTAGTTTGGCATGAAGGCGATGTCGGAATTGTATGATATTTTGGATTTGGGCTATGTTGATGAGTATCTTTACGTTATTTGCTCATTTAGTATATCGATACATCTCTCAATGCCCCTTTAAACAGAATATAAGGAAATATATATAGAAATCTAATATAATAATGATAATATTTAATAATGATAGTGAACATAATAAAGCACGACTCGCTTCACTGAACTTCATTCCAGCATACACCCCGATGTAGCTGCAATGATTTAATTATCTTCAGTCATTATTTAAACTAAGCAAATTCCGTAGGCCTGCTAAGCAAAAGCGCCGCAAAATCACAGCGCTTTGAGCCATTTGGAAAAGGCGCTATATAAATACTGATTATTATTATATTCAAATTGCAGTTTGGAATTATCATCACTAGAACATGTGCCATGGGTGTATACTAACTAGAATGAATTTCAATGTTTAAATAATATGTGCACTTATATTGGGGCGCTTGGAATCATACGACACCTAACACTAACAGTTCCTGATCAGGTGCTTTAACGTTGCCTAAATTATAATCGGCTTGAAATCATACGACTTGATCCGATATTATCCAATTGTTTACCATGAGTATAATACCAGAATCAGCACAAGTGTATGTCAAAGTGATATGTGCACTTTTGAGTGCAGCTCTTGAAGTCATGCCTCTTACGATGCAAGTGCCATTGATTCCTGAATGGCTTGGATGGGATCGCGAAGTCAACAATATGGATCTAAACAACACCTTGGAGCTACATTGGTACGATAGAGACTTATCTGCCAACGCATCTGATCGCGATCACGATCAAGATCAGATTAAGATCATCAATTCAACGTCTTCCTCTTCTCTGTCTTCAAAATATGATGTCGTTGTTGGTGTCATATTTCCGTCGTCGATCGTTGTTGCCATAGTATTAGGACCAATCATAAGCCGAATATCCAATCACATTAACTCTGGTTTGATGGTACTTCTTGGAATGGTATTCTCTCCTGTGGTCACTCTACCGATGGCCTACGGTTCGGGAATGCTTGCATTGTTTGGAACGCGCGCTTTAGGAGGTGTATATGCTTCGTTAACGGAAGTGGCTTATCTTAGATTGATAGCTGATGTTCTGCGTGATAATGAGGCACAATATACTCGTTTCTTGGGGTTGTATGCATTCATGTACGATCTGGATTTGTTCGGCCCGCTTCTCTCAGGAACGCTGTATTCATATGTGAACCAGAAAACACCATTTTTATTGTTGATGACGCTAAGTCTTATCGTAGCATGTATTTATTATGTGTTTGGTTTATGCTGTAGAATAAGTTTTCGAGTTAAACGGGAAGACGATACTTCACACTCTCTTCACGTAAACATTTACGATTCGTACCTTACATATCTCAAAGATAAACACATGATGATCGCGGCATTAACAGTGGTTCTTGCTGGAATACCGAAGAGCATGCTGGGACCAATACTCAGTGTTTGGATGATGGACACGTACAACGCCAATGAATCTCAAGTGGGACTCGTTCATATCCCAGGATTACTAGGCATGGTCGTTTTAACATTGATCGCTGATTACACCGTATGCAGATGGCAGCATCACCGATGGACACTCACTATAGTGGCTTACATTTTAGATGGTATAAGCTTACTGGCCTTTTCCTTCTGTCCCAATATGATCATCCTAATGGTCGTGTTTGGTGTCCAAATGTCAACATCCGTGATAATACGATATCTTACATTTCCGTTATTAACTTTAATTGCAGAGTCCAAATACAATATCACAAATTCATCTTCTGTGACTGGATTCTGTTACGTTGTTGGGCTATTATCTTACATCATCGGACCATTGATGTCCATGCTATACCCGTTTGTTCAAATATACATTATCACGATCATCGGGTTGGTTCATGTATCTGTTACACCGTTCTTGATATGCCTTCGCAATATTAACCTGATTCATTCAAGTATTTAAGATGTATAAATATGAGAATATTCCAATAAATCAGGATTTTTACATCTTTAAGGGGTAACGAGTACGTTGTTGGGTTTGACCAATTCAGAAGTGTATTTCCATCTTTGCAAACTTAGATAATAAAAGATGGACATTTTGTATTGGTTACCGTACTTTTGTGTGACAATGGATGGGTTTGTCCATATTTTGAGTAGTGGATGTCGGCGCAGCCACTACGATGAAAATATGGACAAACCCATCCATTTGTAACTGGTCTTAACTGGGTTGAACTGTGCTTAAATTGAATCCAGTTTAACTGGGCTCAACTGGAATTTAGACCTGGGTTAGAATGCAAAATATAGACCTGTAGGCCCATACACTAACAACCAAAAGTATTATATTGTAGTACAATTGGTATTAGGGCTGTTACACATACGGCGATCAGGCCTTGCGCTTGCGTTGCGCTAAAAAAGTATCAAAGCGCTAAGCAAACGCATAAGAACCAATTGGGGACGCAGTGGACACAGGTTAGAGCGGGGGAGGGTCCCCATATAACACGCAGGAAGAATGCTCAAAGTTATCATTTTTTTAAAAACAAGGTACTCTCCTATCCCGCATATTACATTTTCACGGCGATGTTATTGCGCTTCCACTACGCTGTAAACGTTCCAAGTGCGTCCAAGTTGCTGCATGCGTTACTAGTACGTTCTCAATACGTTTGGATAACGTTCTCTGTACGAAGGGCATTATATTCAAACATGGAAATAGTAGCTATAGACGGCATAACAATGATCCACGATTAAAGCTCCAATCACATTGCCGATCGTAATGCGATAATGCCACTTTTGTATAGCCATGGAAATAGTAGTGTTAAGTTCTGTATCAGTGAACCATCAGATTCTATGCATCTAGCAGTTCAGCTTTGTTCTTCGCCAGTGACGTCTGTTGCATGTTTTCATCCGTATCCATACTTGAAGTGGTTGGCAACGACGCCATAGACAAGCTCACTGATCACCTTAACAGTATAGACGCCACGAACTCCATGGTTGTTCTACCATACGTGGAGGTCGTATCTGAGAGAATTTCACGAACTCTAAAAACATAAAAGATGTGATAGACAAGAACCATGTCATCAGCTGGGATGAGGCAAGGGTCGTAGGCAAAGAGACAGACAAATACAAAAGATGGGTTAAGGAGGCCATAGAGATCAGAAAGCAGGGCACCACCATGAATAGAGACGAGGGGCAGTTCTACCTCAGTCACGTATACGACGATCTTCTGGTTGCAAAATCATCTAGCAACACTGTTGTCAAGCAACCAGAAAAAAAGTGCAATCAACACAGGATCGTCACTCTAGCATCAGTTTTGATAAAGAAAACAGCTTGTTTTCGAAACGTCCGCAAGGTATGTTTTAAATCTGGATTAGATATTATAAAACCAATCTACAATGTTAATCTAACAGTCCTGATGAACATCTTCAACAAAGTAGTGTGTCTCTTGGCGGGAGTTTTTTTCGAATTGCCTATAGTCGGCAATATGATTCAACACAATGTCCAATCATTTTTAAAGTTGAATAGATAATCGGATAAGTTTATCTCGTTGTTATTTCTTCTCCCTCTACTATTTCCATAATTTAAATCATCACCCCAAGTACATAATACCAAACACCTGCTAAACTTGTTAATCCAAATGATTGGACTCCATTCATGCATGTCTTTGTCTAAAGGATTGTTTGAACTAATAACCCCCGTGCAATTGCCCTACAAATAGAGCCTCCTACCAGCTCAGTCTGTTTTGTCCACCATCTGTGGTTTTGGGGGTTTGATAAGTGAACAACATATACAGCACAAAGGCAATGCCTTTTCAGCACCCGAGGACGGCGCTCTGAATAGAACGCCGAACCTCCGCGCTTGTATTGTGACCGGTGCACTGGCGCTCAAGGGCGACCGTGGGGACCCTCTCACGACCCTCTCAAGTCCCAGCCAGTTCCCACTGTGTCACCGAGGAGATCTTGATGCGCTTGGCTTGGCGTTTTGATAATGTTTCAGCGTAATCCAAGCGCCTGCCATAAATCGCAGCAGAATTTGAAAGAGTTTTAGTGACCTTGATTTATAAATGGACAATTTCGGACAGTTTTCCGCGCTCTCACAGCGTGTCATTCATATTTTGATACTTGTTTTGAGCGCAGTGTAATCGCTGGCCTGATCACCGTATGTGTGACAGGGACATTATGGTGAAAAAATCACGCGCGATATTAAAATCGACGTATCCAAAATAAAATAAAATAATTCCTTTCGTTATAATACCAATAGCTAGAAATCGAATGAATGTGACTGTTTGACTACCTGTTAATTCCTTAGAGCAATATGTACATTTGACGCAATCTTTAAACATTTGATCAATTATTTTTGAAAAATTGCCCCTACAGTAAAATCACAGTATATAAAAAAAGAAAACCTTAACCTTGAGATCGGGAAGTCCCGGCTTCAATTCCTGGTCGAGGAAATACATTATACATTTCTCGACCACCACGAGGGAAATATTCAATTATTATCACTCTTATAATGTATTTGTCAATGAAATAAATCGCTATAATACTATGTTCTCCGACAATTATTATCCAAATAGTTCCATTGGGTTACATACAGGTAGACCTAAACTTCTATAAGTTTACAATTCTTAGGTCTTAGTTTAGTGTTATTTAAGGTAAACTTCTATTATTTGCAAAGTTCTTAGGTGTTAGTTTTATAGTTCTTTGGTCTCAGTTTGACATGTTTAGGTGTTATAGTTATTTTAGGTCTTAAGCGCTCAGCCTACTCCACAACGCTCAAACGCTGAGCGCAAGCGTTGACCTCTGTTTTCCAATCAGACTGCGTCATTTTGTTGTGGAAGAGCTACTACGCATGTGTGAGAGCACAAATAGTCCACGCGTGTGGAGTATGCTGAGCGCTTTACACTGAAAACCAGAATGAAGTGTTTTTCTTTCCAAAGCACCTCATGATATGTTTTAATGAAACGAATGATATTTTAGCGCACAATGAAACAACAATCAAAACGCAAAGAAACTCATATGAGTCAGTGATAAGTTTTTTTTAAAGTTTTTATTACTGATATTGTGTATGACGGAAATCATCCTAAACATACTCCTTTCATAAAAACATGTATCATCAGATGCTCTGTATAGAAAACAAATATAACTTTTTTAGTGTTATATCGTAGTTTAATCAGTCGGTAAGATCGAATTAAAAAATATGATTTTTTGAATTCGTGTCCGACTACTGGTGGCCGCCATTTTGTGTTTACAGTATACCAGTGTCCCGGATGTACACAGCAAAGTATAAGGCGATTATAGTTTTTTTAACGGTTTTTGGTTGTGGTGTATTTCTATGAGTTAAAGTGAATTGTTCAACTTGTGAATCCGGTAGTTAAATATATTAACCAGATTCTCAACGACGGCAATAAAAATCTTCAAACTGCAAAAATGGGCCTAGTTAGTTCAGTTGGGCGTGGTTTTGTCACTATAAAATGACGTCATGGGTGTGTTTGGGTCAATTGAACCTAAAATAGAATCTGGAATCGAGATTAAGCCAAATTATGATTATTCAAGGATGAACTTAGCCCGCCATTCAAGTGAAAAGTAACAAATCGGCGTGATTAACAGTACTATAATGACGTAATGATAAAAATGGCGGCTTCCGTGAATACACTGCAAGAATTTATAAAAAAGATCGTATTTTTTATTCGATATTACTGGCTGTTAATAGAAACACAAAAAATAATAGTATCAACATGGATTAATATATAAGTATTATATATATGAAAACAATATGTTTCATTTTCAATTACCAGTCTGAGTATACTTCAATGATTTTACAATGTGCAACAAATTCCTACATCTTCTATTATTTCATTACGAGATACATTTTTGATGCCACTGAAGTTTTTCGACATTTTTTTAAATATCGGATTGGTTTGAGTATTATTATTATGGACATAATTTGTATTGATGCGTGTACGTATATGGTGATGTAAAAATGCCATTAGCAAACATCTGTGTAGACATGGTCTAGGCTGATTAAAACGATCTGACGCAAGTCTATAATATAAAACAAATCTATAACATAATAATGTATTTCTAACACATATGATGCTATTACCATGATTACCCCGTGTGTTTATTTGAGTCCGATACTAGTACAGAGTCAGTGTTCCACTATCATCGGACGATACTGGCACATATAAATGTTCCAAAATCGGGCGATACTGGAACACAATAATGTACCAGTATCGTTCAATATTGGGACATTTAACTACTGGTAGATGTGTACCAGAATCGCTTGATACTGAGACATAAACATGTTCCATTATCGCTCGATACTGGAACACAATTTGGTGTTCCAGTATCGAACTGTATCGATACTGGAGCAATTAAATTGTACCAGTATCGATCGATACTGGTAAATTTCATGTGACAGTATCTTGCGATACTGGTACACTTTTTATACCTTAATTTGTGTATTGTATGCTTAACAGAACACTATTGACAATCATCTGCATATATTTAGGATAAATTGATCCAAACTTTAAATGGATCCAATGATTATACCTGCAACAACATGACAATCATATCAAGTTTGGAAATTACGTAGAGCTGTGAAATCAGTTTACACAAGTATGAGTATCTTCCGGTTTTCTACGCATGCGTGAGTGCCATCGCCTCAAGTAAGTACGCGTGTTTATGTACTGCTATCAGTCAATGACGCAGTAACGTTACTCACTTTCTTTACAATGAATGCAGTAGAATAGTTTTCCGGTATCATCAGTTTAGTACTATAGGATAAGTAACTTGTACGCTGGTACCGGAGTATCAAAATCGCAGTTCTGCCTAATCCAAACACAAATTGAAAAACATAATTGTACGTACATGTCATTGGTAATACTGGAATACCCTAAACAACAGCAATATTATGAGTATATGATTATTTGAGTCTCCAGGGAATGGCCTATCATTTGTTGTATGTATGTATTATGAGTATCCAAACAGTATTAAATAAGTTTTTTTTTATGCAAACATCGCTGTTCATCTAGTGAACGTCGTGAAGTGAAAGTCATAATATTTGCTATGTGGGCGCGGAATTCACCAAAAAGATGTTTTAAATATTTATCAATTACTATTGAACAAAAGAAATCAAATTAACTAAAAACCTACAAACTGTATTATATACCTTCTGAAGTGAGGCGCGGATAAGCTTGCCTAAAGTGGCGAGAACATTGTTTTGATAAAAAGGGTTTATTTTAAAATCAATCCATCTATATATTTTATTTACATTGCAGTCATCATATTTTCGAAAAGGGCTCTATTTTCCCCCTTTTTTCTGTAGTTATCTGATTTTCAAGCAGGGACGCTGGCATCTATCCGATGGCACGGGCGCCTATACATTTGCGTAATGAGGGGCGCTTTTGTCACCAGATGTATTCCCTTTTAAATCCTGGTCTGATCATCCTCCACCGCATCTAAATCAAGACCTTGATACTCGTTTTCCACTTTGATATTGGCATCTTCATAAGCGGATCCATCACTTTCAGCTCGAGGTGACATCTTGGTCTCCATAGCTATGTTGACTTCATATCCTGTCTCCACTGTGATTTGTAAGCGTTGTTGTTTTGCCATCATCTCCGTCTTGGCATCAATTTCATCGTATATTTCATTCTCGTCTGTTGTTGTTTTCTCAGGTGTTTCATTCGTTGATGCTTTACTCTTTCTGTGTACAATAACATTTACTGATTTAGATACCAAAGTGTTTAGAATCCTTAGATTCAAAATATGTTGTCCTTATTTCAAAGATGTATGTTAGGTGAAAATGAATCATTACACATTATCTTTCACGTGTTATTCTCTTGAAATCATCACAATATTCTCGTACTAAACATTCAACAGCAAGTGAAGGCAAAAATAGAAAACATAATTAATGAAGACATGCTGACGGCTTGAGGTCAACATATTAACGATTAACCTCTTTTTAAACCTGAACAACTTGTTGTGGGTACATACGGGGAAAGACGTAGAGATAGGTTTTAAGTTGTGAATATTTCGAAAAGAAATAGTTTGGATAATGGTATTAAAATTCAACCAATTACCGCGTGGAAAGATGTTAAAACAAGGTTTTACTGTACTCTTAAAATGCCACGCGGCAGACGACAGTTGCATTTGCTTAAGTTCTCAAAATGTTTCAAAAGTATTCAAATAATTAATTTGCAGTGTGAACATTTCGATAAGTAATAGTTTGCATATTATGGTATTAAAATTAAACCAATTACCGCGTGGAAAGAGTTAATGTAGTGTTAAAAACGAGGTTTTACTGTACTCATATCGTAGTAGTTGCTATTAATACTTTCCACGTGGATGGCGCCACAGAAGACGACCGTTTCAAAAGTTCGCAAAATGTTTCAAAAATATCCAAATAATTAATTTGCATTGTAATATTTGTAATCGCCACGAGAAATGCAAGTACAAACATTCCTAGTATTGTCTCAGTAATAATAGAGATAGGTTTTAAGTTGTGAACATTTCGAAAAGAAATATTTTGCATAATTATAGTATTAAAATTAAACCAATTACCGCGTGGAAAGAGTTTAATACGATAGTTTGTTAAGAACGAGGTTAGTTAATGTAGTTGGTTAAAAACGAGGCTTCTGTACTCAGATTATATTGTGATAAAAGGTGTTTTTTTACATGACTAACATATTTATGTCGTTTTCCAGATTTGTTCCGAATAAAAAAACGGAAAAATACGAAATTCGTAGTGTCGATTTATTTCGTGTACGTTTTTTGTGTCAAAATAAAAACCGTAGGAAAAGGAAAAGTCGGCCTGAAGTCGGCAATAAGTCGGAAGTACGTCCAACGGACCGCGGGTTAGCGTAGCTTAAAACCGTAGGAAAAAAGTCGGCCCGAAGTCGGCAGTTAGTCGGAGGTACGTCCAACGGACCGCGGCCCGACGGTGCCTATATATGGTCGGGCCGACGGTGCATTGTAGTCGGCAGGTCGGCGTCAGCAAGAAGTCGGCCCGAAGTCGGCACAACCTCCATTGGACGTCGTCGGACGTAGGCCGCGTGAGCAGCCGACTGTAGAGCCAACGTCCGGCCGACTTCAACTGCCGACTATATCGCGACGTTGGGCCGACTTCAGTGTGCTATCAGGGACAACTTCATCAATGTTGGGTATAAAAGAGCACGGTGTTCTTAATATTAATGTCACCAAGCGGAACTCGGAAAATGTTTTATTGTATTATGTCTGTTACTTACCTGTAATAGCAAATAAACGCAATAAGAACAACTCCAATGAGGATAACAGCAACGACGCCGCATGACTAGAACCAACTGATTTAAGGTACCACTAGGAGCTTTTGGGTTACAATATAAATAGCAATATGAGAACCATAGTCGTACATTTTTACTAAATATATTTATGTTTTTCTTGACCGTACGAAATTGCGTACAGGTTGGTGATTAGATGTCGTTTTCCCTCTAGCCCCACGATGTGTAGAATCTGATGCGACATAGCTTTCGGCCCACTATTAGGGTCCCGAGAAAACTCTGTATTGAGATGCTCTCTAAGAGAATTTTTAAGCAGTTTCAAGGTGCCAAAATCGTATATTTTCCTTTACAATGTTCGGATTTTTGATACCCCCCCCCCCTCACTCTCGTTCCCTCTCCTCTCTCCCTTCTCTTTTTCCCGATGTACCGACGACTTTCAGTGTACCGACGGCGTCATTTTAGGGGACCCCCGGCCCATAAATATTTTCCCGTGTTTAACATTTTACAACTAGAACATCGTAGCCAATGCGCGGTTCACTGATTCGACTGACGCACTTTATATTGCATAATATGTGTATAAACAAATATACTAAGTACAATCCAGAATCTGGGTTAATCTGGGACCTTAAGTACACTTTTCCCGGCTTTATTTTGTACAAGTTCATATAGATTAACATTCCAATCACTGTCAGACAGTCTCATTAAGGGGCCATATCCAAACTCCAGTGATTTTAAAGCATTTTTCTACCGATTTTACCCCGGTATTCCAACGAAATAGAACGAAATACCGTTGGAATACCGGGGATAGAACGAAATACCGTTGGAATACCGGGGTAAAATCGGTAGAAAAAATGCTTTAAAATCACTGGAGTTTGGATATGGCCCCTAAGCGAAATTTACCTGGTTCGAATCTCGGTAAGGCAGAGTGTTGTGTAATATATTTGTAAACATAATATATGTGTAAGTCCAAGTGCAAAACACTTGTGTCATGTTCGCACTGAATAAGATGTTAACTACTAAAACAAATGAATTTCCCCGACCCTTTCAACAGGTAGTAATTAAGGAGGCGACTGTTGAATGCAGCATAGATCAATGAAACTGATGCTAGAGTTTTTCATGAGTTCAAGACTGAATAAAGTGTAGCAATACAGTTTTGTATATGCTTATAACCGATCACTATTTGAAGAAAAAAACACCTAATTTGTATGCTGGATTCAGCAGCTACGCCTAATTATGTTATTCATTTAAATAACAAAATCAGAACCAAAACCAGAAATATGATCTTACTTCTTGAGTATAACAACATACCTGTAAAAATCGACAAAGAGGACCACTCTTCCAAACATTCCTGAAATGAACAGGATATTTTTTTACCTAGGAGAATAAAGACCCAGAAGGCCTGTATCCACTGCGTCACCAATGGTTATTGGAGACTTTGATGCGTTTGGTTTTGCGTTTTGATAATTTTCAGTGTAATGCAAGCGCCCGGGCTGATCGCTGCAGAATGCGAAAGTGTTTCAGGGACTTTGATTTAAAAAATGATAATTTCGGATATTTTTCGCGCTCTTTCTGTGTATTATTCATATTTGATACTCTGTGAGCGCTATGTAATCGCTGACCTGATCGCCGTGTGACAGGGCCATTACCATGTGATTCTAGATGAATTTGCTTCAGGAACTATTCCAATAATACTTGTCTTTCTATTCACAAATTTTAACGGAATGTTTTTCTGGTATAAAACAACTGATGGAAAGGGGTTAACCCTCGTCCTATTGAGCCTTTTTTGTAACTCGATTTACCCCCCGTTTACCCCCTCCCCTCTATTTAAATGAATCCAACAAGAGGTGCAGAGTATGCTTATTTTTGGTACCATGATATACATACTAAAACAAGGAAAACTGTACCTTACCTCTGGTGTACAACAAGCATACGCCACTTTGATGCCATATGACTGTCCACCGATGAGGGCGTGATTGACATATCCTCGATATGTTTTGTTATCACCGACGGTGAATGCCATTGTCTCATCAACCTCTTTGCGAGTTAGATTGGCAACGATGAAAGCATAGAAGGGATTATTGTCTCCCTGTCTTCTCTTTCTACTGTTAGCATTTTCGACTGTGATGTACACGTTACTGGTGAAAAAAAAAATCGAAAAATAAAGGATATCAATTTTTGATCGATTAAGCTTAGATATGTTCTGTGATAATTGATGGCTAGGTCTGCAATTGATGGGCTTGTTATTAATGATATAAGGCCATTCAGCACTAAAATAAAAGAATTTAAAGAAATATCGCCCAGTCGAGACAAAGCTTGCAGATATAACACGCAAATAATGGTGACTGCCCGACGCATGAATGTACATCAATGTCGTGGTAACTTTAAAACATGCTTGTGTGCTGCCTGATGTGTGCTGCCTCACATGATACGGTCAATTTGTGTGGTTCCATGTGATGTATTGACACTGCTGTTTTCAACAATATCAGGTTGCTATTTTTCAATCCAAATCACTTCTAAAGAAATGGTCAGATTTTAGGCATTTAAAAGTAATATAATTCCTTACGATAGAATGATATATTTGCGCACTGTTATGTTAAGAAAGAACATCCAAGTATCATGCATGCATATATCACGATAGACTTTCACTGTGTAGATG
Organism: Ophiura sarsii; assembly: GCA_035610835.1. Classification (NCBI taxonomy): domain Eukaryota; kingdom Metazoa; phylum Echinodermata; class Ophiuroidea; order Amphilepidida; family Ophiuridae; genus Ophiura; species Ophiura sarsii. The sequence continues at coordinate 26,796,035 of CM069457.1, forward strand.
TTGAAATCTATCGATGTATCGGATTTAAAATGAAAATCTGATGATCAAATCATGTGAAAACTATATGAATTTATAATGCACACACACCACATCGGTTCTAATAAATATATTGAATAGTTTATTCGTAGTAGTACCGTTTTCTGCCATTATATCTGCAGTTTTTAAAAACAATTAGCTGTGATTACATAGCCTACCTAACGAATTCAGGTAAATCATTGAATGCTATAATACCAACTCCTTTGGCAATTTTGACGGCTGGTGAATTAGGTCGCTTTAATCCTGCAATCAAATTATCAATAAATAAACAACATTATTATGTATTATTTTCTTTGGACTTTTAAAAATTTGGAAAAAAGTGTACGTACATTAGGTCCCAGATTCTGGACTGTACCTAGAATCGCCCGATACTGGTATAAAGTCTTGCAAGAGAGTTGTTAACTGTTTTGAAAAAGTGTACTTTCGGTCCCAGACACTGGTTTACCAGTATCGTTCAATCCTGATACTGGAACATAAAAGTTGCCAGTATCGGTCGATACTGGTACGATTTTACTGTTCCAGTATCGAGCGATACTGGAACATTTGTATGTACCAGTATCGGCCGATACTGGCACACATACAATGTTCCAGTACTGAAACAAATCTCACTGGTATCACATGTACCAATATCGCCCGATACTGGAACATAACAATGTTACAGTATCGCTCGATACGGGAATACAATTTGGTGTTCCAGTATCGACCGATACTGGCAACCTTTATGTTCCATTATCAGTATTGAACGATGCTGGTATACCAGTGTCTGGGACCTAAAGTACCCTTTTTCAAAACATTTAACAACTCTCTTGCAAGATCATCTACCAAATGT
>CM069457.1:26796999-26820713 GCA_035610835.1 Ophiura sarsii
CATACACATTTTGTCTAGTTTTTGTCAGAAGTGACTCTGACATCATCAGGACTCAAATAAATTAGGAGTGTAGTATGCGCTTTAATGACGGGTTGTACAATGAGATTATATTCTCTGCTGATACTACTATAATTACCACCTGATTGTGCTCGGATGGGCTGACTGCGATAAGCCCATGTGATTGGTGGACAACTTGGCTGTACGTAAATGGTAAATAGTAAATGGTTAACTTAGCGGGTCTCTGATGGTTTGATATATTCTGGTTCCATGCATCAATGGGCTCCACACAACTCATCCATAGATCCTATGCATGAGTTGGCCGGGGGATCCAGGGTGCAGGGAACCAGCATAATGGTTTGACTAAAGGCGCGATCATACTCTTGCGGTTGCGCATCTGCCGACGTCAGTGGATACAAGTTGACGTTGTTTCAACTCGCGCGCCAATGTTCGCCGACGCCGGCCAATGTGCAGCGACGGGAGTATGAACGCATCGTAAGTTGTAGTTTGATAGACGTTATGCTTTGGTTACCCGACTTCAAAGGTGATCCATTGGCGGAATTGTTCATGTTGTTGAAATACCGTATTAAGCCCCTCATATTCCGGAAGTCCAGGGTTGAATAAATCATATACCGTATGATATTATCATTTTGTTGATTTGAAGTATCATGGTATTCCAAACATTTTGAAATGTATGACTGCAAAGTAGTTAAAATTACAACCAAACAGACATACTTGGATTCTTTATGACAAACTTGGAATATGCTTACCTTTGACGGATTGATAACGATTCGTACTGGCTCAACTAAGTTTCTGACTTGTACGCCCTCAACGGTAGCCGATATGATGTGTCCTTGAATATCTCTTGTCAAATCTTTTGCTTTACAGCTATGAACTGTAGTGTCGGGCGTGAAGAGAAAATTGTCGCTTCGTTCGTATATGGTGAACGTGACGGGAATGGTGAGATTGTCGTCAAACAAGGCTTCTGTGTAATTAGAAGTTTTTAAAATGGAATTAAATTAAGCATTCCGATAAAATATATGAACGAGTTATACCTCTCATTAGCCACGTAGTGATAACAATGAAAAAACGGACTTCCATTTCTATGATTCAAGGTGAATACAATCAATTTATATTTTAAGGAAAATAGATATCTTACCATTCCTCTTTTTCAAGAAACGTTCGATAATTTCTACCGGTAAACTAATTGACGTTTCGGTTCTATTCTCAGGAACCTCCTCAGGGCTATAATACACTCGAGTATTCACATCATTAAGGCCGACATACATCTCATTAGCAGACGGCGTTAGTGTAGCAAATACCAGCGGAGACTTGACACTGTCAATAAGGTAGTTGGTTGCTATGATACCCACATTTTTCCGAATGTCTGAGAAGTTACCGCGGTCTCCATACAGTTGTAGGGTTGCTAGTTGACGCTCCAAAGAACGCAGGATTTTTGAAGGTGTTTCGTTGTCTACTGTATCGTTCAGTTGTCTGCTTTGTACTGACAATACGTTGTTGATGGTTGCCACAACAGACACTGTCACCTGTGGAATAAAGTACGGCCACATGGCGAAATAAGTACGATGGAATCCAGAGTGAAAGTGGTTTTACTCTTGACTCTACGATGACGTAATAGTATTATTGGTATTATTCAACATGCAATTAGCAACATGTACAAACTAGATTCTGTATTAACAGTCCCATCAACGTCGGTCTTATTATCCTATGTGCGCAAGCTTTGGCCTTGTCGCGTCCGTGCGATAGTGATAGATGACTGAAGGATTTAGAACCTATACACACTCATGGAAATTGAAATGTCCGAAGACATCCACAAAAATAAATGTTAATTTAATTTATGTGACAAGGAATGTGACTTTTACTTTTGTTAAAGTAACTTTATTTTTGAGTCCATCCAGCATGCTGATGTCGTAGCGTTGTCAAATTACGTAACTTTGATATCAAGTAGACAGCATTGCTTGTTGACATTGCGCTATGAATAGTAGTGTGCTAGTTTGCTTAGTTGTATTGACTGTCTTCTGTATTTCCATATGCTCTATTTAGTAATTGTTTTTTGCGTTTTTAGTAATGTTTACACTGGAATTTTTAGCAGTTGAACTGCCGTTCTGCATTAATCACTGCCTAAAATCAGACCTCTAGTAAGGTGCAGGATTGGTCATTGTTGATCATTATGGAAAAGAGTGTAAACATCATTTAGTCCGTTGCAAGTCAATGATGAACACCTTTTCACCACACTATCAAAGTATCAATAGTAAGTGGAGCGAAAAATGACAAATCGTGCTGCTACCTCAGAATCAGATAGGTTCGGAACATAACACTATTTTCTGCCTAAATCTAGACAAAGCTGGACACCGATTAACGTTATCGTCGTTGTCGTCGCGAGCGCTGATGCTCATACGCTCCGAATACCTTGTTCAATACTATACAAATACTACATGGTAGAGGGGAAATAGGCCCGTAGCCAGTACCTCGGGAAAATAGTGTGCCCTATTGCCCCGATCGTACCATGTAGTATTTGTTTTATTACACCTCACTGTGACTCTGGGGATGAGGTTGTAGGGAAATAGTCAAAACTATTTCCCTAGGGAAATAGTACTTGTAAAAGGAATTGGCCAATGAATTGCCATAATTAGTTCATGTATATTTTATGAGGTGTAATAAATTCAATATATCAGCACGCCTGCAATGATCGTTAAAATTATTATCAGAATGATTATAATTACACCACTTACCTCTTCAGAAGGCTGCTTGACATCTACTATGTTAACCAGAGTAATAGCGATCCCGTTCAGCCCTTCAGAGTCCACTTCTGCCGTGTTATTGCTAATCTCAGCCAGTGCTGCGGCGACTTCTACTACATTGGTTTTGGTAACGTTAACCTAGATTTTACGAATAGCATAGACGAAATTCATCAAAACCTTTTTCATAAACAAAGGTATAGGAAAGAAGTCATATCTTATCCTGCAGACTCCAGGGCTTATTGAAATGTTGTCCCCAGAAGAAGTCAAGGATCATCCTGAATACGTCCGAACTACTGCTAATCTTGACTCCTGAAGGAGAAATAGCATCATCCTGAATAATTCAGAGCTAACCCTGAAGAAGTCAGAGCTGATCCTGAAGAAAGCTTAACAGTTTAAATCTTGCCCGACGGCGAATCTGGTTAACTTTTTACCAATATTTTGTGCAAGCTTTGAAACATTGCTGTAATCATAGGAATGACCTTATCATGACAGGGCACTACCCACCGCACTATGGTAATTAACACACAAAGTGATTTTATACTATATAGGCACATTTTACTAGGCAATACCTAGCTAAGGAAACTAGCATCGAAAGTCGGCGTCATAAATTTAGTGTAGCGGGAATAGGGCGATCCAAATTCAAGTAAGTTTTGCTTGGACATTGAAATATGTTGAGCTATTTAACCAAGGTAATACAGATTATTTGGACATTAAACATGTTTGTCTCATTTTATTCAGACACTAAATATGTTTGACTCATTTTATTCAGAAAGGTTGAAAACTATTGATGAAAACATCCGACGCCGAATCAGATGCTTTTATTTCATAGCCCTCAGAGAGCTATGATTCAGAGCTATGAAATACCGTGATTGGTGCCCGTAATGGATATAAACATGGAAGAACCTAGAGAATAACCTGTGAAATGTAAAAAGTAATTAATCAATAACCTTCTTCATCATGTTCATAAGATATCAACCCCTTCGGAAAATTGGTCCTAACAAGCTCATAATTGTTTGAAGATGAACAAGTATGTCGCGCATCGCAAATTCAAAGTATGATATTTTCTTGGTGATGTTTTGGCCTATTTGTTCAAAATGAGTTTTTTTTCTCGTTTGCCGCAAAATTATGGTTTTCCATACCTGTGATAGTTTTGTTACTTGCGTATTTGTGTCGCCCTCTAGACATTCAATAACATCCGTTGGCTCTTCCCATTCTGCTGACGTCATCGATATTTGATTACAATATCTATAAGCTATGGGTATACCGGCTGTAAAAAATTTAAAAAAAGCATTATCTACTTTGTGAAGTCAAAGGGGACAGATCTGCATTGTAAACAAGTTGCAGATTAAGCTTAACTTATTCCATTCAGGCGTCAATTGTGGACATAGGCTATACAATGGACATAAAATAAAGCTAACGATAGACCAACGCTTTTAAAATGTTTTAAAATATCTTAATGTTGTCAAATCAACGAACTTTTTAAGTTTTCAAGTCCTACACCATATTACAGTGGAATGTCCAAGGGGTGGGGAGGGGTGCCGAGTAGCCACGCCCTCTCACCAAACACACCTACCTCAATGATCATTCGGTTGAAAAAACACATTCGGTTGGAAAGACTCATTCGGGGGAATGTTAAGATTAATCAGTTAGAGTGTTTTTGACTTGGGGAAAATGATGGAAGTTTTATAACAAAGCAGCTTTAGGAAGCCGCGGGATTTAGTGCTACACGAGATAGAACTCGTGTACGCGCAAACCAAGTGCTGCTGGCCGTGTGGTTGTCATGTGGTGTAGTAAGGTTCCTAACCCCGGTTTAGGGTTTTTGACCGGGATCACGATTTTCGAGGAAAAAACGCCAACTAAATCTCCGGGAACCTGCCGGGATTCAATCCGGGGACCCTCCGTTCTCAAACCCCACGTCCCACTAAACCACGGCCCTCAGCTACACATTCGCGCAGTATACTACGCCTACAATATAGGCTCGGTTGACTACGTCATCGAAAACCGACGGCGCATGCCTTTGGAGAGGGACTTAGGATTAGCATTTTTTAGCATTCAGGGGGGTTAGGGTTAATAAAACACAAACACACACAAATGTTACCATAACCCTAACCCCGGTGACGTCACTCTTCAGAGGAATCGACTGGAGTAGATCTACCGATGTTGCGTTTACCGGAGAAAACGGTTACGGTAGCACTTTTGGTGCATTTGGGCAAAAACATAGACAACGCTGTTGAGCTACACTTTCGAAATGTATGTATTTAAAATGGGTTTAAAGCCTTTGATACGTTAATAGCATTGTCAGATCAGTCATAACATTCATTGATTTCAAAAAGGCATTTGACACCATCGTGCATCGTGGAAAAATGATCAAGATACTCAAAACATACGGTATCCCGCAAGTTATAACAGATGCAATTGATGAAACTTACATAAACACAAGACCCAAAGTCATATCACCTGATGGCGAAACGGAACTGTTCGACATCCTAGCAGGAGTACTCCAGTGGCGTAGCTAGGTTTTTTTTTTCAGGGGGGGCAAGATTTCTAAAATTTTCGTAAAAGGTTGCCCCAAAAAATGTCCAAGTCAGTCACCTCGTGAATTTCACGTAAGTGTGTGGGGGGGGGGGGGGGGGGGGGGGGGTGGGTGTCGCACGGACACAAAGTTTCCCAGTCAAAAAAGCACTATAGTCAACAAATGTTGGCCAATCCTCAGGGTTTTAAGCAGTTTTATAACAAAAAATGGCATTTATTTTTAAAAACCAAGCTAAAATTGTCATTTTTAAATGGTTACCCCGCATATAAACACTATATCCAAAGAGAGGGGCGGGGGCACAAAGGGGGGCGGGGCACAAAAACGTTCTGTCAGGGGGGGCAACTGCCCCCCTGCCCCCTGCCCCCCCCCCCTGAGCTACGCCACTGGAGTACTCCAAGGAGATATCCGTGCCCCCTACCTATTCATAATCATCCTTGATTATTGCTTACAAATAGCTATCAGTGGGAGAGAAGAGGAACTAGGATTCACCATCAAGCCTAGACAAAGTCGAAGAATAGGGCCAAAGAACGTCACAGATTTTGACTTTGCAGATGACATAGCGTTACTTTCTGGCACTAAGGAGCAGGCACAGAAGTTACTGAAATATATTGAGGAAGCAGCACTCAAAACTGGGCTCCACATGAATGCCAAGAAAACCAAATGCATGGTATTTCACCAAGCAAAAGCGGTACAGCTAAAAACCTGTATGGAGCTGAGACATGGACCATCACCAACAGACTGAAGAAATCTCTAGATGGATGCTACACTAGAATGCTGAGAACTGCACTCAACATTAGTTGGAAAGACAAGGTACTGAACAAAAAGTCCTGTATGGAAACTTACAAAAGGTATCAGAAAACATCACAGATCGAAGGATGAGATTTGCCGGGCATTGCATGAGAAGAGAAAATGAGATAGTATCTGACCTTCTGCTATGGAGACCCAAACACGGACATACATATGTTGGCCGCCCAGCCTTACCATATTATTAGGACATCTTGGCGAAAGACACAGGACTGAAGAATGATGAGGAGATGAAAGCATGCATGAGGGACAGAGTAGTGTGGCGAGCCATCACGAAGACCGATCGAGATCGACATAGGTAGTAGTAAGTATTGTCAGATCATCATTTTGGAGTCAATATTGGTCCACTTTAGGGTATTTTCCCCCTTTAAATTGCTACGTTATAGAGGATACACGGTAAACGCAACATCGCTATTGTAAAACAGCAATTCTCAATAATACTCTTACCGTTAGCTGAGTGTAAAGGACATACTTCACGTGATCCAACTTGTCGATTTTTCATTGTTACTGGCCAGGTTAATATCAATCCATTGACTTCAGTTTGGTTCTCAGAGCATAGAACTGTTTGTATGATAATATCAATTAATAATAAAGCTTTAACTCTCTAATACAGTCGTCTACTACATAGAAAATCATGGTTATAATATTAATATACACATCACACACAAAAAGGTTAACGAAACTTAAAATGATAAAACAAAACAAGATCAACAGTTCTGCGTACCAGCTTCGATGACGATACATCGACTGGTCGGGTCTGTTACCATGGTAACAATGACATATGGACCAACCATCGAACATTTTCATTGATTTTTCTCTTTCATTTATCATTTCTTATATCGCAAATTATTTCTTTATCGAGAAAACTAAAATCTTACGCATGTACTGCATTAAACAGATATGCGTGGCACATTGAAGAAGATGCATAACACAACATGACTGGAGTACGCCTGGTAAAAGGCAGTAACAAAATCACAGTCCAATCAAAAGCCATGTTTTCTTTATATACATATTAAGCCACTCCCATTCGTGGCTGTTTTGTCAATCCTCGTATCACCCTCCGGCTCCTCATCATGTATACATTAATACTGTATATGTATACCCTATACAAGCTTAGAAATGGGTGTCAAATTTTGCCGGGTACAAAATAAATGTGTAGTTTTTAACCCAATATTGTGCTAAACATCGATTTGGTAAAATAACTTTTTACACATGCAATAGTTTACTCTTTTTTCCGAAGTGTAGAAACGGGCCTGTAATTGGGTAAAACATGATTTGACACCATGGAAGTGTAAGATTTATCGTAGTCTCGTGTCCAGACTCCATTTTACATAACAGAAAGCGGATATGAAGGAGGCTACTGCGCAGTGTACACTGTCAGTATTAAAAAAACTGCACAATGTTGAGCGAAAATCCCATGCGGTCCATCACAAAATTGTCAAGCACTTTGATGAAAACAGGCTGTAGCGACTATTGCTAGGACCATGTACTAGGGTCATGTGTTGGTGCAGGGAAGTGTTTAATGTGCATACGTCGGTGTAAACTACATGTACTATTTTCCCTTATATTTGTCTATTAGGGCTGAATATACCCACACATAACCAGTAGCCACGCACGCCATCTAAATCTGTTATCATTTTTTTTCCTATTTTCTTTTTTTTCCTCCTTTTTAATTTATTTTAGAGGGGGTATGGGGGGGGGGGGGGGGGGGGGGGGGCACAAATGGGTTTTTTTTCGGTCAGGGGGAATTTGCCCCCTGCCCCCCACCCCCGAGCTACGCCACTGCAATGGGGGTCATTAATCTTTATATAAATATTCAGTAACAGCATCTCGTGCATGACTTCATGTTGTATTCGGAGGTAATATGTATATATAGGCAACATTCAATAATATACACAGTGCATATTGGCCCTAAATTATTTTATTTTACATAAAAGCAGTGCGCAATCATACAATCTGATATTATTATATTTATATTTGGAGGGGTAAACAATGATATTCCTTATTAAACGAAAATGGGAGGTGTTGATTTAAATAAAATGCATGGTGTAATCACACTGTTTTTGCCGAGAAGATATTTTTTGTTGGTGTTAGAGTGAATGAATGATTTTTATATCCATAGATTATACGTTGATCGTCTTAAAATGGATACATTTAGACATAACATCCATGAAATTTCGGTTTCATAATCAATATTTTCATATTCCATTTTGTATTCGTAGGTAACTTACATATTAGTTAATGGGCATGGTACAATTCCTGCATTGTTTGTCGCTTTCATTCGCACCTAATATTATGTAAATATTAAGTAGGAATGTATAAGACGGGAATAATATTGTTTGGTGCGTAATATTGTTTTAAACCAGCTTGTCGATATGATGTATGCGTAGTTAACCAATTTCCACAGGAATTGCAGAGCAGTGACTACTGAGGTACTTAATATTGGCCATTATTGTAGTTGTATTTGAAAATGGAATTCATGTGTAACAAATATAAAATAGCTTCATTTTTGCTCTGGCAGGTTGTGTAATGTCACCGAAACGTATTTAAAGTGAACAAGAAATTTAATAAAACCTTTTCATTTTTTAAAGGTGGGAGGGAATCGAGGGTAGGCCTATACTGATTTCAGTCTTAAATACAAAAATTGCTCATGAATAATGCTTCCGACATTTATTACTTAGTGTAATTGAACTAAGCAGTGGTTGATTTTTTTTTTAAATCATAATGAAAGGCACATGCCCGACAATATCTCTGTCGTGGCAAAACCTATTAGATTAGTGTTGTTAAATCAAACAACATTGAATTTCTAAACATAAAATTCCTATTTTGTCTACATCTGACAAAATATATCATATTGGTGATTCTATGTCAAGCGGAGTCTGCCTCCGGTTGAAACTCGATAAAGACTGACTATGTACGACATTTAGAATGATACAAATTCCAAACTAGGAAATTATATCTTAATTCTAATCTGACAACTGAATGTCTTGCTGAAAGTTGTATGTGCTTTATTCCGTTGTGGACTGAAAGGAAAAATAATGGAATGTTCTAGACTTTGAAAATGTTCGGCTCATATTAAACTTATTATAAGGTCTGATATGAAATTATTTCAAAGTATATATTAAATGAATCAAAAAGCGATCTGGCTTTCGTGTTTAAAACAGCTATTCAAAATGATAACTTCCAGAAGACCTCACTTGCCTCCTTTATTTAGAACAAATTGAGGAAGGCAACCGGTTGTTTTATTGCTTAAAACAAATAACCTGACATTCAAGACTATGAATTACAGGCAAATCAAACTGTTTGCTTAAAGGAAACCGCTCGCTTTCTAAATAAAGATAGCTCGGTGAACTATTCAATAGTTGATTTGATCCAATACTTTGGATTCACACGAAAACTGAAACGTTCATTCTTAACATTCTAGAATGTCCTATATAATAAACAAAGAGTAATTATGTTCTATTAGATATTCATCCTCGTGACATGAGAGACCTAAAGAACTAACTACACACAGAATATATCAAGAACCACTAAACTTGTTAAGTAGAGATTACAAGGCTGAATGATCAGATGTTTCTTAATTAAAATGTGTATATATGCTTAAGGTTTTATCATGTTTAGTTTTAATGATGAACATGCTTTTTACCAAATTAGATCAGTAATAATAATAGCGAGTTAATTGATTGTTTACGAACTTTACGAAATTTTAACTCAGTACGATATGTATGTTGTCATCATCTTGCCCTAAATCAGATGTTAAATATTACACACTTCTAACTGTTTTGTAGAAGTTAAACGCACATTCTTAATAATTGAAAGTCAAGCAAGAAAGACACTAACAAAATTGGATTATCAAATACGTTAGCATAATAAAACATTTTCTGTCATAATTATTATGTGTAAAAGGTTAATTCTATTCAATGTTTTCTTTTATATAGAAATAGGTTTTATATTATTTTAATGTTTAATTGGTTAATCTTGCTGTTTTATTCAAGTGTTGAATATTACGCAATTCTGATTGTTTTGTAAAAACAGCGCTGAGTGCACATTCTTAAATCTACTTATAAAGTCAATCAAGACACCATTTTGATACGACATTCCCCTCACACGCGATTCAGGGCATAACAACTACGTCGAGTACAATTTTGCCCTTAAACCTATGTCAAATCAACGAATCCAACTGTTCTTAGTCAACGTAGTTGAAGTTGTTAACAAATGTGTTACCTACGAATACTTTGATTATTGCAATGTAAGCTACACTCTTAGAAGGTCAGGATCAAATATGAGACGAAAAGGATCAATTTTGATCCAGAAGCGGTATCACATATGAGCTTACCCTTTCCGGATCAAAGTGATCCGACAAGCAGGATCAAAAAGTTTGATCCGAAATGAGATCAAATATTTCTGTCAAATGATACTGAAACGGATCAAAATAATGATCCTGCTTGTCGGATCACTTTGATCCGGAAAGGGTAAGCTCATATGTGTTACCGCTTCTGGATCAAAATTGATCCTTTTCGTCTCATATTTGATCCTGACCTTCTAAGAGACCCACTGCAGACTATATATCGAGTGCAGTAAGCTTACTACATCGTGTAGGCCTAGTACATCGCAGTGATCGTGACATTTTGTGAGGAGCATTTTGACCGAAAATCGTACTGATGGCACTGGTCAGGTACAAGAAATTTGTTCACAAGAATAGAGCATGTTCAAACATAAAAAATAAAACTACTTTACCGACAAAATCATGTAACATTTTACAGATTAGACTGGATAACTTACCGCGGTATTTCACCCTTGTTTCAATGGCGCCCGAATTCAAAAGATCGTCTGCTTGTCGTCTATCGGTTTGCGAAAGAGTGACGTCAGTCACCTATTGACCAATGAACTTTTTCATCGAATTGATCCGGAAATCAGATCAAAGTTGATCAAGGTGAATTTGATCCGTTTGTTGATATCTATCTGGAAACGGATCAAAACGATCCGAAAACGGATCAAAACGATCCGAAAATGATCCTTAAAGGATCAAAACAAAGTGAGCCGGAAATCTACTCATGTATTTGATCCTGACCTTCTATTAGTGTACCGTGTTTTAAGTCTTAACATGTTTTTCTCTTATACGATTGCTTAAAAATACATTAACTGTTACCTTCGAATACCAAATGTCCACATTCCTCTATGTACTTAGGTTTTGGGCGCATGCTCAAAATTCTAAATTTTACAGAAAGGGTCATTCCCCCTCTTTGAGGTACATGAAAACAAATGTTCATTAAAATCATCTTAGTGAAAGTACACAAAGTGACTCAACCTCATGTTTCAAAGTATTGAGAGCCTGCAAATGCTACCTAACGGTGTGAATCTAAAATGTAAACAAAAAATGAGCACCTGGACAAATATGATCACTTTCTATCAGCATTAGCATCTTCTGAATACAATACAATCACAAATTTGAATGAAATATGTAAATAGGTGGAATAATCATCACTTAATCAAAATATGGTACTTGTATTGGTAGGTAACATTGAGAAGTGTACCTTAATAATAATAATGATAATCATTTATAAAGCGCATTAAACAAGTGGTATCTATGCGCTGTACAACTAACAAACTACTAAATACCAATTTTAAAACTATGTAAAAACACATAAATTTAGACAGCTAAAGAATAAAACCCAACTGCCAGCAGATGGCTAGAAGTAAACAAGCAAAGTTGCAATATAATACACTAAAATGACAATATATAATTAAGCTGATATGTGTGTAAAACAATAAAATGCATTAATAGCAGAGCGTCAATATACAAGTATTAAAACACAAATATATTGTTTTGTTTTTTTAAAAACACAACTGAAGCATATTATAGTACATGACAAAAAAAATCAGATGCCATAGGCAGTTTTAAAAAGATGAGTCTTAAGTCCTGATTTGAATTTAGTCACTGTTGGCAATGTCCTGATGTTGTCCGGGAGTGCATTCCACAGCTTGGGTGCAATTACAGAAAAAACCCTCCCATATGTTAAGGTCTTGCTGGGGTTTTCGCGGAAAAGTGTTCGTGACGCAGATCTCAAAGTACGTGGCGGATTATAGCGAGATACCAGATCAGAAAGATATGCAGGGGCTTCGCCGACAAGAATTTTGAAAGTCAACAGAAGAATTTTGAAGACAATTCTTTCACGAATAGGAAGCCAGTGGAGCTTGCACAAAACAGGGGTGACCTTCAACTTCATCATTTCGCCACGTGGTCAATTGGAGAGATTAGTGATGGCACTTTTTTTTCGTACAAGCTTGATATGTTGACTTTAAGTGGGGAAAAGGAATAAGAGATCGAAGCATTTTGAAACTGGACTCTAAAAATCTAGCCGTGGACACTTTTCGTTGGATTCGACCATATATTAACACAAGACACTTTAACACCATCAACTACTTCGTTTGCTCAGTGGATACGGCGTCAGTCTTAGTTTACAGAGGTTGTAGGTTCGAGCCATGGACCGGTCAAGTCAAGATAAGTTCTTCTAAAAATCTTTAATTCCGTGGAAAATGAAATTGCGAAAGAAGATAAGAATGCAAATATGACACCCAAAATGGCCTAAATGATATATACCTGCATTTAAAAAAATTGATTAATGTGTACCAACATTACACAAGTGTTGGGTAAAACCTCTACACAAGTAACACATAATTTGGTCAAAGGGAACATGTCTGTTTTGGGTAAACATTTACCCAACGATATTGTGTCAAAGTTGTAAACTGTGTTGGGTAAAATGTAGCTATTTGATGGGTAAAATGTAGCTATGTGTTGTATAAGACTCTACACAACCAGTGTTGTGTACATTTTTACCCAACAAACAACCATGTTCCCTTTTTACCATCGAGAAGTGTACTACACAACATTGCTTAATTTTGTGTAGGCATTATGCTTTTTAAGCATGGGATAAAGTGCACTTTAGGTTCCAGATACTGGCATACCAATCGTTCAATACTGAAACATAAACCTTGGCAGTATCAGTTGATACTGGTATGAATATACTGTTCCAGTATCGAGCGATACTGGCATATTTCTATGTTCCAGTATCGGGCGATACCAGTGATACCAGTGAGATTTGTCCCAGTATTGAACGATACTGGTGCATAATTATGTTCCAACGATACTGGGTGTTCCAGTATCTAGTACTCGTACAGTCTAGAATCTGGGACCTAAAGTACACTTTTCCCCAACACTTTATACATGCTATCACTACATATTTCTGAATAAATTCATCAGGTTTGCAAGAATAGATAATTGAGATTTTCATTTTTCAAAACCAGTAATTTACTCACGATTGACAGTTTCGTGTGTTGTGGTCTACACACTTCCTCAGAATAACCTCTTCTGATCCGTACTGCTTCCGGTTGAGGGCGCTGTTACGGTGATCAGTGGGTCGTAAACATGACTTAGAAAATGGGCCACAAACGCGATGCGTCCGCGAAGCCATTTGGATTCGACGGAAGGCACCCGACACTATGAACAGAGACGACGGGGCCCATTTTCTAAGCGCCCTCAACCGGAAGCAGTACGGATCAGAAGAGGTTATTCTGAGGAAGTGTGTAGACCACAACACACGAAACTGTCAATCGTGAGTAAATTACTGGTTTTGAAAAATGAAAATCTCAATTATCTATCACTACATAGTCGCCCTGACTACTTACCATACAATGATTTGATCCCCGCTACATCCCCTTCATTAGGCGCGGATAGTTGGCTGATGGTGTAGTAGTAGGGGTTCATGATCGAATCACGGCCGGGAACATGCTCCAGCCCGAGGGCGTGTCCTATTAAATGCATTAGTATGGTGGCTTCTATCGAGATTTGTTAAGAAATGAATAGTACATTATAGATGTGGTATAATTTTAAAATGACACTATACAGCAAGGGCACGGGCAACCCAAATGATGATATCAATAGAGAAGTCGCAATATCAATGTTTTGCTTAAAGGGACACTAAGAGATGTATTGGAGGCTGCGCCCTTAATTATGATAAAAACTTGGATTAGTATATTTTTATAATTGTATTACATGGATTAAGAAAAATCAGCCCTCTTTGTATCTTTGTACAACAAAACGTCGATTCAAAAATGCTGGTAGAGCCGCAACGAGCATTTTACGTCCGACAGTGTCCCCCTGCAGTACGCGTGATACATAACGCGAACCATATTTGCATAGAGGGCGTTTTTCAATAAATAGCGATGATATTGTTTTAATTAAGTTTTGCTGTGTTTTGTTAGTAGAAACAACAATAATGTCAATTTCTAATGTTCATCTTGAATTCTGAAGCAAATTTTTAAACATTTAAAATTTTCAACACCACTTAATGTCGCTTTAATATTATATGGTCCTGAAGAAGTCAGAGCTAATCCTGACGAAAGCTGCTTGACAAATTACAATTGTCCGTCGGAGAACCCGTTAAACTTTAAACTTATTGCAACATTACCAACCATTTTGAAGATCTGCTTTAATTTGGACCGTTCCATTTGGTGGCGGGAAACTTTGACCAAAATCTTCGCTGCCAAGACCAGACGTGTTCGGGGCGACTTCAATCGTTATGTCCCAAGTGTCCCCGTTGAATACAAAGTTCAGAGGTGTTGTGTTTATCCACGCTTGGATTGCCTGGTGTGAACTTCTAACAAGTTGATCGGGTCCTAAAGGACTGAAGCAATAATATATAGATACAATATTGATTACGGTATAGTCAGATGCTCAAAGTAACCCCTGGTGAGGGTACGTCAAAGCCTTCCCATCCTTCACGTCTTTACAATTTACGTACGGCACTAGTTTGCGAGGGGCAGTGGTGTGCACAATGTGAGGGCCGGGGCATGGCCCCCATTTTGGTGTATCCATCGTGGAAGAGTCAGTCGGGGAGCTGGAGCGGTCACTTTTTACCATCTTGCCCCTCTCAAAACCGTTCATTATTTATACAGCTTGTTTGAAAGAAACAAATATACATCTCTTGTCTGCTAATATCTTTTGTTCCTTTCTATTTTAAACTGTTGTTTGTTATGGTTGTTCAAATCATTAATAATTCTTCATATTAATTCTTCACATTGATTCAATTTAAAGAGTAAAAATGGATCGTCACACATAGTGATCCCAAGTTCTGTTTCTATATGAGCTACTTTTTAGGCTAAACTTGAAGGGCATTTAAAGGTAAAGGTAAAGAAGTGATCATGGGTCGATTAGCAGGGCTAGACTTCTTGTTCATATTGGCGATGGAATTTCTTATAAACTTGGTAAAATTGATATAGTCCCTTACTAAAAAAACCTCACAAACTCCATCCACCAATGTTAAAATTAAATGTAAGGCACTGCTAATTGCCAATACTGCATTTATAGCTATTTAGAAGTCCCTAGTAAACGCTTGTCAAAATAAACAAAGCATGGGGTGACTAAAGTGTGACGAACTTCTTTTAACTTTCAAATTGAATTAAAGTAAAGAAATATTGATGATTTAAACAACCATAACTAATAACAGTTTCAACTTTATAAAGGAATTATACAAGATTATATTAGACGACATATATTAAGAGAATACATTTCTTTCTTTCAAACAAGCTATGTTACACACTTTGTTTTTGGCACTTCGTCAAAAAGGTGAAATCACCATGTCTGACATAATGGAGGGTAACTTGAGTTTGATAAATCCGATATTCATGATCTAAAGATCTAATGAAAGGATACATTATGTATAATATAATTAAAAAATCAACGGACATAATCCCATTGATTTTGATGATGAAAAGAATTAATGAACTTTGAGCATCGATGGGTACCAATCATTTTGGGACAGCCTGTATGACGTCAAATTCATTACATGAACCGTGTTACCAAATGGTTCTACATAACACGAAACAGGTGTGTCCTCTGTTTTAAAAACACGTTGATTATTTCCGACAAGATGGCAGCTAATCCGTTACATACGAGGGTCATTCAATAAGTTCTACCTCCTACCTCATAACTTTATTATTATATGAGCCATTCTTATCAAATATCACACGATTGTAGCTTGGAACCTCAGCTACAAATCCAATGTAAATTGATCTGAGTACTGGTTGTACTTTTCCGGTGAGAACCAAACCTCGATTAAGTGTGACGGAAACGGATGAAAAACAGCAAAATATCGCCGAAGTGCTTTTCAATTGGCCTGTTGTAAGAGGCAAAACACACCTATTGGTCAATTATAACCGTTCTAAATGTCAGATATCTCTTTAACAGACTGTAAACAATAAAGTTGACTGATTGGTTTGGGAAAAATATGCCCTCTGATTAGCCAGATCCAGGTCAAGACAACCATTCAGTTTACTCCTCCTATAGAGAACCCTGTAAAAGTCATATTTGACTTTCATGATAACTAAGCGATCTTCAATATATCGAACTAAATGGAGGGATTAAAATTCTGTCAAAGCGATAATTGTCTATCATTGTCTACCTGATTGACTATTCTGAAGGTTGCACATAAGTAAAACTCATAAAGTTACTATTATGGTAAAGATTTAACATTCGAGGCATCACTGTGGCTTAAGTTGTAACAACGAAAGTTTGACTGATGGCAGTATTCTGGTATGCCAAAGGCATAGCAATACATTCGAGTTGATAGTACACTATTTGCAAGCCTACAAGAGTTAATATTGCTTACAATCTTATCTATACATGCTAATACTGTAATATGCTAATACTGTAATATACTCAGATATCATTCAGTCCGTTGTCCAAAATCTCTCTCTGGCTTTGACCGCGTCATATCAAAAGTAAAACAGATATCAATTATCATTTACTACACATTTGTAGCTATAATTCGGAGCTATAATCATGACAAATGTCATGAGGTTGACATTATTCTTAGCGATGTTATGGGGGAGGAGGTAGAACTTATTGAATGACCCTCGTAGATAACCTCTATACAATATTAAAGAAGGTGTCCGGCAAGCAAAACATTGTGCATTATATGTTTGAAAAAGAATTATCGCGCCCAAATCACGTAGTAATATAGAACAAAACATCATACTTATCTTAAAAACCGAATAAACACTGCCATCTCTCAACATGCCATTTTTAAAATTCGCGGCAATCGAAAGTCCCGGCATCAATGAAGTCATAGTTATACAATGCACTTGCGTAAATTTGAGCACCAATAACCATGACGTCATTGATCTCGGGACTTTCGATCACCGCGAATTTTAAAATTGGCATGTTGAGAGATGGCAGTTTTTTATTCATTTTTATGATAAGTATGATGTTTTGTTCTATATAACTTCGCGATTTGGGCTTGATAATTATATTACTAACATATAATGCACAATGTTGTGCTTTCTGGAAACTTTCTTTAACACATCACCATTGCACAGTGCGATAAAACGTTGATTTCGGCCATAAACATGATAAAGGCATTAACAATTCCATTGTCAACAGGGTGTCGTCCACTGAGACTAGAATGTCATAGGCTGGCGGAGAGGACATTTAGAGCTGAGTGTAATAACTGCCGCCCCGCCCCACCCACCCCTCAAACTTACTTGTAATTGATCGTTTCACTATCCAAATGTAAATTGCTGTGAATAAAAGGCGGGATAACAGGTGGTTTTCCGCCTATCGTTAAGTTAACTCTATTAGCTGGATCGGATATACGACATCGTGACAATTTAATCCTATCTAACGTTGCCTTATTAGTTGTGGCTCCTTCTCTAAAACCAACTCGGGTAATATTCATGAACATTTGTAACTTTTGCACAGCTCTGTACAGTTGCTCATCAGTTTCTGGTTCGCCGTAGCCATATCTCCGTAAGTATTTCTAAATCAATCAGATAAGAGAGAGAGGGGGATGATCTTAATCTACTTGCCATTCTAGTGGTAATGTTGATCTTGATCTACTATAGTAGTAATGTTGACAATGGTTTCTTTTATTCTTTACATACGGAATCATGTCTAGATAGTAATTAGTAGGCGATGTTTCCATACCAGATTACAACATGTTGCACAAATACAATAAGTGTATTAAATAATAATAATAAATAAGCATTTATAATGCGCCATTTATCTAAAAACAAGTTCTAATCCAAGGCGCAATGAACAAACAAGAAAAACAATACAGTACAGTGGAAATCACAGAAGAAAAAACCACATAATCAGTACAAACTTACGCTGAACAAAAAGATTGTTACGTGCTAAAAATATGACCAAAACCAACTACATTAATAAATTGAATATGAAAAACAATAACAATAGCATGGCAAACCAAATGTAAAAATCAAACAGTTTTGATATTAGTAGCCATAAATAAACTAGAAATTTATTGTCATAGTATTGATCGGTCAATATTAGGCTATTGTCTTAAATATTCATACTTATCTACTTAGGGGTCGTTTCCGTATACTCTATTACAGCTTTCCCCAGCTTTTTTTGTATGAAAGCTGTGTGCACACAACTTTCCCCAGGAAAGCCTGGGAAAGCTTTTATACGTAGAATAAATGGAAACAACCCCTTAACACTGTCCACGCGCCTATTAGTTTTGCCGTATACAAAACAGATTGTTTCTGAAACCTTTCCTAAACTTCGAAGTCTATCTCAATGATTACTGAACTAATACTAGGCATGTTTGTACTTATTTCAATGCATAGTGGTGGTGACATTCAACAATTGTGACATTTTTGAAACATTTTGTGAAATTTGGAACAGACTCCCGCCGCATGGAAAGCGTTTTTAATATATGCCTAAGTATTACGTAGATGCAAAAAACTGATTTCCAGAAAAAAATGTGGGCGCACTCCTATCCGTATGTCTCAGTGCCCTTTAAATCCAATGATGGGTTTACCTGGAAATGTTTGTCATCATTCCTATTCACCCTTTTTACTACAACCCACACACAAAACCAAAGCATAATATTTTGTACCGGGTGATAGATGTTGTCATCCGGTATGGATTCCACGCCTGAGATGAATACCTTGTCTAAACTCCTTGCGCACACCGTCGAGAGAACTTATTCCCCAAACAGTCTTGTAATTTTACCCATATCAAGGTCAAATCCTATTTTTATAGGTGCCTGGATATCTTCTCATTCATAAATGCGTCTTTTCTTGACCTTGTAGCCTACACATTTTTCAAAATAAATGTGTTTCTATTTTCTCTATGTGGAGATCCCATGCAATTCTCGCCTCATTAATATACATGAGCTCATTATCGCTGTTATAGCGCTATGAGATATCCTTGCTTGCGAAAATATTTATACATTATTTTACAAAAATGTAAGCATGTATAATTATAATGACAGGGATCTGTATGCTTATTAATACCTAACATTTGGCTCATGTTTTGACAATCTTACTGGAATTTCCCCAAAAAGCTGATTATTCGAGACAAAACTTAAAACTTAAAGTTTTGGTTGTTGAATGATACCTGTCGCATACTTGGAACAAGCAAATGTTCGGACTAAAATTGGTAGCAGCAATTACAATTTTCCATACAGGGGTATTCTGTCATATTGAAATGTGAGCATAGAACATGGGTTATAAACACGAAATGTACACAAAGCACACCATACATTTTGTACACTCCATTGAGCTCATCTTGGTGAAAATGGCTGGTTAAATTGTAATCTTCCCATTTTTTAGTTCGAATAATGTTCAACAGTGACGCCCCCTAGCGAGACGGCTTGTCAAGTCCGTTTAGAGAATTATGAGACTAGCCAAGCCTGATCTACGCTATTAGAAAATATAAATCACCCAATATAAGTTTAAGTCCCGGTTGATCCAACATACATTATTTTGAATGGACTTGTTCGAATCCTTTGTTAGACTAGAATCGATCACCCTTTAATAGCGCATTCTTTTATGAATGGGATTTGATCATTGCATGTGAAAGATAGAGATATACGCAAAATTAAAATACATCTGGAATTAATGTCGGGTTTGCATAGTATGGTGGTATAGGCTGTTGGGCTATGTTGCTCCAATAACATAGCACAACTGATCAGTCAGGGCAAATGTCCTAATCTGGCAATCTGTAATATGTTTCCGAATCTGGAAACATATTGCTAAATCAGGCCAAATTGCTCTTTTTGCAATTGGTTATTTTTGTGGATTGAAAAACTACTTTTGCATGTTCAGTTAAGCGGTTACTTAATTTAATCAAGTCAAAATCATAACCACTTATCATAAAGCATAAATTGCAAAATTTGTGGTATTCATTTTTGCGACTTTGAGCCTGTAATATGTTCGCGAAATTTAATTACTCCCTTAATTAATTAATTAATTAATTAAGCCTTTTGCTTTAAAACATATCAAACCTCACAGTCAAAATGTATGAGCCTTGGTCAGAGCTAGACAATTATTTTCTGAGCATGATTCATCAAAAACCATTATAAAAATGAAGACTCCAGAAGCAAAAAACTACTTAATTGCTGCTATTGCTGGCCATTGCTGCTAGATCCATAAGACAATGACCGAACAAAAATACACAGAGTTGAACTTGAATTTAAGATAATATAATCAGAGAAATTGAAGACGTTGATGGATCAAAACAAGGCGATGAATATGCGTACGCGCGCAGATGATAGCGTTTTGAATAATCTGCATGGCGGTATCGTTGAGGGTGCATCTACGAGAACGCAGAATAGATCATCAACCACCAAAGCACATCAATGTGAGCTTGACCGGGGGGGGGGGGGGGGGGGGGGGGGGGGGGAGGTCAGTGAACATTCCAAGCGGGTACGCATCCGCGTCCAAAAAAAAACGTCGAAAAAGGGTCCAGATTTCACCACACGACGTCGTCGACGTCTTTCTGAAAATGGGGTACTTTTTAGGGGGCATCGCACTTTAGGGTATCCATTACAGCATCGAGGTATCGACGTTTCGGGGGTAATTGTTGTATGTGTGACTGTTCAATAAACATGCCGCAAAATGTTGAAAAAAATCTTCAATATTTCCCTACTTTAATCGTATATCCCCGGTATATCAATATCTGTATGAATGTCACATGATTATGAATTAAGATTATTTTGAACATTACTATATTATGCATTTAGGGGTGTACTATTGAGTCTTGGTAACGCCGTTAAAGGTTTTTATGTGTTACGCCATTTAGGGGTATCAAATTAGTGTTCTTGGTTTACGCCATTTAGGGTCAATTTTAGAGGTGCTTGGACGCGCATGTGTATCCGCTTGGTATGTTCACTGACCCTCCACAGTATAAAGCAGTTAGCAAGACCCTTAGATTGAAACAGGAAATGCACAATCTAAACTAACACGTAAGTGTTTATTCCGGGGTTAAAACAAAGTGTTTTCCGTCGTCTTACCTTAATTAATTGAGTTTCATCGGACTGAGAAGGTGTTGGCAAGCATGCTACTAGAGTGAAAGCAGAAACAATTACAACATGCTGATGCAGAGATATCTTCATGTTGCCGTGTGTAGCACTGTCCAATCTGATAACAAACAAATGATAGTGTCCAATGTAAATTGCGGATCTACGTGTAAATGATCGTTGTACGGTGTAGATAGTTCAAGAAAAGTCTACCTCATCCGGTAAGATATACTGCTAAAACGGATGGTAGGCCTAGTAGAACGAACAGAATTGCGAATTTACATTAAAAGGACGATTTCACGAAGTTAATAACATTCTTCGGCAGTATCTTACGTCTATACGTTATCGATCGGAGTGAAATAAGCCTAAGCTTAATCCTGTACAGAGTGACGTCACTGGTTGCAGTAGATAAATGCCAGATATGTATGGCAAGAAGACAATAGATACATTGACGACTGTAGCACAGCTCCTTGTTGTATAATTCTCCTTGATGACAAGCCAATCACAGTATCTGAGTGTATGACGTCAAGTAAAGACGTCAAGTAAACATGTTGAATAACAAATGTGTTTCGCTGAGTCAAGGGCCTATCCGCGTACTCAACGGTATTGAGGGGGGGGGGGGGGGGGGGGGGGGGGGGGGGGGGGGGAGTTCAAAATATGAGTTACTCTTGGGTGTACTGGGTGGAAGAATAAAAATTGATAATGGACCTCACAACCGTTACCACTGTATGTTATAGTGAAGTATCCCATGGTAGTGATATCAGATGGATATTCCATTTCCAAATAGGCCTAAGGGTTTAAAAAGGGTCCTTAGTCACCTGATCATTTGCACGTAAGGAGACCCAATAGTAGAGGTAGGAGGTGACCCCCGGGAATTTTCTTCCCGAATGATAGATATATAACCAACCATGGGAATAAATAGTGTACAACGGATACACCCGATAGAGCTGAGTTCCTGTTGTACCAACTAATACTTCCCTTTAAAAATACTATTCAAAGATAATAGACACAGTGTTTTGTCGCCTTCATATTATAGAGATAAAACCATCATATGAATAATATAGGCATCTACTTTTAATTTGTAACCGGTGACATTACTTTGCACAATAAATGCACATGGTTGCTGTGGAGTAAGGGGGGCTGGCATTTTCTTCGGGAAGGGGGGGGGGGGGGGGGTCCCAAAAATGTGGATAGACCCAGACAATTTTTTCATGACCCCCCCTATCCAAGAGCTGCATATTTTTATGACCCCCCTACCTTTCTTTTCTTCACGCAAGCATGCTTAGATAAATTTGTGACCCCCCCCCCCCCCCATTTTCAATGAAATAATTTTATGACCCCCCTGTTTTCATGTCAAAAAAACTATGACCCCCCCCCCCCCCCCCCCCAGTATATTTGGGACCCACCCCCTTCTGAAGAAAATGCCAGCCCCCTAAGCCTCCCGGGATTGAAGAGGGTAGGGGTGTGCGGCTGGGCAGTCTGAAAACAGGGGCTTACCGAACTGAACGGGCACCAAAACAGGGGCTTTACCGAACTGCGGTCGCCGAAATTGGGGTCTTAGAGAACTGAACTATTATACAAAATTGTGTCTTATGAACTGAATTTTAGGCAAAAAGTTGCCCTTATGAACTGAATTTAGGCCAAATTTGAGGCTACATAATTCAAATTCATAAGATTTTCACACATTTTATGATTTTGTGGTTGATTTGGGGTCTAAGGGACACTGCCAATGGATGAAAAGGGGGTCTTATGGAAACTGTCAGTGGATGAAAGGGGGGTCTTAAGGAGCGGAAAATGGGTCAAAAACCGATTTAGAGAAATTAGAGGTCACAAACTAACTTATGACACCGTATGGAATGCGGTCATGACGGCGATTGCTATGGTTTTGGGCCTCTCTTATCCTACGCCTATTCTGGATTTCAAGGAGGGTTTTTTGGCTGGTGTCTGCAGTAACGACAGCAGTCGCGAACGGTCTCCTAATGGGCGTCCTCATGTCGGTTCAGCGAAGAGAGCTTGAAATTACTGCAGCCTTTTGTTCAAGCAACGCATTTCTATAAATAAAGCAAGTAAGCAAGTTTGAAAACAAATGGAAGGGATTCGTTTAATGATCATGATGCAACCCTACTTCCTGAATGCCTGCATATTGTCACGTTGTTTGCATAATATTATAAATATCTCTCTCTCTGACATGTCTGTCTTGTCTTGTGTCTTGTCTTGTGTGTATTTGTTTGATTGTCTCTTGTTATAACACGTCGCATTTGATTTTACAATCTTGTATTTTTGATGTTGGATTTCAAA
>CM069457.1:26820813-26877575 GCA_035610835.1 Ophiura sarsii
AAGTCTGAACTCAGATTAGATGTCCCAGGAATTAATGAGGGTGATTGCACAGGCAAGGCCAATGCTATTAATGCCATGTTTGCAGAGGTCTCTGCACACATTGAACCTTTGGACAGAAAGAAGCTCCCTGCATTTTTGCCGGCAGCAGCTGCACCTCATTTATATTCTTGGGAGGTCTACTCTGAACTCAAAAAGATCAATCCTTCAAAAGCTAGTGGCCCAGATGGCATAAAGCCACAGCTGGTTAAAGAATTTGCATATGAGCTGAGCATCCCACTCACAGATATTTTAAACAGTTCTTTTAGTGAAGGTGTTGTGCCCCATCAGTGGAAAAAGGCTATTGTTGTACCAATACCAAAAACAAGCCCCGCTAACATTGGTAAACTTAGGCCTGTGTCTTTAACATCCATCTTCTCCAAAGTTGCTGAAGGTTTTATATGTAAATGGATTTTGGAAGATATTGAGAGCTTGATAGATGTGAGACAATTTGGCAATGTGTCTGGGGTGTCCACAAACCACTATTTACTTAATCTTGTTCATTATTTACATCAGGGTGCTGATAAAATTCACAATGTGGGCACATTGGTCCTAACTGACTTTTCAAAAGCTTTCGATCTTATTAGTCACACTTTGCTTATTGAAAAGATCATCGGTATTGGCGTGCGTAGAACCATAGTTCCTTGGATTTGTGATTTTTTGAACAATAGACAACAATGTGTAAAATACAATGACACACTTTCAGATTATGTTTATATCAATGGGGGCGTTCCCCAAGGCACTAAACTTGGGCCCCTTGGTTTTCAAATTTTAATTAATGATGCAGCTTCTGATGCAAGTACAGAGTATTGGAAATATGTTGACGACTTAACATTTGCTGAAAATCACAATGTGAAAGTCATTGGTAACCTTCAAGATGACTTGAATAATTTCAAGGACTGGTCTGAAACAAACTGTTTGAAACTAAATCCCACCATGTGTCAGGCTCTGCAAATTAATTTTGGCAAATCTAAGCCTACTTCTGAGCTGAAAATTGGCAGTGAGTCCCTCCCTTTTGTTGATAATGCAAAAGTGCTTGGCCTTTGGCTTCAGAATGATTTAAAATGGGACACACAGGTTAGCAACATGCTTGTGAAAGCTAACCAGCGCCTGTTTATGCTTCGTTCACTGAAAAAGTTTGGTTTTGATAAGAGCGAATTAAATGTTGTCTTCAAAAGTGATCTCAGACCGGTACTTGAATATGCTGCCCCTATTTGGCACTCAAGTATTACAGCAAAACAAAGGTGTGAAATTGAAAGAATTCAGAAAAGGGCATGTAAAACCATCCTTGGCCGTGATTACTCATCTTATGATGATGCTTTGTCTGCTTGTCAACTTGAATCCCTTGCTTGTAGAAGAACAAAACAGTGTCTTAAATTTGCATCAGGCCTGGCCGACAATATCAGAACAAAACATATCCTTCCCAACACCAGATTTGAAGTTCATGGCAGAAGACTACGCAATGCAGATTCAGTTTCACAATTATCATTTAGAACATCCCGCTTTCAGAACAGCCCTGTGCCTTATTTTGTCAATCTTTTGAACAATTCAGTTTAGATGACTGCCCAGTATACATGTATTGTGATTTTATGTACTGTTTACATTTACATTTTGTGATTATTTGATAATGTGCAATATTGGGTCAATATCATATTGGGGGCGGGGGGGGGGGGGGGGGCTAATAGTTCTTTTCATGTGCAATGTTGTTTGGAAGGTGGGCTTGTGAGTTTGTGTATAAGTCAATCTTTTGTACAATTCATTTTTACTGCCCAGTATACATGTATTGAGATTTGATGTACTATTAACATTTACATGTTGTGATTATTTGATTATGTGCAATTTTTAGGTCTTTATGGGGGGGGGGGGGGGGGGGGGGGGGGGGGGGGGGGGGGGGCTAATAGTACTTTTCATGTGCAATGTTGTTTGGTAGGTGGGCTTGTGAGTTTGTGTATGAGTGCATGCTTAGTGGATACATGTGTTGTCGGGGTGTGTGGTATAGGGGGTTTATGTGTGGAGGGTGAGTGTACACTTGTGGTGTGAGGATGTTTGTTTCAATTGCTTGTAAATGTGTGTGTTTGGATTCTTAAATAATTTTTGTGTGGGGATTTGCAATCATAATTATGTATTTTATATGTTATCGCTGTTTTATCATGTATTTATATGTATTTTTGATGATAATATTATATGTTTTTATATTGTAAAAAATGCGCAATTTGGCCTTTGGACACGATGTTATTTTATAATAAATTGAATTGAATTATATCAGTCCTTGCAGAAGTCAATCAAACTTTTTTTTATGAGCTGGGCATCCTGTGGCCCAATGATTATAGAATTAATAAGAAATGGTACTTATTGCTCCCAAATTATTAAAGTGGTAGTTTAATCCTGATTTTAGGACTATTACCTAATACCACAGTGCAAAAAGAAATATTTTCAATGCATTTGTAGGTTTTTTGGATGCATTTTGATTGTAAATGTTCTGGTAACATTTCTCAACTTTATCTGATAAATGAGGGCGCTACACAGTGACGTGTTCTACCGAAACCAGACACAATTGGGCAAGGTATCAAAATTGAGTTAGTAATTGATTATTAAACTAAAGATCTTCAGCTTTACAGTGGTACCTCTCATTTTTTAATCGGACTTCCAAAAGCGGAGTTACAACATTTTCAAGTTCGTCTTTTACGGTCTTTATGAAAACTCCAAACTGAGATATTGCCCTTTAAAGTTACTAAACCTAGGCTTTTTACTAGAACTAGGATTTTTTTAAATCACTGAAACATACATTTAGGATGATATTTTAATCTGAATCTCTCACAATATTGTTATAAACACTCTGAAGATTGATT
Source organism: Ophiura sarsii (assembly GCA_035610835.1). Lineage (NCBI taxonomy): Eukaryota > Metazoa > Echinodermata > Ophiuroidea > Amphilepidida > Ophiuridae > Ophiura > Ophiura sarsii. The sequence continues at coordinate 26,823,699 of CM069457.1, forward strand.
ATTTACCAGAAACTCAAATTCCCCAAAAATCACTCCCAATTATGTTTTGGGCTATTTCTCAGTTTGGAGCTCTGCCCAATTCCGTCTGGTTTTAGTAGAACACGTCACAGTTGTCCAACTCTGGGGGCAAATTTCTCGGAACTTTCGGGGATAGCATGTATAATTGTTTGGATTAATTGATCAGAGATATCATGAAATTTAAGGAAAATGTCAAATTGAAAAATCCAGTCGCTTTTTAAGCGAGAAAATGGGCTTTTTGTAACAACCCTTTTACATGTAAACGTATAGGGAAACCATTTAGTGGTGTGCATTCTGAATCGTCGTGTAAAAAAATGACGGCAGTGCGTCACTAAATAGAGCGCCCTCAATTGAAACGGGCCCCGTTCTACAGCTGACTGCTCACCGCTAGATTTCAACTATTTCTTCACCAAATCCACTTTGTTTAGGCTATAAACGTGATAAATGTAAAAGAGTAAAATGTAAAGACAGCTCAAAAGGAGTGATTTTTTGGAGATGGAATAACTACTCGTTTAGAGTAAAGTTCATTCTCCCAAAAGAGCTAGCATATTCACTCTTTAGGAAGAGTGAACTTCACTCAAAACGATTGGTCACTCAGTTGGTTCCTTGTAAGAGTAAGCTTTCACTCTTTATGAGTTGTTTTCACTCTTTTACAATTATAGTGTATACTAAAATATATAATTTTTTAAGGGAACACTTTATTTCCTTATAGACCTAAGATGCTAATTTTGATTAACTGTACGTCGGAATCGAGTATCGAAAATAAGATTTGAATCTATTCTCAATTTACAAAATCAGAATTTTACTATTGAAGAGGGGTCAACATAATTATTACATTCATTCAATTATTCACCTTAACATATACATCTTATTTCTGCAACAAGTGGTCAATGGATATGTAACGCCTAGATATGTTTATGACCTTTAATAAGCAGATGAGCCAGAGAATCCGAATACTGGCCATCAAGTACATGAAATAGAAGTAGTTGTCAAAATGATTGAGATCCATTGACAAAAATGTTGTATTCTGTGTTGTAAAGTATTCAATTATTCCAGCTTAACATGTACTAGTACCTAATGTGATGTAACTTGAATTAGTAATTACCTTTCCTGATTAAATTAAGCTGGGGAAAATACGGCAGAATGCAAAATTAAAATTAAAATAGTTTTGATTGCTGACATTTGAGATAATAAATCCTCGCACTTACCGAGTCGATCAGGCCCTTGGCACAAGAGAGTTGTAATCTCCTATTTAAAGCGTTGTTTGGGGAGTATCCTAATCGTTCCATGTGCTCGTAAATACGAATTGCTTCTCTGTATAACTCGATTGAATTATCCAAATACCCATGCCGTTGTAATTTAACAGCTTCTTGTTTCATATCCATCTGCAGTTTTGTTACGAAATTCTTGAACTGTAACAAATCACGGACACATTTTATGTGACACTATTTAGTTCTTAGTATGTAATGTATCAGTCATTCGCAATTAAATATATCAGTCATTTACACGAGTGCATTCCTATAACGAGTTATTGGGGAATATTAAATGCTACTTGTTGTTTGTCCAACCGTATCTGAATCGTGAAAAAAGGAGAAAATAACACCGGATATGACGCCATTACAAAAATCGATGTTGTTGTTTTTTAATCCGGTTTTTACAGTAGCTTACAGTTGACAAACTGTTTCAGTTATTATTGAGGCCTTTGATGGCGCTCCCATTGGGGCTTACAAATGTTTGAGTAAATATCTTTGGACAATTCCCACTGGAAATAGTCTCTCTAGGGGGTTCATAGGAGAAACCCCCTTTATTTATCATCGAGAGTGCACCATTTTTAGCAAACTGAATGGAAGAAATACAAGCTAACAGATTTCAAAGCATACTTACGGCTTTAGCTGGGTATCTTATCTTCATGGAGCTGGAAGAATAATACATTATCCCGAGATTGTCTTAAATATATAGTTTTAATACGTCCAATGAAATATTTTATTTTGACACTTACGTGAGACGTTGGCTCATCGTATCTTATTTTTAACACGATGAACGAATTCCCCTTTAAAATAAGCGGGTTTTATTTGAGCAATTTTCTGTAAATGAAACACGTTGTTGCTGTTAACAATGGTAAGAAGTAGGGGAGAACGGGGAGTGTACACCCTCGTGTCAGATTCGCCCACCACGCGATTTTCATCATTACGGCCGCTGGTTGAATTTGACGAGCACGCACTATATTCACTTGTTTGTTGTGAGCTCTCCAATGTAATAACTAAAAACCAGTTTTACATCACAAAACTGAATTTTCTTCCATTTTTGATATTGATTTTTTTCTGAAGATATGTGTACAGAAGATTTAAATTTAAATAATAATTAGGTAGGTATGGAATTGGTTATGGATTTGATGCAGTTATAAACCCGTCATTGTATGTGGGACACGCGTGATTACCGGGTCAGCGCAAGCCATTGGCCCTTCATGATGGGGGCGTGTTCGCCAATGGGGATTTACATGATGTATCATTTCAAAATTGTAATTCACCCCCTGTAGCCTATTTGTAAGTATAAAATAGCTATCTGGAAGAGAGTAGCACTAAAATTAGAGAATAAAGTTTTAAAATGTGGTATTTATTATCATTTTAAAAATGACACCAACCTTAACTTTTGGACTCCCTACATTTTATTTTGCAAACAAATCACATTGCATAACAATGTGTATATCAATTCGATATGAAGCCTAATCATGAGCCCATGGCGAACTTGCCCCGGCCTATGGACAAACCTGCCCCATGATGGGACAAGTTCACAATTTTGAGACACATGTCTGTATACTTTACTCATCCCTTTACAGCAAGCCCTAGGGTACTGAGGTTGTGGTCGTAATTAGCCGAGATATCAATCGTTCATTTAATGTCAATAGATCCATTCAATCTTTAAAATTGAAGTCCCCGCTCTCCCCTATCTCATTTTCTAAATTAAATTGAGTTATTAACATTACGTTTTATTTATTCCTTCGAAAATGGTTTATGGATTGCGTGCTTATATTGCTATGCTTAAATATTTATTGCCTTAATAACAGTAACATTAATTTGACCAATAAAGTAGCTTATATACTCACTCTAGGCGATTAATTCGATCTACAATATCTTTCAGTTGTGCCATGCTGTCCTTTCCATGGGGGTCTGTTTTGACTTCGTATAGGACTTGCAACCCCCCATATTCGACTATTTTGAAGGCAGAATCTAAAGATGATAACAATACCATATAAGTATAACATTTAATGGAGAGTGATTAAGAATACCTTGGGTCCATTTATTTCCAATGGGGAAGACCACCAGTTCACACATCCATCCCAAGTTATATTGTACTGTTACATTAATGTGCACTGATCGAAAAGGATATGATTCACATTCTCAAAAAATAGGACTCCGTTTCATGACGGTTTTATACTTGTAAACATCACTTGACTATGACATATTCAGCTTCAATGCAAAGCTAAATCAATAATGATACTATTCTGAAAATCTGAGATTAATCCAATGAAAAATAAGACCGCTAGCAACATTGTGATGTCCTTAGTCCTTAGTTTGGTATTCCTTTTAATTCAGGCACAAATCATTGATAGCTACGTAATCCACACATTTGATGCATGGATATTTCTGTACAATGTTCAATCTTGCTCAGTATTCCCTGAGAGAGTCTCAGTAGGAAAGCATGTCGGAACGCTGTTTTTATAGAAAGTGCCAATCATGTCAATTGTACGTTAATACCAATACCAAACAGACGGCCGAGTGCACCACATTGGCGTAGCTATAGTTCTTATGCCCTAACCAGTGGCGGATCCAGGATTAAAATTTACGGGGGGCTGACCAAGTGTTTTTTTTAAATTGGTACCCCCCCCCCCCCCCCCCCATAAGAAAATCGTAAAAGGGACCATTTTTTTTTGCCGTCAGCTCGTGAAATTCTGCTAAGTGTGGGGGTGGGGGTGTGTGGGGGGGTGTGGGGGTGGGGTGGGGGTGGGGAGGGGGTAGCAATGTTGTTGTCTCAAAACCGGCAACAATCGCATGGTACAAGTGGCAAATATACCGACGGAACCTACCTATGCCTCTGTGAAAAAGGTAAAATTGTACACCAAAAAGTTATATTGTCCGCCCCCTCCGCCCCCTCCGCCCCCTGTATCCGCCACTGATAACTGCAGCAAATGACTAGCGTTGTAATTTTAGGAGTAAAACTGGAGAGTAAGATCAGAATCGTAACTAGCGAGAATAATATCAAAAGTTACAGCGCTTGATAAATATCATATTTTTGGGGTTAGCACCCCTTATAATAACGTTCATAAATTGGTTTCCTTGATGAAAGTTCAGGAAATCACCAAACTTTTATGAATTGGTACCAATAAAGTGTAGTGAAAAGAAAGTTCTTTAATTCTGAGAGGAGTATAGCCTGTATACGAGGGGGTATCATAAAGTTTTAGAAAACACCCAGAAGTGAAGGAGCCAGAAACTTAATTTTGTTATGTGATCCTTCAGACATCTTTACTAAGTCCCTGTGCAAAGTTACACATTTCTCCTACTTTTTATTACCTGTCCACAGACCGCCATTGTAAAGATCCTCAGATTGACCGCCATCGATTGATTCTCAGATTGCCTCAGATTGTGTTATTCCCAAAACAGCAATAAATAGTTTAAAGTGTTGACAGAAAGGGTCAAAGGTCATGTAGGGGTCATTAGAGGTCAATGTGTGTACATCCCATGTTACCCATAAGTTTATTGTCACCAAGCTTATTTGTAATGACCTTTGACCTCTTTCTGTCTGAACTTTAAACTATTTATTGCTGTTTTGGGAATAACACAATCTGAGGCAATCTGAGAATCAATCGATGGCGGTCAATCTGAGGATCTTTACAATGGCGGTCTGTGGACAGGTAATAAAAAGTAGGAGAAATGTGTAACTTTGCACAGGGACTTAGTAAAGATGTCTGAAGGATCACATAACAAAATTAAGTTTCTGGCTCCTTCACTTCTGGGTGTTTTCTAAAACTTTATGATACCCCCTCGTAGGTGCATTGAAACTAAAATAACTCTACCGCTCGCTCACTACACTAAACTCACTCTACACACACTATATTTACTCAATCCATAACTTGCCACAAAAAAACCCAAACTCACCGACTCACCCCTCCACATGGCAGCAGCTTATTATGGTTACATTTATTAAGTTGGGACCCTATTGCGTCACATGCATACATTTGACAAAAAATACGCGTGATTATGCTCTAAGCGTAATAACTCAAAAAGTATAAATCTAAAGTGTGCAAAAGTATACATTGTTAGAAAGCTGATACATCTAGGATTGTGAATGTCTAATGTTTGTTCCAGTATACAGGGTGACTTAGGAAATATATAGGGTGTAACAAAAGAAATATTACTAGGAAATGTAATTTACTGTGTGCTTCCTAAGGCCAAAAAAAAAAATTGTGTTGCCCTCAAGTGCCAAAAGTTTAAATTCGGGTCGGTCGGTCGGAAATCTTTTTTCTTTTTTCTTCTTTTTTCAAACATTTTTTTCAATTTTCTTTTTTCATTTTTCCTTTTTTTTTTTTTGGCTGAAAAATATATGGTTTACGTCAAGACAAAATTGGTATATGCCCATATGTCAATTTAACTAATGTTTCTAGTGTGACAATAATGTTTCTAGTGTGACAATTGTCTAAAAACATTTATTTAGCCTTATTTATTCATTTCAAGCAATAAATAGTAACAATTAGACACTTTTAATCAAATTTAAATCTAAAAAGAAATATAAAAAAAATAATAATAATAATAAATTTTTTTATTTTAAAAATGCGACCCTAGTTTTTACGATTTTAGGGTCGGTCGCTGAGGGCAAAACAACTATTTTGTTGGCCTAATTTAAACATAGTGCTTTGAAATAAATATTGTCAAAGGCAAAGGCAAAGGCAAGGCCCTTCCGGTCATATATTATTTGTAGGGGTTAATTAATTGTCAAACAAAAATACAGGGTGATCAAAATGTGTCAATTTTCACATAAAAAACTATACATTCTGTGTGTAAATGTTGTTTGTTCAAAAGAAACACTTAAATTAAGTTTGGGAGAAAGGTTCAAATTTTATTATATAGGGTATCCAAAAATGTAGAAAACAAATTCGGCTGATTAATTAATTCTGTATTATGAATTGATTACAATGTTATGCCTGGCATTAAGTTCACTGACACCTGGCTAACATATTTCAAAACGGTTGATCTATAGAAATCCGTATTTGATATCGAACAATTTGAAAATGATATACTAGTAGGGTGACGGCGATGGACACGTTAATCCTAAACACTAAAATGTGATATTATTGTGCGGATTGAAGCAATAAATTATCTTCCAAATGAGACTAAATATACTCAATTGTGATGTATGGTTTGAAAAATATAAGCATTTGAATGGCAAATAACCGAACAAATGTGACAAATCCACCCTTTTTAGGATCCCAACATAAGAAATGTGACCATATTATGTCTTTTACGAATGTGACTACAATAATACACATTCTGCCTCCATCTATATCTAGAAATACCCTAAATTCGTCAATTTTCGCAAACCCATGGAAGTAGTGGTCAGATCGCTTCGTGATCCGCCCCCTAAAAAGAGTTGATATTGGACATGGCCAACTACGATTGTGGTGACAGAGACATATAAATATAGGGCTGTCACACCTACGGCGACCAGGCCTTGCACTTGCGTTGCGCTGAAAAAGTATCAAAGCGGCATGCAAAACGCATTATGGTCTCTTATAACAGATTGGGGACGCAGGGGACACTTTCTCTAGAGCGATAGAGGGTCCCCATGTAACATGCATGAAGAGCGCGGGAAAATGCTCAAAATTGTCAAAATTTTAAAACAAGGTAGCTCTTAGTACGCTCTTAACCCGCTTATCACATTTTCACGGCGTTCTTATTTACGACCCATTGTGTATACAAAGATCAACCAATTGAAACTATCAGTACGATATTTATCAAGTTTGACACTGAAGTAACCAAAGTATTTTTTCTTCTTCGATACCCATTATTATACCTTTTGTCTCTCTTGATTCCTCGATATTCTCACCATCATCGGATGCAGACGACTGTAATCTGATATCTGTAAAGGTTAACAAATAATCACATATGAAGGATATGGACGATGCAAATTATCGATGAAAGGAGAGATCTACGCCCAAGCAAGCACTGACTACAGGTTTTTCAGTTACAAGGAACCGATTCCCCCAAATAAAGCTTAATGTAGGTGAAGATGATTTAAATATGTGTATTCATATTCATATTTAAAACAAATTAAATAGTAATCCAGAGGCTAAATTGCGTGATATGGTCTGCAAAATATATTTGGTAGAAGAACGTAACAAACATTTTACAAGGCACATACATAATTATGCATACATGTTTGATACTCACCATATCAAATTATAGGAAAATGTGCCAAGTGACATGGCAGCATCATTATACATGTATGTTACGTATGTGACGGAGACTACAAATAAATATTGCTGCTTCCATCTAAATCTAGAAATACCCTAATGTCCCGTCATTTTCCGCCCCGTCATTTTCCGCCCCCTAAAAAGAGTTGATATTGGACAAGGCCAGCTACGATTGTGGTGACAGAGACAGTCAAAAACCAAAACAATAAAAAAAGTTTAAAATCAACCTTCGCGTTCAACAATCTTTTTAATATGATTTATGCCGTCATTGGTTAACGGAGGCTGTTGGTCATAGGGGCAACTACTGGTATACATTTTAAAATAGAAACAACTACCTTTCGTGTCTTTTGTTTCCTCGATATTTCCACTACCATCGGATGTTGACGCAAGAAATCTGGTATCTATAGGAAATTTAAAAAAATGATAATTAAAAGTAAGTCATAAAGAAGACCAGTTATTTGAAACATTTTCTATAACAAATGTTAAGTGTTCCTCGATATCAAACTAAATACCCTCCGGTCCTATTGTATCTTGGATAAACCAAAACTATCAGATCAGATCAGATGAAGTAATTACACGGCATAAAAAGACTAAACAATTGAAACTATCAGTACGATATTTATCAAGTTTGACACTGAAGTAACCAAAGTATTTGTATTTTTCGATACCCATTATTATACCTTTTGTCTCTCTTGATTTCTCGATATTCTCACCACCATCGGATGCAGACTGCTGTAATCTGATATCTGTAAAGGTTAACAAATTACATGTAAAGGATATGGACGATGCGTAAAGGATATGGACGATGCAAATTATCTATGAAAGGATAAGCACTAACAACAGGTCTTTTTATTTACAGGGAACCAATTCCCCCAAATCAAATAAAGCTTAATGTAGATGTGGATAATGTAAAGATGTATTTATATCCATATTTAAAAAATAAATAAATAGTGATCCTGATGCCAAATTGCGTGATGTTGTCTGAAAAATATATTTGGTAGAAGAACGTAACAAACATTTTAAAAGACAAATACATATGCATATGCCTACATGTTTGATACTCACCATATTAAAATATTTTGTTGTCCATGTGTCTAGATTGTAATGACGTCATGTACCGCTATGTTGTTCCTATTTCGATTTGTATATGGAATCTAGCGTATTTAATCGCTACCATTTATAATATGTAACTTTCTAAACTTGTCCTCATAATAGGTTGTGATTTCGAAGTCAAGATATTTGAACAATTAATCAATCAATCAATCAATCAATCAATCAATCAATCAATCAATCAATCAATCAATCAATTAATCAATCAATCAATCAATCAATCAATCAATCAAATCAATATTGCTAGTTTGATACTTTCTGGTTCTATATCGCGATCATTTTCCCTCTCTTGATGATACTACTTAATACTCAATGTAGACAACTGTACTGTGGTATTATTTGAAATAAAGCCAATGATATCAACATATCAAATTATAGGTAAATGTGCCAAGTGACATGGCAGCATCATTATACATGTATGTTACGTATGTGACGTAGACTACAAATAAACATTGCTGCATCCATCTAAATCTAGAAATACCCTAATGTCCCGTCATTTTCGCAAACCCATGGAAGTAGTGTTCCGCTCGCTTCGCGATCCGCACCCTAAAAAGAGTTGATATTGGACAAGGCCAGCTACGATTGTGGTGACAGAGACAGTCAAAAACCAAAACAATAAAAAAAGTTTAAAATCAACCTTCGCGTTCATCAATCTTTTTAATATGATTTATGCCGTCATTGGTTAACGGAGGCTGTTGGTCATAGGGGCAACTACTGGTATACATTTTAAAATAGTAACAACTACCTTTCGTGTCTTTTGTTTTCTCGATATTTCCACTACCATCAGATGTTGACGCCAGAAATCTGGTATCTATAGGAAATTTAAAAAAATGATAATTAAAAGTAAGTCACAAAGAAGACCAGTTATTTGAAACATTTTCTTTAAAAAATGTTAAGTGTTCCGCGATATCAAACTAAATACCTTCCGGTCCTCTTGTATCTTTTTCGATACCCATTATTATACCTTTTGTCTCTCTTGATTTCTCGATATTCTCACCACCATCGGATGCAGACTGCTGTAACCTGATATCTGTAAAGGTTAACAAATAATTACATGTAAAGGATATGGACGATGCAAATTATCTATGAAAGGAGAGATCCAATTAGCACTAACAACAGGTCTTTTTATTTACAGGGAACCAATTCCCCCAAATCAAATAAAGCTTAATGTAGATGAGGATAATGTAAAGATGTAATTATATCCATATTTAAAAAATAAATAAATAGTGATCCTGATGCCAAATTGCGTGATGTTGTCTGAAAAATATATTTGGTAGAAGAACGTAACAAACATTTTAAAAGACAAATACATATGCATATGCCTACATGTTTGATACTCACCATATTAAAATATTTTGTTGTCCATGTGTCTAGATTGTAATGACGTCATGTACCGCTATGTTGTTCCTATTTCGATTTGTATATGGAATCTAGCGTATTTAATCGCTACCATTTATAATATGTAACTTTCTAAACTTGTCCTCATAATAGGTTGTGATTTCGAAATCAAGATATTTGAACAATTACGCTTTTAATCAATCAATCAATCAATCAATCAATCAATCAATCAATCAATCAATCAATCAATCAATCAAACAATCAATCAATCAAATCAATATTGCTAGTTTGATACTTTCTGGTTCTATATCGCAATCATTTTCCCTCTCTTGATGATACTACTTAATACTCAATGTAGACAACTGTAATGTGGTATATTTGAAATAAAGCCAATGATATCAACATATCAAATTATAGGAAAATGTGCCAAGTGACATGGCAGCATCATTATACATGTATGTTACGTATGTGACGTAGACTACAAATAAACATTGCTGCCTCCATCTAAATCTAGAAATACCCTTGTGTCCCGTCATTTTCGCAAACCCATGGAAGTAGTGTTCCGCTCGCTTCGCGATCCGCCCCCTAAAAGAGTTGATATTGGACAAGGCCAGCTACGATTGTGGTGACAATGACAGTCAAAAACCAAAACAATAAAAAAAGTTTAAAATCAACCTTCGCGTTCATCAATCTTTTTAATATGATTGATGCCGTCATTGGTTAACGGAGGCTGTGGTCATAGGGGCAACTACTGGTATACATTTTAGAAACAACTACCTTTCGTGTCTTTTGTTTCCTCGATATTTCCACTACCATCATATGTTGACGCCAGAAATCTGGTATCTATAGGAAATTTAAAAAAATGATAATTAAAAGTAAGTCATAAAGAAGACCAGTTATTTGAAACATTTTCCATAAAAAATGTTAAGTGTTTCGCGATATCAAACTAAATACCTTCCGGTCCTCTTGTATCTTGGATAAACCAAAACTATCAGATCAGATCAGATGGAGTAATTACCGGCATAAAAAGACTAAACAATTGAAACTATCAGTACGATATTTATCAAGTTTGACACTGAAGTAACCAAAGTATTTGTATTTTTCGATACCCATTATTATACCTTTTGTCTCTCTTGATTTCTCGATATTCTCACCACCATCGGATGCAGACTGCTGTAACCTGATATCTGTAAAGGTTAACAAATAATTACATGTAAAGGATATGGACGATGCAAATTATCTATGAAAGGAGAGATCCAATTAGCACTAACAACAGGTCTTTTTATTTACAGGGAACCAATTAACCAATTCCCCCAAATCAAATAAAGCTTAATGTAGATGAGGATAATGTAAAGATGTATTTATATCCATGGTCATGTGTTTTAAGCTCGCCTCCTTTCGCGTTACACACGGATTTTGGCTTTCGCGACATGATTTTAACTTAACACATTTATATTTGCTTGTATACCCCCCTGAGGTAGTAAAAGTATACATTTTCTGAAGGGAAATTGCATGAGGAAACCAAATATGCCATTAAAATTATAGTACGACCAAGAACTAAAATGGTATGATCGGAAATGTTCGGAAAAATATCAGAGTTTTTTAATTTTTAATTTGAGATCCATATATTTTTTATACCTACCCCTCTCATTATTTACTTTACATATTTGAATTCCTCATGAAATTACCCATTAGATGATATATAATTGCCAAAGTTACTACGTCGGTATGGTAATTATACCGGCAAGTGAATATCTCCAATTTTTATTTCATATATTTTTAGAATTTTCAGAAATATTTGTTAAAAGGATGAACCCTTCCCTGATATAAACTGCATTTTTGAATTCCTCTAGTTGCAAGCTTTCCAAAAATGTATACTTTTGCTATAGGTTGAAAACCTATAGCAACCTAAATGTATAGGTTGAAAACCTATAGCAACCTAAATGTATAGGTTGAAAACTTTTTCTGTTATAGTCATTTTTATAAATCCGGTAAATTGAGGCTGATTATTCATGTTGACTGTGTAGCGAATAGGAAGAAAGCTGGTGATCATGGTCTTATCTATAATTAATTAGTTGTTACAAATAGTTGACAAGTCTGTTGAACCACATACTTACTACTAAATATCCTTTAAAATGGGACCAGAATGGTGTTTGTAACATTGTGGGATGACTAGTTATTGTAAAAAGAAAAAAGATTATCGCCATTATTGGATTATCCCCATTGAGTTTGTACAGGCGGCACCCCTTCCAGCGGCACCCCTTCCAGCACCACCCCTGGTCTCCAAACATCAAACAGCTGTATCTCCCCTTCTCTATTAGCTATACCAATGCCATTTTGCAGGCAGATAGCTTGTTATTAGGGCTTTAAAATGATATCAAATTTGTTGAGATAGCTTTTGTGGTTTTGAAAATATTTGAGGAAAATGACAGCATAAAACAAAAAAATGTAACGGCACCAACCTATTGTGAGGCGAGTTCATAACGCGTGACCCCATATTTAAAAAATAAATAAATAGTGATCCTGATGCCAAATTGCGTGATATTGTCTGAAAAATATATTTGGTAGAAGAACGTAACAAACATTTTAAAAGACAAATACATATGCATATGCCTACATGTTTGATACTCACCATATTAAAATATTTTGTTGTCCATGTGTCTAGATTATAATGACGTCATGTACCGCTATGTTGTTCCTATTTCGATTTGTATATGGAATCTAGCGTATTTAATCGCTACCATTTATAATATGTAACTTTCTAAACTTGTCCTCATAATAGGTTGTGATTTCGAAATCAAGATATTTGAACAATTACGCTTTTAATCAATCAATCAATCAATCAATCAATCAATCAATCAATCAATCAATCAATCAATCAATCAATCAATCAATCAAATCAATATTGCTAGTTTGATACTTTCTGGTTCTATATCGCGATAATTTTCCCTCTCTTGATGATACTACTACTCAATGTAGACAACTGTAATGTGGTATATTTGAAATAAAGCCAATGATATCAACATATCAAATTATAGGAAAATGTGCCAAGTGACATGGCAGTATCATTATACATGTATGTTACGTATGTGACGTAGACTACAAATAAACATTGCTGCCTCCATCTAAATCTAGAAATACCCTAATTCCCTCTCTTGATGATACTACTTAAAGGTAGATGTTCCTATTTTGAACTTGAAGTTTTCTATTCGACATGAAAGGTCATCCTCAAAAAAGTCGTATTCCAAAGTTTGAGTTGCATAACTCTAAGGGTCCATATCCAAACTCTCAAGTGATTTTATAGCGTTTTTCTACCGATTTTACCCCGGTATTACAACGGTATTTTTTCTATTGTTAAAAGCATCGGAAAAAGATCGGTGATTAACTAGAGCCTCTCTACTTATCTGGCGTTAACAATAGAACTATTGTAGTACTCTCGATGGCTCAATTAGTGAAGCAGACAGATGAAAGCGCGAGGAAGGTTGTGTTATTAAGCTGACCAGTGCCAGGTTTTATCATGGCAGGTGATAGAGGCTGATCGCGACACTCCTCAAACCCCGACTCAAACGAGATATGTTTGTAGCCGCCTATTCATTGCTAGGCTTATTGTAATCTACTCGTTAACGTCATAAGAATAATCCTCCTTGAAGTGGCCTTTGAAGACTATTGTTTAGCCGTGGATGATTTTTGAGTAAGCAGTACAAGCATGGATAATGTTATCATTGAATACTAAACAATATGGGAGCCATTCAACATACAACGTGTTATTGTTTTCTGGTTTAGGCATAATGTGTGTAATCAAGTAGCAGTATGAATCTTACTCCCCTAAATAGTGTCATTTTTCTGCGTTTTTAGACTATTTAAGAATGTTGCATACACTCTGAACGTGACCTAATAAATAATAAATATGAAGAAATTAAGTAATTCATGTAAATAAATAATATATAAATTAATAATTATATCAATAAACTAAACTGTATTTAGGCCTATTTATAATTAATTGATTGATAAATAATTAAATATACATCAACAATTAAGAAAGTAAATACAAAATAAATAAATAACGTTAAAATTATGTCAATATAAATGAAAACCCGGAACGGACGTATAATGAGAGAACAATAATAAATATTATTTTTCGGCATACTTAAAACCCTAACCGACCTCTACCCAGACTCGACCGCTCTAAGTATAGAGCACAAGGAATATAAACCGCCACAAAGATTCGAACGTACGGCCTGCTGATTGAGAATCCTAATCTTTACAAACTGAGCTATTTCGAAAATCACTTGAGAGTTTGGATATGGCCCCTAATGGTTCTTATTTTAGACGCACAAGATGCCGTGAAATGTGCCCATTGAGTTGTACACAAACTATATTGGTGGTTACCACTTTTCGCGGTAATTCGATGTTATTTCACCGATTTCTTCGTAATCATACTGATTTGGACCGTCACATTTCAGTATGTTAATCAGACAAATATGATCTTTCATATGATATGAAAATCTCCATATGTTTGAGAAAAATCTGTTTTATGAAAATGTGATCGGGTCATCTACCTTTAATACTCAATGTAGACAACTGTAATGTGGTATATTTGAAATAAAGCCAATGATTACTCAATTCCCAATTTCCAATGAAATTCTTCCCTGTAACGTGATATTTGAGTACTAGTGGGATATAATAAGAACACAATTGTGTTTATTTTTATTTTTGGTAACAAGCGAACAGTGGTGAGGTTACACTAGTAGAAATTTAAAGTTGTTCAACTTAGACATACTTACTCCGGACAAGTTCATTAGATAATGTAAAAAGCTGTCAAAACATTATCCGACATTTAACAAATATACAGTGATGAGAGTCAATACAATAATATACTGTCTGAATTCATCATGGTGATTTTGTTGGTATATACTATTATCGTTTAGTAAGTGTACATACTTCAATCTCATTGGTTAACACGTATGAAATCTGATCCATATCGTGTAAACAACAAGTCAAACCACACGATATATTCCATATCGTCGATTAACCGCGTTACCAGATGGCGCGAAATGATATTACGTGTAAAGCGACTGCTTTGCGTCTGTGGAAGAGTTGCTTAAAATACGATAAACAAATAAAATGGCGGATGATTTAAATGCAACCGAGTCGATTTCTGTTACATTCTGAGGCCGAAATATACCGCAAAAAGGTCTAACCCACGCCAAAAAATAAATGATCTGCATATAACCTAACCAGACATGTTTTCGCGATGATTTTATGGACAGAGGCGATGGCGCAGAGCCAGTTAAAGGGTTGAATTTTACGGACGGATGTAAGGAAGGGAAGATAATTCAGCGCCTTGCTCTAACTAGATACTAGTATTGTTTGACGTTTAGTTTTCCGCGAGTGTTTAAATACAATTTTTATTGGGACTAAACGATAAATTCGTTATCCCCTGCATGTTCACACAATACGGAAAAATACCTATGATTTGTGCCATATCACATTCGGCCTGCGGCCTCATGTGATATGACAATCATGCCAAACCATAGGTATTTTTCCGTATTGTGTGAACATGCAGGGGATAACTAATATTATCTGGTCGATTACAGACCAACGCTGTATAATTTATAGACCAAATACTGCAGGCCAATTGTTATTGTTAATAAAAAAAATCATTATGCTTGCGCTTATAATGGTCAAACCAACAAAATATGTATGTGTAGTTTTATAAACAATATAACTTCAAAAATTGATCCGATTGTGATTGTTACATGAGTGAACTCGTGGTCATTAAGTGAAGAAATTATATTTTAGTTTTCACTCAAAACACTTCCATGAAGTTAATTATTTGTATAGTTCTGACCTTAACATACTTATCCATTGTTAAAGATACTTGCCAATTTCATTTGAGACCTGGCAGAAATCAATATACGTGAACCCTTCAATGTGCACACCAACTGCATTGTGCTGCAGAAACCATTGTATGTTTTCATTTACAATTTGTTGCAGACGGTCAGCCACATGTATCACTTCAGATTCCCCAGAGTCGTTTTTAGATATCCACCTTTTGGGTAGTTGAAATATCAAGACGACACTGCCTTCTTCAATTCCAGTCAAACTGATTAGACGAGGTGGTAATTGTGTTCTTTCGAAAAATAGACGGAATTCATCAACATCTTTGAATGCATAGTCTTCAGGACTTCCCTTCAAGACAACTTCTGATTGAAAAGTTCCATTGGCTGCAATGTCGTGTAAAACAAGAGGTGAGTTATTGTAGAAACCCCATTTTGTAATTTCAATTGCGTTCACTTTTAAAAATGGCGTTAACTTGTTTACAAAAATAAGTACAAAACTAGAAATTGTTAAGTCGAGATTTTAGGAGCCAAAATGTACCTTAATCATGGCAATATAACTATAATAGCGCAAATTTAGCTACGCGCGCACTTTTTTCGGTTCACTGTTGTTTCTCGCCCCTCCATTGTGAAAAACTCAGCTATGCCACTGAAAAAAAATGTTCCTTAGTAAAACATATCGTGCTCAACAATATAAAAAACACGTTCCTGAAACCATCTTGTGTGACAAATTGAGTTTACTCAAGCTCAATATATATGAAAACGTGTCGCCTGTACTTTTAGGAGAGGTTGGGCTAGGGTGAGTATGGTGCGCCTATGTTGGGAAATCGAGTGGTGATGAGACTGATAATACATGTATACAGTGTTTGGCCAAATGTTGTTTACGGTTAATAAAATTCGCGCCCGGCTCGTACGGGAGTTTTGGAAGTAGAATAGTCTACTACTACTGTTATAAAAAAAACCATAACACGTCAATAAATTGATGGTTACATACTTATCATCGAATTATTTTGCGGCTGATAGTGAAGCGGCCATGTCTGTTGGAGATGTATATATGTCGTCAACATGTCAATAAGAAGTGGCACGTTAGCGTACTGGACTATAGCCAACAGGTAGTTGACAGAGTTTGGTCCTAAAAGTTGGCATTTTTGTAGGCACTCTATAAATGCTCTTGGTGTTTTGATTTTATCTGCCATTTTAAACGGAATTCCACATCCCGATTGATGATCTGTTATAAAGAAAACCGATAATGTTGATGATTTAATTTGAATTATTTAATCTGAAATACTGAATCTGCACAAATTGAATTTAACCGGATAACGGAAATGATTTCCATTATTTTAAAAGCAAGAACGATTAAAGATGTTTTGAGGAGCATGTTACGTTATACAAATTTAAATGAGTTTAATGTAAGAATAACATCATCGTCATCGTCATCGTCATCGTCATCGCCCTCGTTTTCGTCTTTGTCTTCGTTGTCTTTGTCTCTGAATTTTTCTTTGTCTCTGAATTTGTCTTTATCTCTGAATTTGTCTTTATCTTTGTCTTCGTCATCGTCGTTATCGTCGTCATCGTTATCGGCACCGCCATCGTACACTGCCGCCCAAAAGTATTTCTCCCCCCTGGAAGCTTGCAAGTTATCACTGTGTTGTCGACAAAGTATTAAACCATCAGACCCAATTACCATTTTATTGTGTTCATTGTACATTTTATACCAATAAATTCATGTTTCCTATTCAGATTCATCATTTAAAAGCATTGCAATTCATGATTTTATCGGGCAAGTCAAAATTCCAATGTAAAATCGCCGTAGTAAATCACCTCATGAATATCAATTAACTCATTATCGGCAGTGTAACGCTATGGGCATTTTCAACTGAGACCAACTGGTGATGGAAAACTCCATGTGCAGATTTTTATAAATGATAATTGGCATGCGCAGTTTATTGGAATACCTTCAGAAGGAACCATTCCAGCTTTAAAAAAAACTATTTTTGTGACGACGGTTTATGTTTTTGGCAGATATTCAACTTTATTTAAGGCACATCTAAAATTATTTTCGATACAATCAGGCTGAAATAACATGGAGAACCAGCAAAATGTCAAAGTGTGCATGCACGTAGTTTATTGACCTATTTGCTCCAGTGACCTAACCCACGTTATCAATAGAATGATTCAAAGCAGTAGAGTTTCCCACTATTTCATCGTCACAAAGGACCGCTCAATAAACAACATACCAAGACATAATAAATCCTTTTTTCTACTATGCCACCGTCTCCTCTCAATCTCAAACAATAGGGAGCTAGACTATCGTATTCAAATCAGATGAATAGGATACTTATTAGCGTGTCCATCCTCTAACAGTACTTATTTACAGTCAATGGGTCCCCGGTGCTTTTTTAACTTGCCGAATTTGCGTTATTACGGCCCGATATGATTTGGTTTTAAAAATATGAATTTCTGCCAAAAACATAGTTCGACGTCAAAAAAATAACTTTATAGCTGGAATGGTTCTTTCTAAAGGTATTCCAATAAACGGCGCATGCTAATTATCATTTATAAATGTCTGCACATGAAGTTTTCCATCACCAGTTGATCTCAGTTGAAAATTCCCATAGCGTTACACTGCCGATAATGAGCTAATTGATATTCATGAGGTGATTTACTATAGCGATTTTACTTGACTTGCTCGGTAAAATCATAAATTGTAATGCTTTTAAATCATGAATCTGAATAGGAAACATGAATTTATTAGTATAAAATGTACAATGAACACAATGAAATGGTAATTGGGTCTGATGGTTTAATACTTTGTCGACAACACGGTGATAACATGCAAGCTTCCAGGGGGAGAAATACTTTTGGGCGGCAGTGTATATTGTAATAATATAGCATCGACCACCCGATTAAATCACGTACCCGCTGTTATGAAAAATACTAAATCTTGAAACTCTTCATCCCTTTTTCTGTAATACTTCATAAAGGTTAAGCATATTTCTTTGTATGGTAGATGAGCAACAGCCTTCAGTCCTTTCGGATGTTCTTCTTGGAAGCGCACACTTGTTCGGTCTGTCGAAAGTAAAGATAAATGTATCAGGTGTGTATTATGCACATCGAAAATTAATAGTTTTTGTATGTTTGATTTGTTTCGTGGTAGTTTGAGATTACTTGGGATGAACTTTTGCCTGATATTGGCATGTTATAATTATTTAATATAATTATGGAACATATAGTTTTATACTTTGTTATAAGGCATTCGAAAGGGGGAGCTAAGATATAAGTGGTGCAATATAAATGATCAAATCTATTAAACACCTTTAGGAAGACGTACAAAAGACACTTTTTGACAATTTGATTAAATGTTAAAGAATGATTATTAGCTACCTTCAAGCATTACCTCAGCCTGTTTTACGGGCTTCAACCGACCCATAGTTTGATTTTCTTTAACACAAAATATAAAACAACATTTTTGACAATTCTTACATTTCTTAATGAAAATAAAAGGATTTTGTGTGCGAAAATCGTTGACAATTTGGGAATATTTTGACATGTTTAAACAATAGTCTGTATATTAATTTATGTTATATATAATATAACATAAAGCAGGTGTTTTACAATAGACAATATAACAACAAATATTAACAACCACCGAATAATGTCCCATCAAAAAATAAGCAAGGACATTTACCAGCGGAGAATTGAACCCGGTCTCCTGATCACTAGCCAGGCGCTTTAACCACTGAGCCACCGGTCTTGCTGATAAACGGCAAGTTGAACCAGAGGTAAGTGTATAAGCGACGGGGTTTTACAATCTGCACGTAACACATTGACATAAGACGAGTGGCCAAACACGGTACGGATCGCATAAAGTTATACAATATTGTTATGTTTTAAATCCCATTTGCCTTTTACATTTGTAATCTCTCCTTTGTCTATGTTATCATTTTGTTATATTATCCACTTAGGGAAGACGTCAAAACTCGACCGCCCGTTGACCGCCGGTTACGGGCGGTTCCGCCCGGTTCTTTCAGGTCAAATGTTTTACTGGTATATGAATATTCGCGCATGCATCACTGAACAACCGCCGGTTGACTTAATGCTGTAACCGGACTAATGTTTACACTATCAATCTGTTACTTTGCGGTCATAATAGCTCTCTCTATAATCGTTCTATAAAAAAAAAACATTCATAGACTTTCGGTATTGATTTTAAAAAGTTAATTGAGCTATAAACAGATTGAAAAAGCCAACCCCAGCGAAAATTAATAACTGTATTGTACTGGTTGTCAACTGAGCCCATTATTTCAAGATTTTATTGCTCACGCGTGTGACGAGGCACTATCAACCGGTGGTGTTCACCAGAGTGTAACTATTTGACCTCATTATGTGTGTATATTATAACAGACGACACTTTTGTGAGAACCGGGCGGAACCGGCCGTAACCGGCGGTTGCCTGGCGGTCGAGTTTTGACGTGATCCCTTAATCAATCAGCTGTCAAGTTTGATCACTATTCTCATTTTCATCCATCTGTCTCTTTGTCCCCCATTGTGTTACATTATCTCTTGTCATTTCCTGCCAATTGTTCCCCTGTCTATATATATATATGTTGTGTATGTTGTATTCTGGGTTTTTTACCTTCGATACCGATTCTGTTAGAATCGAAACGTCAGGTCTCCTGTTATATTTATTACAATCGTTTTAGGTCATTTAACATCAACTTAACCATTCTGGCAGCTATTTTGGAAAGCGATACAGAATCAAAATTGTCACAGAGGTGGTGCAATATACACTCTTAAAATATATATATTGGATTATTCTACACTCATGTAGACTTTGTTTATAATTATTTACAACGGTCATTTTGGTGTCCACCTAAATTAGTTTGATGTAATTCTTCACCAGGGTTGAATTGTCATGCCCGGTAATGTACAGCTTCGACATCTATGGCAGTGTCATCCGTATACATTATTGGTTTTTTAAAAATTAGTTCAGTTATAATGTTAGATATGTATTTTGCATTCAATTAGTGTTCCAAGGAGAGATATCGGTTACACATCATTCTCAATTCAACAGGGTATTATGAGGGGAGGGAAGTAGAATACACAATGCATGCATATACACCTTACTATCTATGGGGGAAATGATTACAGCTAGATACAAGAAGTATATCTATGACTTTTGGAACAAAATGTGTTTCTATACTTGTCTACTGTTTCAGAAACTATACATTTAGATGCAGTCACCGGTGATGCAGTAGTACACCAGGTGACCATTGACCTTCAGAATATGGAATTTGCCAGATAATTGCAGTGTGTAATAATGGCTTCAATTTCATACTGATTTCATATATGAATCAATTCTTAAAACCTATAATAAGATCTTATAGATTTGATATTCCCTACCTTTTGAACAAATCGCAGGTTCAAATACATTGTGAAATATGTGGCCATTTTATTCTTGTTATAACTGGATTTGCGAGAGAAACACATTTGCAGAGGACACTTAATCATTGTTCTCAAGGGTTGTACCTATCTATTTTATAAATGTTGTCTACATGCCTTTTTCTGATTCAGAAACTGTGGGATTTGACAGGCCTGGCCATGGCATGCCACACAGACTTAATTGTAACTTCATAAATGATATACGATTTCTTTATAATGTAGTTTCTTGATCAGTAATATATTTAGTATTTTGTTACTATGTTATGTTATTATGTACAGAAATAAAAGAAGGGGTGAGCCCTACGTAATAGTCTTACCTGCCATGTGACAGTCATCATGATTACGAACTGTATCCTTTGTACTTTGCTTGTCACCTGTGAGCAAAAGTATAAACCACCATTAATTTAGAAGCTAATCATTAAATATGCATCTTAGGAATTCCTCTATCAATCACACAGGATGTTAATGTTTAATCTATTTTATGTGATAATATTATTCTAGGATGAGTCGTGTAGACGAGCGGTGCTTTCAGCTCATTAAATTACATTAAAATATCGAATCAATCAACATGAGACGTTTTCTTCTGATTATATATTTTTTATTCTTGTCGATAATGTCAGAACAAATAACGTTGAATCTTGAATTTTATGAAGGTTTAAAGGAAAGCGGTCATGGTTAGGAAAAGAACCGCTGACGGCGATTGTTGGTCCAGCTAAACCTTAGCTAATAACTAATACATCACTTATATCACACGATAGAAAATGCGTTCAATCAAATGAAGGATGGTTGATTGAGCGCGCCGTTCACATTGGGTTAAGAGATTGTTGTAGAGTCGCACACCGCTTGCATGTAAACATACGTAGAGCAATTACAGACTGCGCCAATGTCCAACTTGTTTAGATTCAAATAGTCGCCGCGCGCTGTTCAATTTTCGTTAGAATCCTCACCATGACCGCTTCCCATTAACGCGGCCGATCTCTCACGGGGTTTAAGATGAACTAATTTAAAATACTTTATTCATAAAACAAGTTTGTCCTAAGTCACGCACATTATCATTATCTGCGCTATGATTGGCCGATTATCACTAAGTCCGTAATAACAAATACCTAGCTACGATGTAAACCGTAGGCTTATTGGTCCATATTGAGTCCGGAAATTATAAATTGCTGGTTTAGGTTAAAGGTGTAATACCGCATTACGTTATTCTGCGATCATAAAATATAATCACATTTATTTGTACTGTACTATTCCATTTTATTATCACATTATAATGTGAGATAATGTGACAAAATGTGCAAAATAAAACCAGCATTTATGTTCTAGCTGACCATTTTCATACAACGTATATAAAGGATAAACAATATCAATAAATAACAATGACACTGGAACTACATTTAGATGTGACAAGACATTAAAGTTTAACCACCATTGACGTTGTAGCTTACCATTCACACCTTACGAATTCCTTTATTAATTACACGTGAGCTAACTTTTAAGTGTGACAAGATATTCAGGTTACAACCATTATTATGTTGTAGCTAACCATTAATTAGATATCCCAGAGATTCCCCATAAACCAGCATTTATGGTATAGCTAATCATTATTTAAATATCTTAGAAATTCTTCTATCAATCACAAGAAAGCTTACTCTTAGATGTGACAAAATAGTCCAGTACAAACCGGCATTTACGTTATTTTTTTTATTTAGATATCCTAGGAATTCCTCCATCAATCACACAGTAGCTAACTTTGAAATGTGACAAGACATTCAAGTTTATAACAGCAATAAATTGTAGGTGACCATTATTTAGACATCTTAGGATTTCCTCTACCAACCAACACAGTGAGTGCTTAACCTATACGTAATACGCTAGAAAACAACTAGATAACACACGGCACTATAGCGGGCAATACAAACAATGGACAGATCAACGTGTCCAACTCAGAGTTGGAAGAAAGTATGTTACGAATGGAAGCAACTTTGACAAAGCGTATGGATTGCCCACAAAAAGAAATAAAGGAACACGAACAAGAAAGTAGAAGAAAACATGGAGGATATTACCGAGCTAAAAAAATCAGTGGAAAATAACGCTGAAAAAATACGAGACATTGTGAAAAATGTTGTACCATAGATAAACACAGCACAAAATGAGTTTGTCACAAAGATTGAAAAGGCTAACAAATTGAGGGAGTTGCATGATAGGAAACAGAACTTGTTCTCCGGTGTGCCACAAAATGGCGGAGAGACGACGGAGGAGCTTGGAGATAAAATGAAGGGCATTTTTCAAACGGATTTTGGACTCTCCGAAGATAGAAATAGAAGAGGAGACTGGACGAGACTCAATCCTAACAACTGAATATAAGGAATTCAGAACTCAGTCTTGGGTCATTTAATCTCATTTGATTTACAAAAATTCTTACACGAGAGAGCAACTGAAACTCATATGACTATGAAAAACATTTTCAAAAACAAAATGTTGTTTTGCATTACATTGTGATCTGATTCGATGACGTTTGGATGTTATTTTCTAATTTTCAATACATAAGGCATTTAAATGCTATTTTGGGTTTTGGAAAAGTATACGTAAACACAAAACAATTTGATAAAATTGATTCGAAAAGCCCTAAAATTTGTTTTCCGAGTCCTATTTTTAGACCAAAAGAAGTACTAAAATTGAAATCTTCAATAACATAATGTAACAATTGTACAGTTTATAATCAAAATGTGATTCTTTATTGGTCTATTTTAATTTACATCAATTTGAGACTTTTGTGAGTAAAATGTTTTGGTTATGTCGCCTGTCGACAACTTTTGTTAAATGCTCAAATAGACGGTTATAGATCCCTTTCCAGTTGTTTATTTATTTATTTTTTCAGCATTTGATTGCTGTTATGTTATCCAGTTTATCTATCTTTTTTTCTTCTTTTTTCTTTTGACAGCTTTGATAAGGGAAATGTATTGTAAACAGTTTCGGGTACTACATGATTTATCAAAATTAAATGAAGGTTTAAGGTATGGATAGCTGAATAAAAAAATGTTCTATAAACTGCAGAGGCCTGAAAATAAAGTAAATAGACGAGACGTTCTGAATTATCTAAGGAAACAGAAATTTTCGATATACTGTCTTCAAGATGTACATTCGGATCAACAATTTGAAAATATGGTCAGATCGGAATGGGGTTATGAGATCTGTGTGGCAGGTCATAATACAAACTCTAGGAGTGTAACAGTTCTGATGAACAATCATTTTGATTTTAAGGTACGAAATATACACCGTGATAAGGTTTGTAATTGGATAGTTCTTGATATTACATTGTTATGAATGGACATCACTTTATGTTGTTTGTATGGGCCAAATGATGATCAACCGGATTTCTAAAATCATCTGAAAGAAGTTGTAAAAAAATGTTGGTAATCCTCACTATATTATATGCGGTGGTTTTAATTTAATAGTTCAGGATCAAAAACTGGATACTTTCAACTATATAAATATAAATAATCCTAATTCAAAAGAAATGGTTCTAAAAATAAAAGAAGATTCGGAATGATGTGATTTATGGAGAGTTTTGAATCCAGACATTAATCGTTTTACTTGGCGAAAAAATAATCCAATTAAAAAAGCTTCTTCTTCGTTCATTAAACGAAGGGTTCAGAAAAGGCTCTCTCAAAACGAAAAGCTGGCCATGTTACTTTCCTACCAAAGGGTGATAAACCTCGCCATTTTATGAAGAATTGGAGGCCAATATCACTTTTAAATGTTTCATATAAATTAGCATCTGCTTGTATTGCTAACAGAATAAAATCAGTTTTACCAGATCTAATTTCAGAGGACCAAACTGGTTTTGTTCCAACAGATTTATTGGTGATAATATTCGCCTTCTTTGTGACTTGTTAAATTATACGGAAATCAAAAAGATTCCTGGTATGCTATTACTTATAGACTTCGAAAAAGCTTTCGATACCGTTTCACATGATTTTATATATAACACTTTGAAAGCCTTCAATTCTGGTACGGATATATGCAAATGGTTTCAAACTCTATATAAAAATGCTTTCTCGTCAGTGTTAATAAATGGGAATATTTCAAAACCGTTTCAAATTCAACGTAGTTGTAAGCAGGGCGATCCTCTTTCGCCTTATGTTTTTGTTTTATATACGGAAATTCTGGCCTAAATGATTAGAGGAAATCAAAACATAAAGGGATCAAGATAAATGACATGAATTTTAAAATAACACAATACGCAGATGACACAACTTTAATAATTATTAGATGGTACAGAAAGGTCACTAAAAAGCACATTTGATACTTTGGAAATTTTCCGTGAGATGTCTGGTTTAAAAATCATATAGATAAAACAGTAGCAGTATGGATTGGGTTATATGAAAAACAGAATTGCAAAAATGTATGAAAATGTCAAGATATCCTGGAATTTTTATGGATTTTTTATTTTTATTTTTAGGAATTTCTTTTTTAAATACTGATTTGACACAAATGGTTGAACAATGATAAGTCACTTAAATTGATGAAAAAATGATTTTAAGTTGGAAACAAAAGGAATCTAACTGTTTTGGGTCGAGTTGTAGTGGTAACATCTTTGGTCCTACCTAAGGGGCGATATCCAAACTCTACAGTGATTTTAAAGCATTTTTCTAGCGATTTTACAACGATATTCCAACGGTATTTCGTTCTATTGTTAAAAGCATCGGAAAAAGATCGGTGATTAACTAGAAACCTCTCTACTTATCTGGCGTTAACAATAGAACTATTGTAGTACTCTCGATGGCCCAATTAGTGAAGCAGACACATGAAAGCGCGAGGAAGATTGTATTATTAAGCTGACCAGTGTTCACCCTGTTGTGACGTAGAGAGCGACCCATTTGCCAGATTGTACACCTCACTTATAAACTGTATTGTACATTTCACGGACATAAATTATGCTAATGAGCTCATTAAATGACGTCACTCGCATCATCGGGTTTTCCCGATGATTGAAATACGTTGATTGAAATTCTAGGTCGAGTAAAATGATGTTCTTATTTGTTGTCTGTGAGCTTTTGTGAATCTTTTCCCGTATTGGAGTATTTTTTTATTGAAAATAGACAGTTCAAATTAAACGTTGGTTCCAAGTTCAACTGACAGCACATGTATTAAAGGCGACAGCAACGGCAATATGCAGGCAACATTTGAGAAAAAACGATGCCCGACTTTGCAAGAAAGTGTACGGGGAAGTGTACGGGTGAACATGACAAACCAAAACAGCCTAGTAAATAATCACCTCCGTGGCGCAATTGGTTAGCGCGTTCGGCTGTTAACCGAAAGGTTGGTGGTTCGAGTCCAGCCGGGGGCGTTGTTACTTTTTGCATTTAATGCAGATCGACAAATCACAGTAAAATATAATATTGACAAAATCACAGACCACTTACACAAAAATCGCATCTGCGCATGCTCCTGTCGTGATCGAAATCCAACACACAAGCAATGGGCGAGTTTTATAAGTGCACCTATCGGGTTTCTAGTACAAGTCCGGGGGGGGGGGGGGGGGGGGGGCACTGACATTTGAAAAGGGTATACAGTCCTCAAAAGAAGTAACTGACCAGGTAATAGATATACTCTCAACTCCAAAACTATAGCTCCTACATAAAATTATTAAATAATAAAGTTGTAAAGATATTTCTCTTCTTTAAGTTGATACATTATTCATTGAGATCGGTTAATAATTAAGAATGCGACATTGAAAAGTATCAAACAAAGTGCAGTTTACATTTTAACATTTGGGATTTGAACACGCGGGACAGTGTGACAGGTATGTGTATGGGTTGCATTGATCAATTGATGCATTGATCAATTGATGCATCCCCAATCCCCGTGTTACTATCGACCAGTGAGTTGTTGCTACAAGTTAATCAATAATCTGCCTGTTACTAGTCCTAGGCTGCGTGTAGACGAACGAAATGTTAAAATGAAAAACGGACTTTGTTTTGGTTTAGGGCACATAACTGAGTTAATATTCATTCAATCTTCACGTGTAATATCTCAAATTAAAGACAAGAAATTTCCTTACAACTTTATTGTCTAATATTTTTACGTAGGAGTTATAGTTTTGGAGTTGAGAGCATATTTATTACCTGGTCAGTTACTTATTTTGAGGACTGTAGTTAGGTGCCGCGCTGAAGACCCCCTTTTTCACCCTCTGCTGCTAGTTCTTATGACCCCCTTTTGAGCCTGCGTCAGTTCTTAAGACCCCATTTTCATTGAAAATTCAAAAATCGCTTAATTTTGCGTTCCAAAGCACCAATTTTGTGTTCCAAAGCCCCAATTTTTCGAAAATTTTGCGTTCTTAAACCAAAATAAATCGAAAATTTAACTATAGGCTATAGTTCTCAAGACCTATTTTTTGGGGAAAAAAATCAGTTCCTAAGACCCTATTTTTCGTCATAAAATCCACTCAGTTCAGTTCTTTAGCCCCCTTTTTGAGACCCTGGGCGGCACACCCCTACCCCAAACATTTTTTATCATGGCAGGTGATAGAGGCAGGTGATAGAGGCTAATCGCGACACTCCTCAAACCCCGACTCAAACGATATGTTTGTAGCCGCCTATTCATTGCTAGGCTTATCGTAATCCACTCGTTAACGTCATAAGAATAATCCTCCTTGATGTGGCCTTTAAAGACTATTGTTCAGCCGTGGATGATTTTAGAGTAAGCAGTACAAGCAGGGAGGTGTCAATGACACCTCCCTGGTACAAGCATGGATAATGTTATCATTGAATACTAAACAATAGGCCTATGGGAGCCATTAAACATACAACGTGTTATTGTTTTCTGGTATAGGCATAATGTGTGTAATCAAGTAGCATTATGAATCTTACTCCCCTAAATAGTGTCATTTTTCTGCGTTTTTAGACTATTTAAGAATGTTGCATACACTCTGAACGTGACCTAATAAATAATAAATAAATAATAAATATGAAGAAATTAAGTAATTAATGTAAATAAATAATATATAGATTAATAATTATATCAATAAAATAGTATATTAAGGCCTATTTATAATTAATTGATTGATAAATAATTAAATAAACATCAACAATTAAGAAAGTAAATACAAAATAAATAAATAACGTTAAAATTATGTCAATATAAATGAAAACCCCGAATGGACGTATAATGAGAGAACAATAATAAATATTATATTTCGGCATACTTAAAACCCTAACCGACCTCTACCCAGACTCGACCGCTCTAAGTATAGAGCACAAGGAATATAAACCGCCACAAAGATTCGAACGTACGGCCTGCTGATTGAGAGTCCTAATCTTAACCAACTGAGCTATTGCGATTTTCCTGAAATCCTCAGCGCTTTATACCCAAATATAGTTCTCATTCAACTATTCCCTAAATACACACGGGTTTTTCAACACGGTGTTGTTGTCTATAAAATGAGTCTATGATTTATTAGATTTAACGAATAACAAATCCCGTACTTTGTGAACCGATTCTTAAAGGGGCGTGTACATCTCAAGTGTTTGTCCTGGACAAAAATCACATGACTCGCTTCGCTCCCAAGTCCTCGCGTGCCCGGCAAAAAGCCCATGATGCAATACTAAGTCGTAAAAGTGTGCACATAAATCGACAAAATGCTGTACAAACGAAATATAATATATCTAGACTTGTTTCAAAAAGTAGTGTTATTCGTTACATTTAAATCAGAATTACTTTCTTTAACAGTAAATAATCAACTTTTGAACGAGAAACTATCTTAAAACTACAAAGATTAAGAAATATAAAGCATTTTAAACATCCAATTTAGAGAAGAGTGGTATGTTGAACCATATTACTGTTGTTTGTTATTGCGTTCACATAGCGCATAGTTGGCT
The DNA here is from genome assembly GCA_035610835.1 of Ophiura sarsii. Classification (NCBI taxonomy): domain Eukaryota; kingdom Metazoa; phylum Echinodermata; class Ophiuroidea; order Amphilepidida; family Ophiuridae; genus Ophiura; species Ophiura sarsii. The sequence goes on from CM069457.1 coordinate 26,852,792, forward strand.
CAGCGGTAGAGCATTGGACTAGTAAACCGGAGGTCGTGGGTTCGACTCCTATCACGTCTTGAAATTCTATTTTAATCGTTTATATACATTTTTTATTAGTTTTCGATATTGTTTATCATTTCGTATAATTATTCATTATTGTTCAATTATAGTTTATTTTGGAATGTGGAATTATTTACGATTTCATTTTAATTTTCCACTGACTGTTTAGTGTGCAAGGCATCATGAAATGTGAATGAACCGCGGTATACCACCGAACTGTCCTACTCCTATGCAACATGCCAATACAATAGAAACTCGTTGTGTGTTATTATCGATTGAGCTAAACTTGTAAAGTAAATGCCAGCCGTTATGTAATACAAATCAATGTGCCTGTATTATTATTATTGAAATAATGTTTCGGTGGTGTAGGAAATAGGAAAATCGATTCAAGGACATGAGCCGACTGGCTTCTTATTTACATAACAATTGGCCTTTGCAGATCATGTTCATAGACTAGCTAGGGGCCATTCAATGTAGGCCTAGGAGTAGTAAACACAATTATATTTACAGGACATTCTTTATCGCAGTGAAATTGCAAAAGAAAAAAATATCATTCAACATTCAATAAATATAGCGAACGATAAGCAATCCTGTCAATTTATAAAAACAAACAGTGTAATAACAAAACAGAAAAGAAAACCATCCCCATCCGCAGGATTCGAACCACTGACCTCATGATTGTGAAGCCGGCGCTTTGACGTTTGAGCTAATGAAGGCTATACATAAACGTTTTGAAGAAAAACATTACATATGGTTCAAAATACAAATATCTCTTAAATCGGAGGCTAAAATCGAAAGGACAAAAGTCGGAAACAATATCCTCTCTAAACTAATGACTTGGATTATATATTGTATAATACATAGGTATTATATTGTATAATACTTCCAAACACGATGGTCAATATATTACGCCCCCTCCGTCATCACCCATCCATTGTACAAATATGTTACGTGACCTATCGCCAAAATGTTTTCAGCATTGATTTCAATGGAATGAAGGGGGAAATGGGCTACTTTCACAAGATCTTGGCAATACTGCGCCAAACAATAGATGAATAGAGTGATGGAGCGGTAGCTGAATTCATATTTCTAGACGACCAGATACATTGATCGGCGGTGAACGTAAACATTTTATGATCGGATTTAAAAAGCTTATAAATAGTATTTCTTAAAGAATATAACACAACCTTCCTCGCGCTTTGATGTGTCTGCTTCACTATTTGAGTCATCGAGAGTACTACAATAGTTCTATTGTTAACGCCAGATAAGTAGAGAGGTTTCTAGTTAATCACCGATCTTTTTCCGATGCTTTTAACAATAGAACGAAATACCGTTGGAATATCGTTGTAAAATCGCTAGAAAAATGCTTTAAAATCACTGTAGAGTTTGGACATCGCCCCTAAGTTAAGTTATATTGCTCAAATGCTTCCAAACCCGAACAAAGATTTCATTAAAACGATGAATTATATAATTTTAAAATATGTATGGGGTGGCAAGCCAGACAGAATAAAAAGATCTCAGTTTGTGCAAAATTATGAGAACGGAGGTATTAAAATGCCAGATGTGGAATCTCATATAGGCCTAAATGCATTTAAAATAAATTGGATTTGAAGGGTTTTGCACGGTGAAAAACGCTGGATAAAATTGTATAGACTGTGTTTAAATGCCAAAAGAGACGATATTTGTTGTACAGGTTTATTCCAATTTAATGCAACAAAAAATAAGATAGACAATAACTTCTGGTATGATACTCTATTCGCTTGTAGTAGAGCAAAATTGGCCATAAGGTTTCACACCACTAAATAACGTCTGGCCCTACCCCCTTTGAGGAAAAAGTCCAAAACCGGCCCGTTTCTATGCCGAAACGGGAGACCTATTGTAAGTTACAGTTTAAAATTAGGGTATTTACTACATGTTATGGCGAAATTAATATAGTGTGAATTTTGACAGACACATCAGCGTTCTTCAGGTCCAAAAAATTGATGCAATGATGATTTTTTTATATTTTAACAGAGACATTTGTGTTCAGGTCATTACCGGTATCTGACGCAATAATCTTAATCAACAATTGCGTGTGACCAGGAAAACTCAACTCGTACTTTTTGAAAAGGCTCTAGCTCAAAATTATGCCGGTTACCCTCCATATGAGTTGTTGAGTTAGTAGTCATGGCTTTCATCTTCATGTTGAAACCAAATTTCAAGTTACCAGTTTCTTATAACGTCGAGAAATAGCCATTTTAAAATTGTGCATTTCACGTGTAACCCTATGGGAGATGTATTTGGTGGTGTGCAACCTATACAGAGGGTCAAGGCGCTTTGACCTTCACCCCTGCATTGCTGTCTAAACTGACTTGCCGGCAATGATAACTAGACTTCTAGTTAAAATTGGTTCTAACACATATTATTACGGCCCGTACACTTCGTTCTCTTAGTATACACATCTGTTTCATCATGTAAGATCCGTCCGTTTGGTTAAATAAGCTACAATCTGACTAATTAAAGTCATTATCTAGTTTTTTTAGAAAACCGTATATTCCCTGCCTAAAAAAGTTAATTTGAAAAAATATTATTTTTGATTAATGATTTTCTTTTCGAGATATCGACGATTATGTAAATTTTGGTCTATAGAGCTCTGTATAAAAGCACATCTTCTCCACCCCACTGTCTTTTAATGCAAGATCATGCGACATTGGCGCTTCTCGGACACGTGCCATAGACATCAATGATTGCTTTAAACGATTTAAAGTTTAACATGTTTATTTATCGAGATGGCCAAAATATGAGGGTCTAATTTTCGCTAATAGGAACCAAATTTGGAGAAAAACTTTTTTTCTTAAATATCAAAAATATAATTTTAAACGAATTACGCTTTAGTGAGAAGAAAAAAAGGATTTGAATACAAGTTTTGCATACTTCCGTAAACTCCCCTCTCAGAACGGCGCGGGGTCTAACATGATCTAAATTGTATTTAAAAAGACATATTTGAAGCAAGAGTTGAACGTAAGCGGTGGGGGGGGGGCATAGGGCATATGGGGGGGGGGGGGGATAGGGCATGGGGGGGGGGGGGGTAAATTGATTAAGCTGTGTCTACTGAATAGGTCAACCTCACAGAATGTCCTTGTAATTTCAATACTTCCATGCAAAATGTTTTACAACAAGTGATTAGCATAGTGACGTGTGCAACCATAAAAGTCCTCTAGTTTTCGATATACCGATCACATTTTAAAACATCACCAGATTGGTTTTATATAATAGTGTTAACCTTTTCCTTCAAGAAAGTGATGATGCCAAAATGTATGCGTGGGCGAGCTGAGAAATTAGCATATCAAAATGGCGACTATGTTATAGTTAAGTAATTGCTAGTCGCTTGTTACATGTCTCTTACTTCATGGAACACATCAACTTATCTTGTTTTTGATACTAATGGAATTCATGATGCATACAGTAACTATATACACAAAAACACTGTTTCATTCATTCAAAATGGCTGCCATTTACCTTGATTTTCAATTTCTTTCAATATTTAAATAATTTTTAGCATAAATAATTTCAATTTTGACCTTGATTTGAAAGATATTTTGTTGTTCTACTCTATGATTTAGAGACAAATAGTCCGTATCAAAATGTATATTGAATTAAAAAGGTATGTTGCAATTGATTTATATTTTAGAGCTTTCTAATTGTATGAATAATATTGACGGATAACGATAATTATTTATAAATTGTCAGTAAATTATCGTAAACATAAGACCACATTTGCGTGACAATTGATAATAGTTACAACATCATACTGCACTTTATAACAGGACCCTAATTAGACTCCGTAATTAGGATATTGTCTATGAGGGCGATGTGGGGGCTACAAAGGCCAAAGCGTCTATGAAGACGAGCTTCCTCTTGGCATGCTGTTGTTGATCACTTTACAAACGCTTTACAAACGAGCCATATTCGGTGAGTCTATTTTCATTTATACTAGCATGGGCTCGACCAAATGAATTGCACGGAGTATTTCCTTGTGAAGGTGGGATGCACATGGTGATGTCAGTTATTGCAGGTATTGGATATCTTTACGGCGACTGTGGACTGAAGCAATTGTTATACGATTCGGGAGTATATGCATCAGGGACAGTTAACCACATGATGTCTGGCAAAGACTTTGATCGAGCAGTTCGAGGCTTGAAGATTGTCGACGAATCCTTGCACTGTGTATTATACAGAGAGTTTATCAAGTAATGTGATAAAAAGAAGTACACCAAACATGAGCAAATCGGCGCACTGCTCTCGCAGATGGAAGACGCATTCCTGAAGTCAAAGGAAAGAGCGGAACTGACAAATTTACTATCCCAGCTTCAGTCAGTAATCCTAGAAGAGTTGCTACCCATGGTGAAACAATTCCGCAAGGAAGGCTGTGCATCATCTCCAACATTCAAACTATGGGATGAGTTCTTGACCGGAGTGATGCAACCGCTGAAGATGTTCATCAGCAGTACGAGGAGTGGAGATTGGATTGTGCACCTATCGGCCCCAGCAAAACTACTACCGTTACTGTTTAGTTCTAACCGGAGTATTTACACCAGATATATGTCGGTGATATTGCTTTTGATGAAACGCTTACCATCCGATATCTTAAATGACTACTCGCACGGAGGATTCTTATCAGTGGGGCAGGACAAGGCTCGCCTAGCAGAATACTACACCCAGTACATGCTTGATACAGAGGGGTCTATGCTTCAAGAAGGACAGTGCATTTATATCAGTGGTGGTCATCCGGATGGCAAGAACTTCATCATAAGACAAGGATCTGTGCACTCAGTAGATCGCCTTGCATCAAACCAAGAGGAAGCGGACACACGCATCATTCTTCAAGCTGCAACCGCTGCAAATGCAGGTGCACATCATGTTGTTATCAGCAGTCCAGATGTGTTAGTTCTCCTTGTTCATCATCGACCAAGTATTTCGTCGAGTGAAGTTTTCTTCCTAACTGGACGGGGCGGGAAACATACCGATCTTACCCGCTTTATACCTGTCCACCAGATATATAACAAACTTTCACGTGAGCAACATAACATCATCCTTCCTGTTTACTGCATTACTGGGTGTGACACTGTAAGTGGATTCTTTGGACATGGCAAGAAAACCGCGTATCGTATAATGATGAAGAACGCAGGAATACACGCAGCACTATCTACATTAGGAGCAAACACCGTGATGACAAAAGAAGAATACTCAGCTGCAATACTGTTCGTGGGAACATTATATGGAAAATCTAACTGCATTTCATTGAATTCCCTTCGGTGTAAGAAAGCAAGAAGAAGGACTGCACCACGGAAGCTACCTCCAACGGAGGATAGTTTCAAACTCCATGTACTTCGCTCTGCCTTCCAACTCCTAGTTAGGCGTAAAGCACTCATTCCATGGCATGAGCTCCCTGATCCCTTATATTTTGGGTTACAAACAAACAAACACAATACAACCACAACTAATGTCACAACCTTCTGCTTCGCCAGAATTGCTAAATGATCTCACAGGTAAACATGGGTGAATGCCGTGTAGACTGCACCGTATGTTTAAGACACAACCAGCCTTGCACCACCGCGTGTGGCTGTATGCCCGTATCTATCAACATTGAATCATGTGGCAACCCGCTCACAGAAGCTGCATATGATACGGACCCAAAACTCAGATTCTGAAAATTAAACTTAACTTGATATTATGCCAAAGGGTATTAATATGAAACCTTTATCTGAAAGAGTGGCAGAGTGAAGATGTATCCAGTTAAATTTCAGAATAGCACGTGAAGCAGAGATTAAACAGTATCCCAACGATTGGTCATGGAGATTTCAAAGAACTGAAAGAGTGGCATACAGAAATTGCCATACTGTGACAATATTATTATTTTAAATGATCATTAACTAGTTATTGGACGAGGATGACAACAGCATTTTATTTTAAAACATGGCAGCTCAAGAAGATTCCAAATAATGCCACGATGATTATGTCAATAATAATAGGCCTACATATTTAAATTGGAACACTTATGGTAAGCTGTGTGTCATACGCATACGTCTTCCAAAGACTGATGATGCCTCTTAAATTAAGTCCAAATAAGTTTTTTGAACGAATTTGCATAATGAATTTGCGGTAACGACTATAATCAAATGAAGTTGCCAACTTTCCCCAGTTTTAAATACCAATTTCTTATATACGCCTGAAAACGTTATTTAGTGCGTTGCCTTACTTAATTATTTGAAATGTCAGCCATATTGGAATTTGGAAATAAAAATTGCGGAACTGAATGTTGGCAACATCTTATGTATCAATGATGTTATAGGATTGCACATCTTTGATTGCATTATATCAAAGCATCAGGACGGTTTTTATAATAAAATAGACGCCATTTTGATATGCTAATTTCTCAGGTCGCCCACGCAAACATTTTTGGCATCATTACTTTTCTTGTCTTACAAGGTATATACTATCATATAAAACCATCGAGATGATGTTTTAAAATTTGCACCACTAGGGGTCACAATTTATGGTCAATTTTGCTCCACTATTGGTCATCTTTGATCAATATGTATTGTTAACAACGGTGATTTAGACTTCAATCATTGCAAAGCAATACTTGTGGTGGAATGATAAAATAAAGATTGGAGGTAAATCGATAAACTATGCACGGAAAAGGGTGTTATTTTTATCAATGATTTACTGAAAGATAATGGGACTTTTATGTCAAAAGACGAGTTTGAAGAAATTTATCAAGTGAAAACCAATTTCCTAGAGTATAATGGTATTGTAAGAGCAATTAAAGTCAAACTTCAATATCAGTCAATTAAATGGGTCGAAACTAGTATCACCTTTTAGACCTAGTAACGTGGAACTACTGTTCAAACAGTGAAAACGTTGTACTTTATTCTACAAAGACTTTATAGAATCAAGAAAATGAAACAATTCATTAATAAGTGGCAATTATACTTTGGTATAGAAAATAGGGAGTGGAAAAAAATATGTTTTTAATGGATTTTTTGAATATGAATCCATTAACAATACTTTTTGGATCAAATTTGGATTTCACCCTAACATTGATTATGACAATGGCAAAATTCCATATTTATAGAGTAAAGATGACAGAAAAACAGCCAGATTTAGACACTTTCAAACACGAAATTAAGTATTATACCAAGCCACATGTAATTCAGGCTTGAATAAATATCTGAAAAAATGGCATCAATGGCAGAGTCTCTGCACTGATTAACGGATGAGTTGCATTTACATATATTTGCCAATATGTTACCTATGTAAAAAAATAAAATGTATGTAGGGTAAGGTCACTGAGTAGGTGACAGTATGTTTATATCAGCTGTCAAGAAAGAAGAAGAAAAAAAAAAGAAAAAAAATTAAAAAAAAAAAAAAAATCAATCACTAGGGAGCTTACTTTTAAATGTGACAAGATAGTCAACATCATTTAGATACTATAGTAGGAAGTTATATATTAATCACATAGGAGGAAACGTTTAAATGTGATACGATATTCAAATTTAAACCAGCATTAATGTTGTACACATTATCTTAGGAATTCCTGTACCAATCACACGGAAGCTTATTCATGAATATAAAATAGGCATTGCAGCAAGGAAATCTACATGTTTGCATATAAGCGACTTTAGTGCTGTGTATTTATTATTGTAAAGTGCTTTGATCAGGGCCGTAACTAGGGGGGGGGGGCCCAAATCTGAAAAAAGTCTTTTTTTTTGTACCAATGTACCTTTTTTTTGCACCAATGTATCCTTTTTTGGTACCAATGTACCTTTTTGGGGTACCAATGTACCTTTTTTTAAAGGTACCAATGTACCTTTTTTGGGTACCAATGTACCTTTTTTTGTTACTAATGTACCTTTTTTTGTGAAAACGCCCCCTACCCACCCCATTTGTCCGAAAAACGCCCCATTTCCCATTGTGTAAAGCGTTTTTTCGTTTTGGACCCCCCCCCCCCCCCCCCCCCCCCCCCCCCCCCCCCCGCCGCTCTCAAAATTGTCTTAGATGACTAAAAAAAAATTTGGGATAACCTTTTACGATTTTTTGGGTACCAATGTACCTTTCCAAAAAAATACGCCCCTCCCCCCCTAAAAAAATCCTGCTTACGGGCCTGGCTTTGATCTTTTTGGAAAGGCTCTCAATAAATCTTTGATATTATTTATTAATAAGTCACATGACCAACACGGAGTTTATTCATCACAGATTTCTCATAATTTAAAAGGCAGCATTGAGACTATATGCACACAAAGAAGTAAAGCATATATCAATTTGTATTTATTTTTTACAAATGGAAAAAATTAGAAAATACTTTACCTAAAAGTAAGTAATTATAGCACTGAGGCCTGCAGTTTCTTAAGCTTGCACAGAACGGGACATGAAAATAAATTTCACATACATGACCACCTTTTACGGCAGAGGATCAATATGATCAAAGCAATTAGACATTTACAGCAAGGGTTTACTTAAATTAGAAAATCCCCATGGCATCATATGGGATTATACACATTCCTTATGTTTTTACGGTGTCAATTCAGTGGAGGTACTGTTCCATTAAATATAGCAATATGCACATTTGACATCAGGCCTGTCGTTTAATGACTCTAAAATCACTACCAACCATAACACCATCAGAAATGAATTCTACAAAATCCTTTTACCCAATTCCAATAATAAAGCCAAGCTAAAATGGTCGCAAAAACTTCAGTACATCGACGATAACAAATGGAAAACTATCTGCAACGCGCCATTTAAATGTACTGGGGATATCAAGCTAAGATGGTTTCAGTTTCGAATAACTCAGCGTATCCTGAGCGCAAACTGTTTCCTTAAAGATGATAAAGGTTTCCAGCGACGATCGATGTTCTTTTTGCTATCAGGTCCAGGAAACAATTTATCATATATTCTGTATGTGCCCTATTACTAATACCATCTGGAGAAAGCTCGAGGAATGGATACTATGTAAATGTAAAATTAAGGTTTCGCTGTGCGATAATGACATTCTCTTTGGCAAATTCCCCATTAGTAAACATACTGGTCTCAATAACATCTTGATGATTGCGAAATTTGCTGTATACAGAAATAGGTGCAATGGTTCAAAACCGTCATTTCAAAATATCCAACATGATATCATTAAGTACCATAACACTGAAAGACACATGTGGAAAAAATCTCTTAAGAATACTCTCTACCTAAAAAAATGGGACGTTTTCCACATGCTTTTTGTATAATTGAAATATATTATATTTTGTATTTTAGTGTATGTTTTAGTACGTCATCCTGTATTTATGCATAATAACCATATTCATGCGATATATAGTCTACTTATCGATGTTACTCTAACAGTTATCCACACACATTGTGTATTCTAACTGATTTGTAATCATATATTTTTTGTATATTTGATTTGTCATAGCAGATGAAAAAAAGTAAAAGAGAAAGAAAAGAAAAAAAGAATTCTAACAAGTTCCTCAATTCGTTGTCAGCAATTTCGTCTTACCTGCAAATACCGTGTCCTGAACGGCTTTCAATACCTTGGTGTAAAGATCGTCGTCTGCATTTTTAAGAACTTTCAAAAATTGAAAGCAAACTTCCACTGGCTTACGCTGGATAATATCAAGTAATGTGTCTATCTTTGTGGCTTGGCTTAGGGTTTTCATTTGTTCATACTCATCTGTTGATATAACTTCTGGATCCGTTCCTTTGAGATTCCTCAAAAATTCTTCATTAAGATTCAAGTATTTGCGGAGGTCAGGGTTCGCTCTTTTGATGATTGTTTGCATTTCTTTCCTGTCACGTATCGTTACTGTTGACAGAATATGATAAACCTTAATCAATATAATTGCTTATTTTTGTATTATGTCATTAATGACAAAAACAAAACCAGACTCAATTGTATCATAGATCACGGAAGTTTATATCGATTCCATTAGGAGCTCATGTGACTGATGATGACCAAAAACCCTCATGTGTTCTAAAACAGTAAGAATGTTTGACCCCATTCTCACCACCAACCTGTCCTCTTACACGCCCCGCCACTCACATGGATCCCCATAATATTAAAAACCATTCCAAAATTACAACGGCAAAGAACTACACATAACACAAACGGTTCCTGACCAGGTGCTTAAAATAAGCTAATTTAAATTAAGTAATTGGTAGCAGAATCTTAAGATATACATGATGTTAAACAAAATAACGAGCAAATGTATTCCCCGCTATTTGAAACCTCATTCATAACAAAAATCAAACCAGACTAACCGTTAACAAAGTTAGTAAGTATATTTGTATGGGATATCGTTGCCTCTTGTGTGCTTAATAGCAAAGACTAGTTGTGTAAATTGAATCACAACATCCATCCATATATGCCTCGCCGCTTTCGATAGAACAATGTGTTCAATATCAAATCAATGACATCCCATACATGTACACACACAAAAATACTCATTTTTGTTAGGTACGGTTACTAAAATCATCATTACTTACAAAAAAAAAGGATCACCTCAATTTTAATGAATGATACAAATTGTTGGATATCTTAGATTTATTATACTGATGAATTATTTTAAGTTAGTTAACATAAAAGCACCCGGTTTATTCTTATGAACATTGATATTCTATTGAAAGACAAAAAGGGCTGTAGGCGTATCTACAAAATCCTTTTACCCAATTCCAATAATAAAGCCAAGCTAAAATGGTCGCAACAACTTCAGTACATCTACGATAACAAATGGAAACCTATCTGCAACGCGCCATTTAAATGTACTGGGGATATCAAGCTAAGATGGTTTCAGTTTCGAATAACCCAGCGTATCCTGAGCACAAACTACTTCCTTAAGATGATAAACACGTAGGCGACGATCGATGTTCTTTTTGCTATCAGGTCCAGGAGACAATTTATCATATATTCTGTATGTGCCCTATTACTAATACCATCTGGAGAAAACTCGAGGAATGGATACTATGCAAATTAAGGTTTCGCTGTGCGATAATGACATTCTTTTTGGCAAATTCCCCATTTAGTAAACATACTGGTCTCAATAACATCTTGTTGATTGCGAAATTTGCTGTATACAGAAATAGGTGCAATGGTTCAAAACCGTCATTTCAAAATATCCAACATGATATCATTAAGTACCATAACACTGAAAAACACATGTGGAAAAAATCTCTTAAGAATACTCTCTACCTAAAAAAATGGGACGTTTTCCACATGCTTTTTGTATAATTGAATTATATTATATTTTGTAATATTGTGTTTTAGTACGTCATTCTGTATTTATGCATAATAACCATATTCATGCGATATATAGTCTACTTATCGATGTTAACAGTTATCCACATACATTGTGTATTCTAATTTATTTGTAATCATATATTTATTGTATATTTGATTTGTCATAGCAGATGAAGAAAAAAAAAGAAGAAAAAAAAAGCAGCACCCGGTCAGACGCGTTTTAGATGCCTCATGGACAAATGCGACCGACTTCGTTTTAGCACAAAGTTAGGTCCTACTAAATAGGCTTTTTCAGTTCTAAGGTAGGCATAACTATAGTGGTGGGGTCCTTTTTTTATTGCGCAACCACTGAATCCTAAACTAGATACTAAAACAGTTATGTTGCGCTTTAATTCGCCGTGGGCTTGTTTAAAGTCTAGTATAGTTTCCGTTAATAGATCTTAGAATCAGTAGTCGCCTATTTTATTATTACTTTTTTTTAAACTCACTATTGCTATTTACGAATAGGCCTACAAGTATTCTGATGAACATGAATACGTACGTTATGATTAGATTTTATTTATTTGTATCCACAACTTTCAATATGGATTTACTTACCGATATCGCGTTGTCCCGTATGAGCTGTTTCAACCTTCGGTATTTGCAGTGGTTGAATATGTTGAACGTCAGTTTCCGGTTGAACAACTGTTTGAGGTATATAAAAAGTAAGCCAATGTTGATTATACTTCATAGTTATTCAGAATTTTGTTAATGCTTAATTGTACAATTCCAAAAGTTTTTTTAACTGTATGAATTATTTTGAATGTATGATTATATTTTTTAACATGTACATGTACAAGCATAGGCACAGGGTGCATTTTAATATAATAATAAAAAAACACTCGCGAATTATTTGATCACACTGGGGTCAATTATTTTGTACGAGATAACCATTTTACTTCTTATTTGGCGACTAAATACTGTTTCTAAGAAAAACATGTTCTACTAGTATTGCAGGTGTCATTGGCGCAAGAAGCTCGAAATGTTTGTAGATGCAAGTCATGGACAAACATGTAATCTGGATGACTATTTTGATGCGGCCGACTTCCATTTTTTCTTTCGCAAACAGCCACTAAACAGGCTTTGTCAGTATTAAGGTAACTATAGTGAGGGCTCTTTTCATTATGCAACCGCTGTATCCTAGACTAGATACTAAGACAGTTACGCTCTATTCCGCTGCTAACTTGTTAAAGTCTAGCATTGTTTCAAACGAGTAGATGTTGGATTCAGTAGTCGACCATTTTTATTAATGTGTATCTGTATATTTAGTAACGTATCGAAATGGGTCGAAACAGATCGAAATGGGTCGAAATGACTGGAATGGGTCGGAAATGGATGGAAACGGGTAGGAATGGATCAGAATGGGTGGAAATGGGTGCAAACATGTAGAATAAGCGAGAAAAAAGAAGAAAACAATTCCCGAACCGCACTTCGTTATCGACAGCGCGTCCCGACGTGGAATGAGGGAGCACCACACCAATTCCTCCATTGAGTCAGCCCCTGCTCTGAGATTATCGGCGGCTCTGACTCCAATACAACGTGCAAATCTGATATAAACAATTCCTAACACAGACGGGACCGGGTAAATGCCGAGATTTAAAATAAACAATCGGGTTCCAACCCATCGGCAATTTCTATGTTGAAAACATCGTGTATACCGCCCTCTAATGACGGTTAAGGCAATCCGGTTAAGGTTTGTCCGGCAAAAACTCAGCAATCCAAGTGGGACTACACAGAGCTTGGACACAGTTTCGTCCAGGCTTAGCCTCTCAACAAGCTCTTGCATTGTAGTTTCAATTCGTAAGCCAACGCATCACCAAGGCACACATGAATGAATTGACATAAAGACTTTGATAAGTCAACCTAACTGTAAACGACGTGGTGGAGTTACTGGATTTTATACTCTCGACGACATATTTCACGTTCAGAGGGAAAATCTTCAAACAGTTGTTCGGCGCAGCCATGGGCAGCCCGGTATCTCCATTAGCAGCAAACATCTACATGGAATACTTAGAGCAAACAGCAATTGCTACAGCCCCGCTGGATTGTAAGCCTAAACTATGGAAGAGATATGTTGATGACATACTTGAAGTGGTTGGCAAGGACGCCATAGACAAGCTCACTGATCACCTTAACAGTATAGACGCTACGAACTCCATAAAGTTCACCTACGAGAAAGAAAAAGAAGGACAAATACCCTTTTTGGACACGCTCATAGTTCGTCGCGACAATGGTTCAGTTAAGCTTCTTATCTACAGAAAGCCCACGCACACGGATCAGTATCTAAACTTCAAGTCTCATCACCCCCTCCATCAAAAGTTAGGCGTAGTCCGCACTCTACTTGACAGGAACAACAAAATCGTGACAGAAGACAAAGATAAAGTAGAGGAAGAGGCTAAAATTCGGCAAGCGCTAGAGGGTTGTGGATACCCTACCTGGAGTATCAATAAAGTCAAAAAACAGATGAATGCGCCAAAGAAGATGAAAGAAAAGAAAAAGAAAGAAGATGGCAACAAATCCAAAGGCATGGTCGTTCTACCGTACGTGGAGGGAGTATCTGAGAGAATTTCTCGAACTCTAAAAACATACAAGATCATGTCAGCCATGAGACCTCACTGCTCACTCAGGAACATGCTAGTCCACCCTAAAGACAAGCGAGATCCACTTCAGACTACCGATGTCGTGTATTCCATACCTTGCAAGAATTGTGACGAGGTGTACATCGGGGAGACCGGAAGAAAATTCGGTAAACGCATGGATGAACATAAGGCTGAGGCAGAGAAAGCAGTGACTACGGTGCGCACCAGGGCAAATCGAAAACTATCACAATCAACAGTAAACAAATCTGCCATTACAGATCATGTGATAGACAAGAACCATGTCATCAGCTGGGATGAGGCAAGGGTCGTAGGCAAAGAGACAGACAAATACAAAAGATGGGTCAAAGAGGCTATAGAGATCAGGAAGCAGGGCACCACCATGAATAGAGACGAGGGGCAGTTCTACCTCAGTCACGTATACGACGATCTTCTGGTTGCAAAATCATCTAGCAACACTGTTGTCAAGCAACCAGAAAAAAGTGCAATCAACACAGGATCGTCACTCTAGCATCAGTGTTGATAAAGAAAACAGGTTGTTTTCGAAACGTCCGCAAGGTATGTTTTAAAATCTGGATTAGATATAATAAACCAATCTACAAAGTCTATAAAGGTTATCAGCGGACGACACCTCTATTTCGATATCGCCATATCTCTGTTTCATGAACTGATATTTTTGATTTGTGCATTAAATTCTGAATGCGTGTTCGTGCAGCGACCTGTTGCGGATGAGGCGGTTTGGTAGTTGACTTACCATAGCGGGATCTGGTGCAGTGGCGTAAAAAATCGGGAAGGCAAAGAAAGGCAAGAAAAAGGAGAAAAGAGAAAGGACAAAAAGGAAAAGGAGAAAAAGGAAAAGGAGGAAAAGGAAAAGGAGTAAAAGGAAGTGAGGAAAAGGAAAATCCACAATGCGTTTACCGGGCTATTTAATTAAAGAAGCATGTAATAGCGGGCAGAAAAAAGCAGTTTCACAGGGCAAAGTAGTCGATTTCTGCCAGGGAAATGGATCTAGCCCGGGTCAGATCAGATTAAGCCCCCCCTCTAATAAACAATCGACAATGCTGACTTTTCATGTCAAAATTACATCCAAATTAGCTTAAAATTGCTATTTTGTAACTATATTTGGTTTCAATTTCCACTGACTGACGTTTTGCAATTGGATGTTATTAAAATATTTAAACTTCTCTGAATCGGTGTAATTCCCCCTGAGTCAAAGGTGGGAGATGCGACCGCACCCGGCACCCCTTGGACAATCCAAAGCGCCTGATTTTTACCTGATTTTTGGACTCATCCGACGAGCCCGATGGACTTGGACTCGGGGACCTTCCTGCACTTGGAAATGAAAAATAGAGAGTCCTGCATTAGTTCAGACTCACTCCGCACCCACCCCGTCACCCAATTGTGTACAGATGGGGTCGTGCGGATACCTCTCTATTTTCATATGCCGACACGACATTGTTTAAATTTTGAAAACAAAAACAAGGAACATATATTGTGCTTTTCCGCCCATTCATATCCATTCTTACACTTTTCAATCCATTTCAGATCCATTCCTACACGTTTCCAGTCATTTCGACTCATTTCGACCCATTTCCATACGTTTCGATACGTTACTAAATATACAGATACCATTTTATTAATATCTTTTTAAAACTCATTCTTAGCATTTACGAAGATATGGTACCTATATATCTTATACATAACTATTCCAAAGAACAGGAATACGTACGGTATGATTACATTTGTTTGCTATTATATATCCATAACTTTCAATATGGATTTACTTACCAATATCGCGATGTCCCGGCTGAGCTGTTTCATCCCTCGGAATTTCTTGTGATTGAACATCCGTTTCTAATTCGCACATAAAAAATGTTCCAAAAATGTTGTTAACCGTATGACTATTTTCATAATTCATGTTTACAGCCACATGCACAGGGTGCATTTTAATTTAATAACAGACATCCTCGCGAATCATTTAATCACACTGGTCTGGGATCAATTGTACGAGATAACCAATGTGAATGTACTCCTTCTTTGGCAACTAAATACTGTTTTCAATACATCTATGACATATTCGGTATTCGGGCATAAACCAATGTTTAAGGTATTATGTTATCTGTTTTAATTTGCGATTTCAAATATGAATCGAATCTTTAGTGACTGTCTTAATTACTAAGAATTTTCCGGAATATTTACTGATTACTACAATGCATTACAATTACATTGAACATACATTGCAATTATGTAACAATCGGCATAGGCCTATTCTAAAATGTTTTGTAGATTGGGAGAAAGTTGATAAAACACGGTTTTGGAACATCTACTTTACTTAGCTGATTTCAGTTCATGCGATGAAAATGGATTTGGCAACAGTCTACCTCGTCCAATTCGACGTGAACAAAACAAATGTAAACAAACGATGTTTTAATATTTTAAAATGTTCAATACAATTTCCTCCAAAGATTGTAAATGTTATATAGAAATAGAAAACAGTGATTGTATTGACGGAAAAAATACTATTTTTGTGTGTGCTATGTGACTTAAAATTAGAACCCCCCCCCCCCCCACCAAAGTATTTCTGAACACTCCCTTAGCTAGTTCTGAGGCTACATCTAAGGGACATTTTTAAATTAAAATTTAAAAAAAAAGAAACAGTCTCTTACTTTTTAGCCTCACCAACTTCATCCTTCAGTGTCAAAATGAAACTAAACCACTGCTAATTCACCCCAATAACACATCATTGGGCATGGGGTCTCTCAAGTGTGACGAACTTTCTTTACACTTAAGTTGAATTATATAAAATGAAGAAGAGAATACTATCTGTTTCTTTCAAACAAGCTGTTTAACACACACATTTGTTTGCACTTTGTAAAAAAAGGTGAAATCACCGTGGCTTACATGGATTGTATCTTGAGTTTGATTAATCCGATATTCATGATCTAAAACTATAATGAAAGGGTACAGTGATGAAAAAACAACGGACCTGATCCAATTGATTTTGATGATAAAAATAATTAATTAACTTTAGGCATCGATTGATACTAATCATTTTGGGACAACCTGTATGATCTTATATTCCAATGAACAGGTGTAGAGTATGATTACATTTGTTTGCTATTTATATCCATAACTTTCAATATGGATTTACTTACCAATATCGCGATGTCCCGGCTGAGCTGTTTCAACCCTCGGAATTTCTTGTGATTGATCATCCGTTTCTAATTCGCCAGCTGTTTGAGGCACATAAAAAATGTTCCAAAAATGTTGTTAACCGTATGACTATTTTCATAACAGGGTGCATTTCAATATTATAATAACAGACATCCTCGCGAATCATCACACTGGTGGGATCAATTAGTTTGTACGAGAAAACTAATGTTCTCTTTCTTTAGCAACTAAATCAGGCATTCTCAAATGGTGGCGCACGCGCCACTTGTGGCGCATCAAGGCATCCTAAGTGGCGCGAGAGTGGTTACAATTTGTTTTAAAATAAATCATATCATGATATAGCCAGATTTCATAGGCCTATCTATGACGATCCGACAGATGTATAAAGACAGCAATTTTTCGCGCGCTACGCGCGCATGTACCCTCAAAAGAGTAATATTAGTTATTATGTTGCCTACATAATTATGTTACAATACCGGTATTTTGTGAAGGGAATTTTGCCATTGTAAATTCTAAAAAATTGGAGCTTCAATAAGTTGGTTACTAAAATGTGGCGCATCAGTAAATCTAGTTGAGAAAGCCTGAACTAAATACTAAAATCTATGACATATTCGGTATTCGGGCATTCAAATAACGTTTACGGTACAATTATGTTATCTGTTTAAATTCGCGATTTCAATTGAGGACCCTAGATCTAAAAGAGGGTTAAGTCACAATCTTGTGAAATTGTAGTTAGTATCAGTTTTCTGCTACAAGGAGGATCTCTGCACCCTCTATTCAAATGTTAAAGTTAAGCCATGCGTTAGAGCTATGTAAGAATCCATGGGAGGTAAAACCCGAGTGGGTCAAGCCCACACATGGACACAATGAAACCCAGTTTTTGCCATTTTTCTCAATGTGACTTAACCCTCTTTTAGCACTAGGGTCCTCAATTATGAATCGACTCTTTAATTAGCGGAATTCAATTATGTGATGTCATTGAATTTGGCAGCAGTCTACCTTCCAACGACCATTGCATTAAGGGCCATTACTGAAAATTAAATGTTAAAAAAAACTTCTCCTTTTACATGACGGGCATTGATAATAAAGTAATTAGTGTCACCTACCATGCCTACAAGTAATCGATTAAAATGAAGCTCATATTGTGCTGGACCAGGAAAGGAAGAATAGAGTTTCACCTTTCCTACATGGACATATCAGTCTGATATTATGGACTTAAAGTCAATACTATTTTGGGTGCGCTGTTTAGCAGGATACTGTGGCTCACACCACCTCCCTGCTCACGCTGCACGACAGACCTTGTACATTATGCACCCATGTAGTGACTGGAGTGATATCGATTTCCTTATGAACGACGGAAATGATGTTGTTCATTAATGTAATCGTTTAGCAATCGATTATTTTGCTAAAGAAAAAGAGCGTATACACTCTCAGAACAGGTATTAAAAAAATGTATTAAAAGAATGTTGATAAAAAATTAAAAAAACATTGGTTAAAAATTACTTTTAATACTGCGTTGGTAAAAGAGTAAAAATATATTTCATTTTTAGTTTATTCAACGTTGCTTAAGGCAGCATAATTTTAACCAACAATAGGTCATAACAAGATTCCCGCCAAAGAATTTCAATGGCGAGAAAATATTTTGTGCAATCCGCAATTGTTAGACCACGTCAGAATTTGTATATGAAATCAAAGGTGTCATTTTCCGCCCCTGGTATATTGTGCCCATTATTGGTCCAATATTGGTTTAACATTGGCGCTCTTCAATTGGCATCATGTTGCCAACCAATATTTGACCAATATTGGACCAATATTGGTTTTACATTGGCGCTCTTCAATTGACATCATGTTGGCAACCAATATTGGTCCAATAATGGGCACAATATATCAGGGGCGGAAAATGACACCATTGGTTTCATATACAAATTCTGACGTGGTCTAACAATTGCGGCCGCTGTTACCTATACCGAATGTTTGTTTAGGTACATACGAGTGTTTGAACTACTTCCCGCTAATCAACACCGTCACCCGAATCAATTCTATAGCCTATATACACTGCCGCCCATAAGTATTTCCCCCTCTGGAAGCTTGCAAGTTATCACTGTGTTGTCAACAAAGTATTAAATCATCAGACCCAATTACCATTTCATTGTGTTCATTGTACATTTTATACCAATAAATTCATGTTTCCTATTCAGATTCATGATTTAAAAGCATTATAATTCATGATTCTATCGAGCGAGCAAGTCAAAATTCCAATGTAAAATCGCCGTAGTAAATGACCTCATGAATATCAATTAGCTCATTATCGGCAGTGTAACGCTATGGGAATTTTCAACTGATATCGACTGGTGATGGAAAACTTCATGTGCAGAAATTTATAAATGATAATTGGTATGCGCGGTTTATTGGAATACCTTCAGAAGGAACCATTCCAGCTTAAAAAATTGTAACGACGGTTTATATTTTTGGCAGATAT
The DNA here is from genome assembly GCA_035610835.1 of Ophiura sarsii. Taxonomy (NCBI): domain Eukaryota; kingdom Metazoa; phylum Echinodermata; class Ophiuroidea; order Amphilepidida; family Ophiuridae; genus Ophiura; species Ophiura sarsii. Next base: position 26,872,389 of record CM069457.1, read on the forward strand.
TCATCTTTATTTAAGGGACATCTAAATTATTTTCAATATAATCGGGCTGGAATAACATGGAGAACCAGCAAAATTCCAAAGTGTGCATGCACGTAGTTCATTGACCTATTTACTCCAGTGACCTAACAAACCACGTTATCAATAGAATGATTCAAAGCAGTAGAGTTTCCCACTATTCATCGTCACAAAGGACCGCTCAATAAACAACATACCAAGACATAATAAATCCTTTTTCTACTATGCCACCGTCTCTTCTCAATCCCAAACAATAGGGAGCTAGACTATCCTATTCAAATCAGATGAATAGGCTACTTATCATGCTTATTGTGTCCATACTCTAACAGTACTTATTTACAGTCAATGGGTCCCCGGTGCTTTTTTAACTTGCCGAATTTGCGTTATTACTGCCCGATATGATTTGGTTTTAAAAAGATGAATTTCTGCCAAAAACATAGTTCGGCGTCAGAAAAATAACTTGATATAGATGAAATGGTTCCTTCTAAAGGTATTCCAATAAACTGCGCATGCCAATTATCATTTATAAAATTCTGCACATGGAGTTTTCCATCACCAGTTGATCTCAGTTGAAAATTTCCTATAGCGTTACACTGCCGTTAATGAGCTAATTGATATTCATGAGGTGATTTACTACGGCGATTTTACATTGGAATTTTGACTTGCCCGATAAAATCATGAATTGTAAAGCTTTTAAATCATGAATCTGAATAGGAAACATGAATTTATTGGTATAAAATGTACAATGAACACTATGAAATAGTAATTGGGTCTGATGGTTTAATACTTTGTCGACAACACAGTGATAACTTGCAAGCTTCCAGGGGGAGAAATACTTATGGGCGGCAGTGTATATTACGTACATGTTAAACGGTGACGCCAAGTACGAGGTTGTTTGACAACAACAAACATGGCGTCGTCTGCTAAACATCTGCCAATGAAATTCGCGAACTAAACAGACGCAGATTTGAGGCTTCTTTTGGATGCTTATGCTGCATAAAAATCTATGAAGGTACATTATGCAGCAATGACTGTGAAGAATAGGAAACGGGTTTAAATGATATTGTTCTTCTGCCAGGGGAATTGAGTCCGCCGATTCTTGGCTCGCTGTGTGTACTGTAGGTGGTGGCGCATGCAAGCATGGGTGTAGGCCTACGCGGGAGCAATGTAAGCTTTCTCCGATTTTTAATTTAGTTTAGACAATGAAATATGTATGAGGTGTAATAAAACAAATACAAAATGGTTTCTTTCGGGAAAGTAGTGCAAACTACTGGCCCTTGGTGTTGGATGACTCGTGGCTACCTCTCTCCGCTCCGCGTCTATAGGACGGGAGGTAGTCACCAGTCATCCAACAACGCAGGACCAGTAGTTTGCACTACTTTCCCTCAAACCATGTTGTATTTGTTAAATATTTTGCGCCCCGCCTCATATTTTTGGTTCGCCTCAATTTTCTTTTCAAATGTGTTTTCATTATAATAACTTTTTGTTCAGATGTTTCAGAGTTTGAGTCTGATCTGACCCATGAGCATGAGTGAAACCGACTGTCTGCACGACTGTCTGTCGTTGTGTATCACTCTATTTGCTTCTGCGCATGTGTTAACGACTGTCGTGTATATAGTCTACGCAATTATGCCACACGACAGTGCTTTATGATGGAGCATGACAGTGTTTAACTGTAATTTAAATCCTGTAGCCTACTCATCCCTTTGCAGTAAGGCATAGGGTACTGAAATCGTGGTCGTATGCAGCAAAGATATCATTATTTCATTAAATGTCAATATAGGTCCATTCAATATTTAAAATTGACGTCTCTAGGCTATTTCAAATGAAAGGGGCGAACACTCCCCGCTCTCCCCTACCCGCCAGATGTCAAAACAACCATACAAGCAATCTGGTATGTTATCCCAAATACGGTCCACATTTCCATTTTTGGTCGAATATGGACGAAATGACCAAAATGTTAGAAGTAAGGCCAATGAAAAGATGTTTCGACTCAAATTGACTTGACGTGAGTCTACTCAAGTTAATTTATTTTATTTTATCTATTTATTTATTTTATTTCTTTTGTTTCTGTTATTTTGTTTAAAATTGTTTTAATCATAATTAATTAATTCATTCATTCATTCATTATGTTTTTCTAATTTATTAATAAATTAATACATTTATAATTTCATGTGGTTTTCAATGTTTTGATTTTCTTTTGTTTCTCGTATTTTATTTAAAATTTGTGTTTTTTTACATTTATAATATTTTTCACATTTAATGTGGTTTTATCTGGCCTGCATTCGGCTTCGAGTCCGAGTGCTTTCTTTTCACACAGCAAGCCGAGTTGATTTTGTTTTTGTCCGAGTCGGAGCCGATTCCGTGACCGACAATAGGTGGACTTGAGTCCAAGTCCGGACGATATAGGGGAGGATGGGGCAATTGGTCCTGTTAATCATATTTCATGATATAAAAGATTAAAGCTTGTGTACATATTTATGGAATTGCTATGAAAATATCACCCATGTAACTGTTTACATATAACATATAATCAATGTTACGACAACACGGAAACTAGGCAGTATTTTTTTGACAAACATATTTCCATATAATTTAACGTGTAAAAAGAATACATGTCTCATGAAACCCATTTTTTATACAGTTTTCGTGGTTAACGTGTAAATAGCAGTCAGGGGCGAATTTAGGGTGCCCCCCCCCCTTATTTTTGACACGGCGCCTGCGCCTGCGCCCCCCCCCCCCCTTATTTTTAACAGGGCGCCTTTTTGACAGGGTGAAAACGTGTAAAACGTGTAAAAAAGCGTGTAAAAAGTGCGGAACCGTGTAAAAAAAAATCGCAGGGGCCGCTTGACCCCCGTTTTGGCGCCCGTAAAAACGTGGGAAACCGTGTAAAAAAAATCCCAGGGGGCTACCGCCCACTTGACCCCCGTTTTCAGGCGCGGATCCAGGGGGCGGATGGGGCGCGGGGCGCGCGCCCCCGGTAAAAAAATCAACAACAAACAAAAAAAGGCAAAAGAGAGGGGGAGAGGAAAGGGGGAAGGGGGAGAGAAAGGGAGAAAGAGCCTTTAATTGAGTGACTGATTGGTGAATAAAATAACGTTGTATGTCGTGATATAAACATGTATATATATGTAGGCCTATAGGCCCTATTACCCCACTTTTTTGCAAAGAAAAAAAGAAGAAGAATAAGGTGGAAAAATGAGAAGAAACGGGGGAAAGGGATTGCTTTTCAATAAAACATTGGTCAAAAGTACACACCAAATTGCTCCAATGGGTTCAAAAATTGAACCAAAAAAAATCCAATTCTTAGGGGGGCACATCCCCCCTCAGACCCCCACCCCCTCCTGTTCGAGCTTTTAAACCATGTATACTTAAATCAAGAATATATCAGTTATGCTTAAACTCTTTCGTGCATTGATAAAAAAACAAAATATTTATATAGAGGTGGCTTTTCGATCAAATTTTGGTCAAAAGTATACACCAGATCGCACCAAATGAGTTGAAAATTGAAGGGAAAAAAAAAAAATTTGACGGGGGCACATCCCCCCTCAGACTCCCCCCTGTTCGAGCCTCATGAACCATAACAAATTCACTTTCATGGACAGGACCTACTTGCAGATACATGGCACAGCTATGGGTACTACCTATTTGCAGGTACATGGCACAGCTATGGGTACTAGGATGGCTCCTTCATGGGCCTGTCTTTTCATGTCTAGGCTGGAGGAACAATTGCTAGCTGAAGCACCTTGTCGACCTTGGATTTGGTTGCGGTACATCGACGACGTATTCTTTATCTGAACCAGTGATGAAAGCAGTCTCCTCACATTCATTGATCACATGAACTCATTTCACAGGACCATTAAGTTCACTTCTGATTACTCCCACCAACAGGCACACTTTCTTGATGTAACCATACAGAAAGCTGAGAATGGTATACTGTCTACAGATCTCTTCACCAAGCCCACAGATACACACCAGTATCTTCATGCTTCAAGCTGCCACCACCGCCATTGTAAGACTGGCATAGCATATAGTCAGGCTCTCCGTCTCCGACGTATTTGCTCTAAAGAATCTAGATTCTTATATCATGCACAGAATTTGAAGAAGCATCTGGTTACCAGGGGTCACAGCTCCACCAAAGTTCAGCAAGCCATCAAGAAAGTCCACTCTCTCCCGAGAGCCAAAGTCGTTCAGGAGAAGTCTAGAAACCAAGACCCCACCCCTAAGATTTCATCCTAACCTTCCTCCTCTACGTCACAACACCAACACTAACCACCACATTCTCCACACATCCGACCGTCTTCGTCGTGCAGTTCCTGCCACACCCATCCTGGCCTACAGACGCACTCGCAACCTACGAGATATGTCAGTACGTGCTACCATCCCCCCATTAACTGATGATTCTCTCCCTACGCAGCATGGCACTTCTAAGTGCGAGTCGACCAGCAGGTGCGTCGTTTGCCGGGAACACATCAAGGAAGGCGATCCTTCACCAGTCACACCACCCATGCCACTTACAATACGATGGGTCACATCACTTGTACCACATCTAATGTCATTTACCTCTTACCATGTCGAGTGTGTGGAGTCCAGTATGCTGGTGAGACCAAATACTCACTGACGAAGCGCTTCTATGGACACAGATCGACGGTCAACACCAACAAGCCACCTGTCGGACACCACTTTAACCTTCCCAACCACCCTATGTCTGATTTGATCTTACAGGGTATTGAATCTTTAGGTAGTCGTTCAGCAGTGGTACGTCTCAGTAGAGAGAAGCTATGGATGAAGCGTCTTCTCACTATTCAGCCCCATGGCCTAAACATCCAGGAAGGGAACGATTAGACTCAACCCCCCCCCCCCCCCCCCCACTTCCTCCATTTGTATCTGATTAACCTATCACTTGTATTTTTTACCCATGTGTTTTTCTCCACTTTTTCTTTATTTTGTTTTTCAATTTTTTACTTCTTGTTATGTGTGATACCATGTTTTCATTTTCGACATTGTCTCCTATGCACAGTAATTTTCATTACTCGTTCCAGTGCATTTCCATTATTTGTTACCATAGGCCTAGACCTACTCCCACTTTGGTTTTCTTTTTTTTTCATGCTTCCCCTCAATCATTTTACATTTCCATCCATTTTTATTAATTATTTGTAGTCATCAATCACC
>CM069457.1:26877675-26912658 GCA_035610835.1 Ophiura sarsii
CGTGGAGATAGTTTCTGGCAGTGAGATTGAGTGAGATTGAGTGTGGTTAGGGTTAATGCTATATTATGATTAGTTCCAAATTGGCGAAGCCTTACAGCAGCGAATAAATACAGAAGGATGCGGGCGCGATGATGGCAACAATCGCACTGTGCACCATATGCGTGGCACATGCTTGCAGCCAAAATCGCGTGCGGGTGGCCATAAATACTCGCATACTCTTGGATTACTTTTTGAGCGCGGAGATTAAAAAACTAAATATTTCTAGACGATTTGGAACTGATCATACTATAATACACTTGACTTGACAATCTGTTGCCAAAAATGGAAATCAATCTCAAGGAACCATAAAATCAGTATGGGATGTAGATTTTCAAGTTCAATGGTTTTATTTACCAATTACCCCTAACTTGTATCAGCGTACACCAACGATACGCCAACGTATTTTTCGATATTTCGCATACGTTGTCATACGTTCAGGCGATACGCCATGGTGTGACAGGGCTACCGTACAGCTAGCGTATGTATTGTACAGCTAGCGAGCATTTATGGAGGGTTTGAGTATATAAATGGGTCCATTGAGTATGTGAGATCGGCGCGGTATTTATACGTGCTACAGCGGCATAATAAGCCACGTGTTCGTTGTACGTCGAGGATACGCTGACGATACGTCGAACACGGCAGACATACGCTACGAATACGTTAAGTATACGTTAAGCATACGTTAGTCATACGCTCGCATACGCTGTGATACGCTGTCATAAGTAGTTATAAGTTAGTGATACGCTATCAATACGTTAGTCATAAGCTATGTATACGTTCAATATACGCTATGGATACGCTATGGATACGTGACAGGGCCTTACACGATCGCCCGGCATAAGGTGAATACGTGAGAATACGTCGAAACTCGTTGGAAATACGTGAGGCATACGTTAGACATACGGCATATATACGTTATCAACTCGTTATCACTACGTTGGCTGTACGTTTCCCCGTCAGCCTACGTTCATCAACGTATACCAACTTACGAGTAACGTACGAGTAACGTATGTCAGCGTATGTCAACGTATATTTAACGTACCACAAACTTACCAGGAACTTATGCAGAACGTATTAAGCACACGTTCAGTACGTCGAGACATTTTGAGCATGCTCAATATTTTTTCGCGGGCTCGACGTGGTCCAAATTGTCACAGCGTATCACAGCGTGCTCTTAACGTAAACGACGTATTCCCAACGTACCCCTAACTTATATCAGCGTACACCAACGTACACCAACATATTTTTCGATATTTCGCATACGTTGGCATACGTTGAGGCGATACGTTATGGTGTGACAGGGCCTTAACTAAACGTGTGCCTAACTTAAATGCGAGTTTATCTTTTAAACAACGTGTTTAACAAAACACGGTTTTAAACTCTGCGAATCTCGTCCCCATAGTTGATTTGATTTGATTTGATTTGATTTGATTTGATTTGAATTGAATTGAATTGAATTGAATTGAATTGAATTGAATTGAATTGAATTGAATTGAATTGATTTGATTTGATTTGATTTGATTTGATTTGATTTGATTTGATTTGATATTATTTGGGTCCTACGACCCTGGATAACCCAATAAGCTTTAAATTAGCTTATTTCCATTGGGGTCCGTTAGATGTGTGAACAGCTACAGACCGGGATGATCCTCTACTCTTTACGAAAGAGTCTGTAACCTTTTAACGTGCTCGGATATTGCTCTTCCGATGCACGGGACCACAATGTATATGTGACTTCCGAACCACTGATTTTTGCTACCATTAGGAAATCGTCACAATCACTTCGCTTCATTTACCAGGCTACCGACACGGTGCACACAATATCAGCACTTAGACTGTAATATCCCCTAACAGCTTCCCAATCTCGCTTGGGTCGCCTAAAACGTGTTTAACTATACGTACGAGAATACGGGCCAAAATGTCCAGTCCAGCCATTCAAAAAAATCATATTCATGACCAAAATTCACAATGTACTTAAAAGTCTAGCCATTTGTTTTATGGTTGAACACATAATCATATTCCTGGATGAACTTCACAAATTAAATCAAGTTTTCTATGTAATGGTAATAGTGAGAGTGCTACTGATGTTAACCTTGAGCACTCTTAGGAAAATAATAGAACATACGTACATGTACACCAAAATGCAATGCTGAAACATGATAATATAGGCTCTTAGTAATTTTGAGGCATGCCATGTAAACGTTGTATATTGTGTGTCATTCGTGTGTAACTCAGACCAATCAATCAAAAGCTGTAAAGTTATACATTATTTCATTTCAGGCATTCACTGTGAAGGGAAAAGTGTTAGGGATGCACCATTTGATTTTCAGGGGGGGGGGGGGGCATGGAAGTTGTGGTCGGCCAGAATTTTTTTCACCGCCAAAGGGTCAACTTTTTTCTTCTTCTTCCTGGTTGATGGGCAGAGTTTTTTCCTTCTTGCTTGATAGTGGATTTTGGGCAAAGTGGTTTTTTTTACGAAAACCTCCATGCCCGTCCCCTGCCCCCCCTGAGTACTTAATGGTGCGTCCCTTATTGAGTGTTTACATGATGGTTGTCCTAACAAATTTGCCCAAGTAAAAGCCATATCTATAGTGTGAAGTTATTGTATTGCAGTTTTCTTTTTCCCTCTTATGTTCTTTTTCCATCTTATGTTGTTATGTAGCCCAAATAGCCTTTTCTAGTGTGCAGTATAGTCGTCTTTCAGGCCCGTTACCAGGGGTGGGGGCAAAAAATCCCAAAAATGGTTTAAATGCTGTTTACTAACGAAGGGCTATAGCAGTTAGAACAGAAATGGGGTTTTTTACGCTCTTTTGTTGAAATAAGGTCAATATTTTGGGGAAAGGTCCACTTTTGTCCAAATCCACGCCCCCCCCCCCCCCCCCCGAACAAATTATGGTATCGGGCCTGTTTGCTTTCCATGTTGAGTTATCCGTGGTTGCTATGGTTTCAATTTGGGATGTTGTGTGTGTCACAATCGTAGATTGTTGGAGCATAGTGGCATCTTGACGCAGACCATTTGTTGGTTGGTTACCAACTTCTTGAAATTGCGCGCAGACTTTCTTCTGATCATTAAAAATGTTTATTGGCAAGACTTAGGGCTGAAGAGGAAATCTTAAACTACCATTTTCCATACCTACCCCCTCCCCTATCAATCAATGTTGGGACACTTGCAATGTCTGCTGAAGACATTTACATTTCTCAATATTGTATTGTAGGGGAGAGCGGGGCTAGTCCGCCCTCTAATTTTCAGGCTTGCCTAGAGGACTCATTTTACAAGTTAGAAAGCTATCCTACTTCCAAATGAAAGCTACGTTTTTTAGCTACATACCCCCATAGTTTCAGCACTCTAGAACTATTAGTTCAGGAGTAAGGAAAATAACCAACAGGGCGGACTTACCCCACACTACTCACGCTGGGGCAGGTTCGCCCTCATGATGGGCAAGCTCGTCCGGCTTAAGCTTCATAGGCAAGTTAAATATTGCAGAAACTATCAGTTATTCCATGTAAAGATTGATTAAAAGTCAACTAGACACAACTATGACAAATTAAGCCATGTGGCCCCAACATATGAAATGGACGCATCATGTGTCCATTTATTATGTTGGGGCGAGTCCGCCCCCTTCTTAGCGTGTAATTGGGCATAGGCGGACTCGCCCCGGCAAAAACGGGCGAACTCGCCCCAGGGCTCATTTTTCTTCTTCTTCAGCCATAAGTTTTACCAATATAAACATTTAAAAATTCAGAAAAAAAAGTCTGCGCACAATTTCAACAAGTGGGTAACCAACAAGTGGTCTGCGTCAAGATGTCACCATGCTCCAACACTCCACGATTGTGACACACAACATCCCAAATTGAAACCACATTGAATAACCAAGATTTTTTCAGGGGGGGGGGCGGATCCTGGAAAAAGGTCTTGGATCAGTTACTTGTTAAGTTAAAACTACCACCCCTTTCCCCCGTAGGGGAGAGCGGGGCTAGTCCGCCCTCGGGGCGAGTCCGCCCACCACGTGTTTCTCATCACGTGACTGATGAAAAAAGTATCAGACTGGTGTAATTTGGTCATAGCAAAGTAACTATTAAAACGTCAGACCCGGATACATCTCCCATAAGGATTTATCTTGAATAATTGATTTTGAATAATTAAAGTAAAATGATTTGTCATTAAAAATGTTGCATTAATCTAAAGACATCACAGCGATGGTACTAACTGTTATAGTCATTCAAAAGGTAAGGGCTTTGCCTAACATATTATGCAGTTAAAACTTCCCATTCCGTGTTTAGTAGGTATACCATTTACATGCATTTATATCCACCCCCTGGCGTAAATAGTGATCGCTCCCTAATATTAAATTGCAATTAATTCAAAATGTAATTTTTCGGAGGTAAAAAAAGCATTTGTATACATGCAGTATAAATTAAATTTCCATTGTTTAATTCATAAAACAACGTCATTTGTAATACAAAAATAAAGACAAAAGAAATGTGACCCTAGTGAGATTTGAACTCACGGATTTTTAAATTTTTATAGGATGCCACGGTCTTAGACCGCTAGGCCAACTGGACAGACATCTTTGGTGCCAACAAATAAATAAATACCTAACACTTATTTTAATGCCGTTATTTCCCCAGTAAATTATGAAACTATGATATAAGGACAGCATATCGTCAAGTATTATATATTATTGCCTATAACTATCCCTTTTCTACCATTTCGAATGAAAATTGAGGTGTATAACATGAAATTCAACATGTGACTACTTTAGCTCATTACTTTAGAAGGATATGAAAGCGCGGCTCAGGTACGCGCGTAGTACATGTACCAATATCTTACTTAGCGTTGCTCCATTCAAGTTCAGAATGCGCTACGTCTTTATAATTGATTGAGCTGTGGAAGAGTTCACTGGCCTTTCCCACATTCTTGAAGTATCAACGTAAAATAACTGCAGCATTCATGACTTGGTTGACTATTAGGATGGTGATGTTTTACCTTGAAACCCATATACTGCGGTAAATCGAGTTCCCCCCCAAAATGGCTCAGAAACTCACGATTCACACTCATTTCTTTTTTGAATTCGTAAACGACTCTCGAATGGATAGTATATCTTAAATTATTTCCATTCCGTGAGCGCTAGTTGCGATTTACGGACCCAAATATAGCTGAGTAACATGAGGGGGTTCGTGCTAAAAACACGACACTCGATTGTATAGTAGATGACTAATTGCAATGCAATGTAACTCAAAATATAGTCGATCTTTCAAAGCTACATCCCATAGAAAAGCAAACGCGTATCCACATACTACACGCTATGTTTTCATTTGTTGTTCACGCAGCGCATGATTGTCGGAATTTACTGCAGATGTTATTAAACTTGTTACTGGGTCCATCCCAGTATTGAATTCGTCTTACGAGCTCTGAGTCATGGCTCAAGAACTGCAGTGTTGCCAACTTAGATTAGTTCAAAACCGCGGCCCAAGTGTCCTCTAAAACCGCGACCCGCGACAAAAATTGTTGTGTTCCCATAGAAAATACAGTGTAGCTTGACTTTTCCCTAAGACTAATAGTTATATTAGTCTCAGTTTTCCCAAACCGTGGCCCCCGTTTTTTTGCCCGCGGTGCAGGGGACAAAAGTAGCCCAATAGTGCGGCCAAACCGTGGTGTAGGCAACATGTCTCAAAAAAGTCTTAAAAAAGTCTCAAACAGTGTTGCCAACCGTGATGTTCCAAACCGCGGCCCAAGTGTGCTCTAAACCGCGGCTCACGACAATAAGTAGCCCAATTATATTACGATCCTGTGTACTAAGGTCATTATATCATGTGTTACGGTTGATTGGGGGAGAACCTTGTTGGTTACGGTCGAGTTTATTATCAAAGGCGCTAATCCGTATATAAGTTTGTCGTGGCCAGTATTTGGCTTTTGCATGTCTCAAGGATCTAATCCCCCTGTGCAAACGTCGGCGGTAATGTGTGACGCTTGGTCGAAGGTAGACTTTGGATTCTGTTGACGGTGAAATGACCAACCGGAAATCATAAATATTATGCTAATCATTAAACATGTTGATCCTCTCTGTGCTACGGTGCATCGTTCTTGGTTAGTCAGTCAAAGGGAAACTGTGGCTTCTAAAGCTCGCGATATTATCAACTTTGAAGCCAGGAATTCGCGCAGTCGCAATGACTCGAAAGACCGGGGGAAGGACCTATGTTTCAGTTGGGTGGCAAAGTGTTGTTGTTTTTGTATTTTCAAGTGGGCGAATGCCCGGGGGAGGGAGGCAGGTATTAAAATGGACCGAATTCTTTGCAGTACCGCTTGCGGTACTGCAAAACTCCGCTTGCGTTACCGCGAAGCGGTAATGTAAGCTCCGCTTGGTATCTCCGCTTGCGGATATGCCAACATTTATTGGCATTGCCGCAAGCGGGGGAAAAAGTCCTCAAGCGGAGGTACCACTTCCTGTTTGTAATTCCTCTTCGCGGAATTGTCGCTTTGGCTTTGCTTTCCCGCTTACGGACATGCACGTATTTGTTCACATTTCCCAACGCGGCACAAACTTACCGCTTGTAGTTATTCTAAAATTACATCTCCGCTTCGCGGGATTGTCGCTTCGGGATTGCTTTGCCGCGCACGGAAAAGCAAAACAAAATTCACATCTCCGCTTCGCGGGATTGTTGCTTTTGGGTTGTTTTTACGCACGCGGGAAAGAACATATTTCTTAATACTTCCGCTAGCGGAGTCATCGAAATATTCTTCAAATGTCCGCTTGCGGGAATACCATTATTTGTTCACATTTCCGCCTCGCGGAGTTGTCGCTTTTGAATTGCTTTTCCGCGCGTGCAATTATTAAGATCTTTGCGATCTCCTTATTCTTAACACCCTTGGGCCCTATTCCACTCAGCAGATGGTGTAGATTGAAATTCAATAATTTTACGAAATAAGGATAATATCGAGCGGTTGATGGGGCACGTGCCGCCATTTTTCAATAATTCATTAGTAATGTCATCCAATCCTGACGATTTATCATTCTTACATTTCCTAACAGCATCTCTAATTATATCTAAGCTTAGGCCTAGGTCAATATCACTTAGGCCTATACAATTATTATCAATTTATTATAGTATCACTAGGACTATTGAGTAATGGTGACTCGCTAGCATCTAGTGTGGTCCGCCCAAACAGCATGAAAAACCGATAAGCTGTGGATAATGCACATTATCAGAGTAAAATTATGTGGATATGCAATAAAGGGTTGATATGTTGATCATAGTGCATATAATGATGATATGCTTTATTAAACAGAGGGGGCTAGTGTAGTACCGCAGTTTCGAATCTCAGTTAGATATAAGGAGATTCTCATCAGCTACGCCGTTTATGGCAAAACAGGGAGGGAGATCGGCATATGTTTTAATATGATTCATTGGTGTAATAATAATGATACTTCATAATCAAATATCTTTATTCCGTTGGGTATAGGCCTGTGTGATATAGTTTGTGTGGCTATATGATATTAGCTACGAAACTAATACTCAGGTCGAGTATATAATTTTCTGTGATATTATTTAATAAAGATATTTTATGGATATAATGGTTAATGAAGTTCAAGAATCAAATTAAATAGGTATTTCAATTAAATGATATCGAAAAAATAAATTGAGTTCCCATGTTGGGATAGGTAATAAATTCATTCCCACGCAAGATCAAATAAGCATTGAAGTACTTGACGGTCAAAGGCATTGAAATCGGCACTCGGGTACTCGAGACTTGTATGTTAAAATTACCTAACCCCCCCTACAGCTGAAACTGAAAATTACATGACCCCCCTGCTAACCAGTAGCTTTTTACACAACCCCCCCCCCCCCCAAATCCCCGAAAAAAATCAACTTGTCACATACTTACGGGGCTGTCTTTACCTTTGGCATTTTGTTCATGGATACGTTGGCAAATTTTGTTTGTGCCCTATCTGAACGGCCAATAATTTTATGATGCCCCTTTCTTTTTTATATTGTATGAAATTAGTAATGGCGAGCGTAGCGAGTTGGATTTTTTCTTCATATTTATACATTTTGGGTGTCTTTATAACCCGAACAAGTTAGAACATGAGCAGAAACGTATAATCCAGTGAAACGTTCTACTTTTGTGAGCATTGGTGCAAAGCAGAGATGAGGTGAAAAGCATGCAATAAATCACATTTTTAAATCATGAAATTGGATTTTGTAATATTATACACCCTGTGGCTCTAAAATCACTCCAATCACCACCATCTTTAGTTTAAACAAATTTACACAACCCCCCCTGTTCAAGAATAAAAAGTTACATAACCCCCCCCCCCCCCACCCTATTTCAACACATGAAAGTTACATGACCCCCCTATATTTTACCCAACCCCCCCTCCACCATAAATAATGAACGGTCCCTTATATACTAAGATATAAAATCTCAAAGTTGAGTACACTTTTTATTTACTCGCCCTGTATTTTTTTACGTAATTTTCAACAATATAAATACATCTTTGCTTTCTTAGTAACGAACGCACCCTTACATATTTAATCTTACATGTATATTATGTGATCTTTTCCAGGGGACACGCCCTCAATCCTGGAAAAAAATTGGAAGCAGATTTCAGATTTCCTTGCAGCCTACATTTCTGATCATAAATCATGAATATAGAGCGATACCATTCCTAATTACAAAATTATGTTTTTAGAATGAAAATAAACTAGCTAGCGAACAATCTACTTTCAACCCCTAAAAACCATGATGTTTAAGGGGAGACGTCAAAACTCGACCGCCCGTTGACCGCCGGTTACGTACGGTTCCGCCCGGTTCTTTCAGGTCAAATGTTTTACTGGTATATGAATATTCACGCATGCAACACTGAACAACTGCTGGTTGACTTAATGCTGTAACCGGACCAATTTACACTATCAATCTGTTACTTTGCGGTCATAATAGCTCTCTCTATAATCGTTCTATAAAAATAACCATTCATAGACTTTCGGTATTGATTTTAAAAAGTTAATTGAGCTATAAACAGATTGAAAAAGCCAACCCCAGCGAAAATCAATAGCTGCATTGTACTGGCTGTCAACTGAGACTTTTATTGCTCACGCGTGTCACGAGGCACTTTCAAACCGGTCGTGTTCACCAGAGTGTAACTATTTGACCTCATTATGTGTGTATATTATAACAGACGACACGTTTTGTGAGAACCGGGCGGAACCGGCCGTAACCGGCGGGCAACGGGCGGTCGAGTTTTGACGTGATCCCTAAGTAATTAGGAATCGTATCGCTCTGTGACTCGGGATATAGTAGGCCTATAGGGGGATTTATGATCAAAAATGTAAATCTGCAAGAAAATCTACTTTCTAAAAAAAATCATGGATAGAGGGCGCCCCTTGGAAGAGATCACATAATATTCCTTTAATATAAGTTTCAAATCAAATCATTCAAAATACTAAATTACACATTGCAATACCGAATATTTCAATGTGCATCATACAGATATCACGGTTATTATAATTATGCTGAATCATTACATTTGTAACTTGCAGCTAAAAGGATAATTATAGGCCCCTAAAATAAGCTGGTTATTTATGTCATATCGTCGATCCGATTTAACGCCTCTTTTATTTTACCACAAACGTATAGGTATCGCATGCTTACAGCTATGTATTGTATGCAATTAGCTTTATGAACAAAACTAATTTTATTTCATCAAATGTAAACATTTCACCACTAGGGGAGAGTGGGGAGTGTTTGCCCGTTTTCATTTGAAATGGGTTCGAGACGTCAGTTTTAAAGAATGATTGGACCGACCTATGAAAGATTAAAAAAAAGATTGGTATCTTGGCTACGTACGACCACAATTTCAATACCCTAAACCTTAGTGTAAAGTGATAAGTAGGAAATCAAGACAGTGTCTCAAAAGGGTGCGCATGCACCACCCCTGGAGGGTGGGGCAGCTCGCCCATCATGCCCATAGGCCGGGGCAAGTTCGCCATCGGATCATAATCAGACTTCATAAAGTAGTATTTATCAAATAGATATAGGCCTACACATATTATGCAATGTGATAGAAATGTAATTCTGCAAGAAAATATACTTTCTAAAAACAAATCATGGACAGAGGGCGCCCCCTGGAAAAGATCACATAATATTCATTTAATAGAAGATTACAATCCCCGAACTTCCCTATCTTTGAATAATTGTGATACATAAATAATACCTATTCTTTATCTTATCAATTCCTTAAAGTAATGTATTATACCTTTGCTCAAACTAAACTCAATATTCCATATCATATCTCCCAGTTTTCTATTTCGTTAATAGTTTCTGTATTTTGGGGTTTCAAAATTGCGGTATTCTAAAAACTCGGCATTTGAAAATATTTAACTTCAACCATGTCTTTTTTTTTTCAATAAAGAAATAGGAATATTTGTTCATGTGTTATATTCTGAATCCGCGAGCTTTTTAATCCATGTCAACTTAAACTTTGCCAAAATTGTGATAGGGCGACGAAAAAAAGAAACCCAGTTTCTACAGGCCCGACCCATTGTTTTTTGAAATCGTGAAAAAAATGTCACATGCAAATATGAATACCGACACAAATATTGTTGTTGGCATATCTAATTACGGCGACATACGTTCATTTTGATGCGGGAAAAAGAAAAAAGGAAAGAAAAAAACCGACCGACTGACCCAACCTGAGCGGTCCGCTTGCCCGTAGAACAGGATTTATTTTGTTCGTGGCCTATAAGTGAAGCATTTTTAGTCCACCTTTTCATTTATTAACAAATTGACACATTACATCACGATCTTTACAAAGTTTTCTTAATCATAATCCATGCATTGATACTTTTTTCGGCCTGTAACATCTATTGACAGACTAATCATAATCCAAGTACAAATAAACAAATTGACACATTGCGATTTAAAGTGTCTCTTAATCATAATCCACGTATTGATATCCTAAATTTTCGGCGCGTGTCATGTCTATAATACGAAATAATAATCCAAGTTTAAATAAACAAATTGACATTTGTGATCTTTGCAATGTGTCTCCTAATCCTAATCCATGTATTGATATCCTAAATTGTCGGCGCGTGTCATGTATATTGATAACCTGTCATGATTAATAATATCCACGGACTGATATATTCTTTGCAAAGAACAGGGTGCCCCAAAAGTTGTTTCGATACATTTTTAAAACGTTGTATATAGTATAATACATACACGTATGTTGAAAGAATTTGCAGTTCAAAGCTAAAAACATATTATACTTGGATAGAGAAAACTAATACTTGACCCATAACTGAGGCTTTACATGGTCACATAACTCACAATTCCATTTTTCAACTCATGATACAGGGCCGTCAGACACTTTTGCCTAAAATTTTCGTAAAAGGTTGCCCCAAAATTTTCCCAAGTCAATCACCTCGTGAATTTCACGTAAGGGGGGGGGGGGGGGGGGGGGGAATAACAAGAATTAAAGTTCTCACTTTTTTGTAAAATGCAAAATAGTCGGTAACACGTGTTACGGTAACACGCGTTACACTTTGTCCAGCCATAATTTACTAGCCTTAGATTCTTTATTATATTTATAAATTAAAATTAATTTGGACTTTGGCAATTGAACTAACATATTAACCATAAATAGTGATAAATAACACTTGAAAAATTAAGGTTTTAGCACGTTTTCCTGAATATGAGTTTGGTAACACGCGTTACGACATTTTGATGGCCTATTGTAGAGTGGTGTTATGAATTTATCTAATTGTTTACTATTTTTAAATATGGCCTAACTAGTAGAATTAAAATTATAAGTGGCGTAAATTAAAACCAAATCAATAAAGTAAATATTTTCAAAAAAGCGTTGCTCCGGTAACACGTGTTACCATTTTGGGGGTAAGAAAAGTAGAATTTTTTCATAATAAACATGAGCCAAATGTTGTAACAATTTTTTCCTGAACCTTTGCATGAGCTTTGAACAACATAGAGGTAAAAATAAATCTTTTGGAGCAATTTTCAGTTTTTTTGCTCCGTCACATTTTCATGGGATCGCCCATTTGCGCAATTATATATATGTGTGACGAACATTTTATACCCTTTTAATTTATTTAAAATAAAGAATCACTAATATTTTTGAAAGTAAGCAGCATTAGAATAAGACGTGAGAATAACTTGAAAAAATCTGAACGCTTTCCACGCGGTAGTCGCCTGCAGACGACATTCCTAAATGTTTAAAAAATGTCAACATTATGAAGTCACCATATTTGGAATCGAATCATTATGAGAAGTGCATTAAAATAAGTACACGCTTGCCTATTGTATCAGTGATTCTTAAGATAGACTTCAAAAATGGGGAAAGGTTTCTAAAAAATATGTTTTGTTTAATATGGTAAAACTATAATTGCCGCGTGGAAAGTGTTATACGCAACAGGATTGTATATTGTATATAATATTAATATTATTATTTAAATTGTTCAAGTTCCCTATTGAATCGCCTATGCGATCCTCTATAATATGTTGGTATGTGATGCGTAACCCTTAGTTTCATCTTCGGATGTGGTGTTTGTATGTATTAGAACAGCGACGGAATGTTTAGAAGCCATAAAGCAAATAATTATAACGCTTGTTGAAGACAATAGCGGCGTGTTAGCCCAAATACGTACTTGAGTGGTTTATTGGCTCATCAATTGACGGTACTTGAAATTAATGACTAGATTGTCATCGCGCACGGGAAGCTACAGCCATTCTTGCCGGGGGGCACTCATATGCCGTATCTACGTAGGCTTATATACAATGTATGTTAGCACAGCAAATATTTGAAGGCCTATAAGAATAGTCTTAGAAATTCGAAACTTAACTGGTATTTTTTATTGATTGGCAAAAAAATAATACAATATACGAAACCAGTCCCAACTGAATAGCAAAAATGCTGGTTAAAAACTGTTATTCTCGATAAAGAATCGATTTTCTCAAGAAAAAAATAGGTCTCAAGAAATGTGTTTTTTCCAATAAATGTGTGTACACCGCCCGGGGTACACCGTACACGTCAGTGGCGTAGCTAGGATTTTTTTCAGGGGGGGGGGGGAGGCAAGATTTCAAAAACTTTCGTAAATAAGGTCCATAAATTTCGCACGGTCCAAAAATTTCGCAGTCCAAAAGCAGCACAGTCAACAAATAATGGCCAATCCGCAGGATTTTAATCAATTTTTCAACAAAAAATGGCATTTATTTATTTAAAAAAAGGGAAAATGTTATTTTTAAAACGTTAAGACGCATAAAAGCACTATCTCCAGATAGTGGAGCGGGGCACAAAGGGAGGCGGGGGCACACAACAAATTCTGTCGGGGGGAGGGGGGGGGGAACTACCAGCCCAAATTTTAAATATCCTACCCATCAATTTTGCCTTAAAGACACAAAAAATCTGCCAAACCCTAACAATATGTAGAGCATATAATGTTAGTTAGGGTTAGTCTAAACACCAAACATGATTATTAAAACAATCTCAATACGTCAAGCATAAATATTTCCATTATTGCATTAGTTGTTATTTAATTGCAAGCCGGACATGGGGACGTTATGGTTGCAGAAAGAAGTAAGCGACCTTGGGACTGTAGTGAATACGTTGTCCTGGGAAATGGGTGGCCGTGTACACTTTGTCCCAGACAAGGGGCCGGGACTGTAGCGGGGACGTGTACAAGAAATGGTGCCCGGCCATGCGGGGACCGTAAACCCGGGACGTACGTCACATGGGCAATTTGTACGTCCCGGCCCTAATCCCCGCTATACCCGGGTCACCCGGGGCAGGGGATGCAATTGATAAGTGCATTAATAATTTTGAGTAACAAAATCCAATTCAATTTTGTTGTCTGTTAAGCTGTATATGGATCAAAATGCTCCAAATTAGATGAATCAAGTTTTGTGTACCGGTTCTGGCATGAGCCTGAGCACGGAGAGGCAGACGGGAGTATGCAGAACTGAATTATATCTTAACTATTTGGTAAAGATCATTTGTGTCAATTCCACGTGGTTTATAGAATCGGAGATATATCTTTAGTGACATTTTAGAACACTTTAGACCCCGTGCCGTACCGAGAAGGGGGGAGTATGCAGAACTTAATTCAACCGTAAATATTCAGTAAAGATCATTAGTGTCCGATTGAAACTTTCCACGCGGCATGCGTCTGTAGACGACATTCCAAAAGTTCACAAAATGTCTAAACACATGACATATTCGTAGCAATTCCACGTACTAATGACATTTTAGAACATTGCCGTACCGAGAGGGGGGGGGGGGGGGGGGGGGGGTGAGAGGGGAGGGGGGAAGTATGCAGAACTTAATTCAACGTTAAATATTTAGTAAAGATCATTAGTGTCATTAACACTTTCCACGCGGCATGCGTCTGTAACATTTCAAAAGTTCACAAAATTTCTAAAAAATGACATATTGTAGTATCAATTCCACGTGGAGATGTATCTTTACTAATGACATGTTAGAACATTTCAGACCCCGTGTCGTACCGAGAGGGAGGGGGGGGGGGGGGGAGGGGCGGAAGTATGCAGAACTTAATTCAAAGTTAAATATTTAGTAAAGATCATTAGTGTCATTAACACTTTCCACGCGGCATGCGTCTGTAGACGACATTCCAAAAGTTCACAAAATGTCTAAAAAGGACATATTGTATCAATTCCACGTGAAGATGCATCTTTACTTATGACATTTTAGAACATTGTAGACCCCGTGCCGTACCGAGAGGGGTGGGGGCTGAAGTATGCAGAATTTAATTCAACGTTAAATATTTAGTAAAGATCATTAGTGTCATTAACACTTTCCACGCGGCATGCGTCTGTAGACGACATTTCAAAAGTTCACAAAATTTCTAAAAAATGACATATTGTAGTATCAATGCCACGTGGAGATGCATCTTTACTAATGACATGTTAGAACATTTCAGACCCCGTGTCCTACCGAGAGGGAGGGGGGGGGGGGGCGGAAGTATGCAGAACTTAATTCAACGTTAAATATTTAGTAAAGATCATTAGTGTCATTAACACTTTCCACGCGGCATGCGTCTGTAGACGACATTCCAAAAGTTCACAAAATGTCTAAAAAGGACATTGTATCAATTCCACGTGAAGATGCATCTTTACTAATGACATTTTAGAACATTGTAGACCCCGTGCCGTACCGAGAGGGGTGGGGCTGAAGTATGCAGAATTTAATTCAACCTTAACTATTTTGTAAAGATCATTAGTGTCAATTCTACGTGGTTAAGTATCGGTTCTGGCATTTTATTACAATGTAACAAAACCTCCTTTATGGAAACTGAAGTAATAAAAGATGACCATTTACAAATACAAACCAACATTCCATCTAAACAGTACTTACCTTTCAAACGGTGTTATGCATATGACTGTGGTCCATCGTGACAATTATACTAAAATATAAACATTTGCTTTACTTGTAGCACACAAATTCCTTAAATTGCAATATTGTTCTTGTAAACAGATTTAGAATATAGTTATAAGCTATATAGTTTAATTAGTTCCATCATAGCAAGATACAGGGTGAGTCAAAAAACTGCAATAGTGGAAAGAAGCCATTTTGTTTCCAAAACCAAAATGAATTTTAAATTTCTTTAAACGTTGCAAGAATGATGTATTTAATCCTAACTTTGTGTGAAAAAATGAAGTCGATCGCATTTTCGTTTGTCTTTGGCAGTGACCCTCTTTGCTGCACAACCAAATATACCTGTTTGTCCACGAGCACAGGGATTTTCATTTGAAATGGCACACATTGCATTTTCATATTTGAATATCCCGCCAACAAAAAAAGGAAAATGTCACTTTTTTATTAAAATTTAGAATATTATACGCTTTCATAGCATAGGTATGATTATAATTGATTATGCTAAGTTACATGTAAACAAGAAAGGATGCCATCAAATTCCAATAACATCACAAATGAACTTAAGTTTCCAAATTTGACTGAGTGACACATTTTGCGATCTGATGCATATTTTGGGTATCTCGTGGACAAACGTGTGAAATGGGTGCACTGATTAAAAGGTTCAAATTAATTTTGGTTTTGAAAACAAAATGGCTTCTTTCCACTATTGCAGTCTTTTTGACTCACCCTGTATATTCAGCTATTATCAATCCGCGCACACAATTTATCCAAGCCTATAAGAACGATTTTTGCAAACAAAACAAAAATGCAAGTGTTTTAATTGCCTACTCTTCCACAAATTAAATCATATGTAAACAGTTTCCGCCAATTTGGAACTAAGTAAACTATAGCACTAAAAATAATCGCAGAAGGAATATATCCTAGAAATTTCGTTTTTAATGAACAAACTACAACTATTTTTATAGTAAAGATGTTGTATGTGTGCATAATAAACATTGTTCGGCAAAAAAATCATACACTTGTCCCATTATTTTGAGTCCAATCAAACTAGATAGCACCCCCTTCTTGGCTAAATCGCTGCTTCCACTTTCACTTTACATAACCCACATCCACGTAAATGCGCCAATTAAAAATATATACAAAATTGAAAATAATATGATTAGCTTTGTAAATATGTCCATCAACTCAATTTTTTAATAACCATGTTTATGCACCAATTCAGTAAAACAGCATACCCCACGGTAACCTTAATATTTCAATGGGGACATTGTCACTCATCTCATTATATCAGTTCGTCTGAAATCTGATAAAGACTGTTCCCCTTACAAATATACAAAGGATGAGACCAACTCTATTCACTAACAGGACCCAGTCAGGTTTTGTTCAAAATCTCAAACCACAAACCCCGAGAACCGCAAAAACCGAGAACCGCGAAAGCCGAGAACCGCTCTAGTTTGAATTACTTTTGCACGCAAAGAGATAAAAAACTGAATATTTCTCGCCAATTTGGAACAGATTAAACTATAGGGATTTAAGGATGCACCGTGTGTTTCGAATGCACGTCACAGGCTTGGGTGCATGCCAGAGGGACGTGGGAGGAAGCTTTGCGGATTGACATGGGCCATATTCTATACTTCCTAAAGCAATAAAATGTCACAAAGGGATCATTATGATGGGTGAGAAACACAGGTGGCACAAGCCATGGGGTCGTGTGACCCCCTAAATTCAATGACCCCCCTCTACGCCCCTCCACCCCCTAAAATTTGCCACGTCTCCCATAGAACATGTGTTTTAAATATGTCCACAACCCAGTGGCGTATCTGGGGTCACGTGTCAGTTGTCAGAGGGGTCAAATAGCCCCCCCCCCCACCCAAATTACAATGCCTCCGCTGCCACTGGTGAGAGGTCATTTAAAAACCCATGCAAAAGCATTTTTTCATCAATAATATAACATATGGTATACACAGCACTGATCAATAATTACATATTTTGTGTACTTGTATTTGTATTTATACACTATATTGGATACAAAATTACATAACATGGTGTACAATGTACCAAAGAACTCACATCATTTTGACACAATTCTTTTTATTTTGGTGGTGATCTTTGGATTAATGGGGAGCCCTTAGTATAGGATAACAAAACTGATTCAAATATGACAATTTGGATTTCAAAAACTAAGATGCAGTTCTAGTCTAATTTACGGGTTTTAGTGGCATTTTTGGATTTTTGTAGTATTGCATTTGCCAAGTCGAATATCAGGGTAGCCTGTAAATCTATTCTAAAAAAGGGAATTAGATTTAAGGATGAATCTGGCGAGGGAACCTTGACACTAGGGAAAAAGGCAGTTCTGATACCTGTGACGTGATCAAGCAAAATTAGTCACATGTCTGCAGTTTTCAATTTTGATATTAATATAAAAGCAGGGGGAAAATGATACAGTATGGTCCAAAACCCCACTAAAATCGAACTTCTAGGTTTTAAAGTTACAAACGATCTACCAATCGTGAGAACAACGTAAAACATAAGAATTTGTCACTTCTTTTTACCTATAACTCACAATCAATATTCCCGACATCCGACTCATTCCACTTATTAATCGTGTCATATTGTGTCGATGGACCCTTAATTGACAATAAGAAAAAAGAGCAGTTTTTCTGATACCTATATTTTGGTTTTCTCTATTTTTGATATATAGATTTTATGTAAATTTATATGTATAGGCCTATACAGACAAAATTCTATCTTTATTGGACAAATTAATTGTAAGCATGCATATTATTTCATTTCACTTCTAGTCTTCAATATAGCAAGCGAAATAAAAGACCATTCTATTCCACGGGTGTGTTAAGTTTAGCAAAATGTTTATTGTGCAATAAACTTGAACAAATGTTGAAAGTGTTTTGTTTGAAATCATCAGGCGATATTACTACCCACTAATCAGATGGTGCCATTTATTAAAACATATATAATTTGGGTGTTTTCCAACATTTCACAGGGTCAAATGCAGGACTATGAAAAAGAGCCGTAACCATACTAGGCCCTATATATAATTACTGAACTGTGTTAAAGTTTGCACCGACGCAATCTGTTGTTTATTACTTTGTGCACTAACCACGGGGATATTTAATTTGGAGGCAACATATCTTGTGATTGTATGATTACTTTACACATGGACATCAACATCTGCACTTAATTGGGTAAGTTTAGAGTTTTATATGTTCATCACGTATAGGCAATGCATATATATATATATATATATATATATATATATGCAAGGGAGTTTTACAATCAGAATATGCCTATATCAGAATATGCCTATATTCTGATTGTAAAACTTCATACATCCATTTTTGGCAAATTTGAGAAAACAGCAAAATGTGTTTATTGAAAACGCAGTTCAATACAAACAAAATGATAATTTAATTTAAGTATCATTAATTTCATAACAAACAAATGTGCTAGAGACATGTGATTGTTAGTTTATAAAACTCAATATAGGCTACTGACAATAATATTGTTATTCAAAAATGTGTAGGTTTACCAATTCTTCACAACAGACTATGGTCATGGCACATACCTATACCCGTCACCCGTACGCGTAATGAATTTTTGCCCGTGTTTACATTGAAAAATCTAAAAATTTGACTCAAACATTTCCCCCCACTTTTTCAATCAATTTGGAAAGATTTGCCTGTCTGAACAAGTCAACAAATTAGTCTGAAAATCTAATTTGAGAAGTAAGTGTTTCCTGCCCGACCTGTTTATGTGTTTGAAGGTGTAATTCAACGTGTATAGTTTTTACGTCATCCAGGCTTGAAATCAAAACAATGAAATCTTAAAAAGAATGAATACTGAAATAGTTACCCCAAAAAGAACCTTTTTTTTCGAGAAACTAACAACCAAGTTTCATTAGCTTTATGGTGTACGGTATCGTACGGAACATGGTTATCTTAAGCCGAAAAAAAGGTTGTTTGGTTGTTTACATTCAAAAAACAAACAATTTTTTATTTATTTTTCTTCTTAATGTTCTTTTTTCACAGTCCAAAACATAACCTTGGATGACCAATATTTGACCCGAAATAACCCACAAAATATCCCATGACCCATAGCATAGCACTGGTATCCTATTACTATAGTATTTTCATTTATTCTGATCAATTCTTTTTTTGAGAACCGTTTTCTGTGTAAAAATACAATTTATTTCTAAGGCAACAACATCTAAAGGCATAGAAGTGTTGCCTATCGCATAATATAATATAAGAAATATTTATATATAAATATTGCATAATTTATTTTGTTTTATAAATATTTATTTTAAAATTACTGCTTCAGTTCTTATGCATATGACTCAATATCTTTAATACACCGGTTTACCATTTTTCCTTACCAGATCACGTGAATATTTTTTATTATTCTATTGTTATATAATGTAACAAGCAATACATATCTTGCTATATTTTAATATTATTTTCATATATACTTCAAAGTGTACTGAATTTAGGTATTTTTCAAATGTTAAATGAAATGTATGAAGTCTCTGTTGTTTGACCCGGGACTTCATATGATTAATTTCTTGACTTTCCCTTGAAATAAAAATTAAAAATTAAAAAAATAATCCGCCCGCCCGCACCTTATCTCCCAGCTATATGTGTGGACAACCAAACAATTTTTTTGGGCCTCATGGTAGTGGTGTAAACAGTATACAACCAATTTACTCCAAGCGGGCCATGGTATAGGCCTATATATATATATATATTTGAAAACAGTCTTGTTGCACCAAATTATTTTGACCACTTAATCCAAACTAAATGAGGTTGAGGTATTAATCTAAATTTAGTAAATGTGCAATATATCAATAGTCATGGTATAAGTATTAATTTATAATGAGGGGGCAGGGGGCATTCCCCAATACATCTTTCGTATAGCGCGGGAAAATGTATTCACGTGTTATAAAGCAAGCCATAAAGCCCGCCAGCTATCGTTAATCGCGCCAGCTAGTGCCGTTGCCTAATCAAAGTAGTAATAATCTCCAAGATCCACGTAACATACATGTATATCAACAATTTACATTATCCAAGATATTGTATTATCATGATTATCATACACCACTGTGTCATTTCATCATGAAAATGCATTGGGCCTAGAGTTGGTTAGTCCATGGTTTTTCCGGCTCCATGGACACTGGATTGGGTATAGTCAGAGATTGGGGGTAAGCAGAGGATCTATTTTAGATCTAATGTATTAGCTGCACAATGTACATGAAGGTACTGGCTCTGTTAAAGGTGCATTCATCGATTTCAAAATAAGATATATGTTTTTAAATTGCCTTCAAAACATTAGAATACAAAAATAAAAATAAACTTTACTGATCTCAATATTATACAGTATATACGAGGGTCAGTCAGTAAGTTATGAAAGTGATCATGGTATGGGATGCATGAGTGATTATATTGAGGTATAGTGTGATCAATACAAAGTATGAACCTTTGTCTTTCAAACAATACAGTTTTGGATTTCTAAGTGTGAACTATGACATCATAGCATTGTCTCAAAACAAGTACACTTGGAACACTACTTTATCAGTTATTTGGCAGGAAATTTGAATTGTTTGTATGAAACATGTGGTAAGAAGATTGCATACAATGACACGAGAAGCAGGTAAATCCCAATTATTTTAGCGTAAGTATGATAAAAAAGACAATAACTTTAATCCCTGTGTAATTTGATATATGTAGTATAAGAGGAAAAAGTAAGGAGAGGCAATTGAATAAAAAGTATACAAATATCATTATTTCAAATAGCAAATTTCATTGAAAAATTCCCAATACACTAAGGGACCGTTCATTATTCATGGTGGAGGGGGGTTGGGTTAAATATAGGGGGGGGGGGGTCATGTACCTTTCATATGTTGAAATAGGGGGGGGGGGGGGTTATGTAACTTTTTATTCTTGAACAGGGGGGTTGTGTAAATTTGTTTAAACTATAAAATGGTGGTGATTGGAGTGATTTTAGAGGCTATTTTGGAGTGTAAATGCCATTTTTTTCTGCGCTTCGCGCATATTTTCTTAAAACCTATCGACTTCAAAAACTTTTACTATGAGACGACTTTTGGACAGAAAATCGACGATATGGTGGAAAAACATCTATATAATCATCAACGATCGAGACATTAAAGCCACAGGGTGTATAATGTTACAAAATCCAATTTCATGATTTAAAAATGTGATTTATTGCATGCTTTTCACCTCGTCTCTGCTTTGCACCAATGCTCACAAAAGTAGAACTTTCACTGGATTATACGTTTCTGGTCAGAATGTTCTAACTTGTTTGGGTTATAAAGACTCACAAAACCACCCAAAATGTATAAATATGAAAAAAAATCCAACTCGCTACGCTCGCCATTACTAGTTTCACACAAAAAGAAGGGGCATCATAAAATTATTGGCCGTTCAGATAGGGCACAAACAAAATTTGCCAACGTATCCTGAACAAAATTCCAAAGGTAAAGACAGCCCCTTTAAAAGTATGTGACAAGTTGATTTTTTTCGGGGAGGGGGGGGGGGGGGGGGGTGTAAAAAGCTACTGGTTAGCAGGGGTGGGGGGGGGGGGGGGGGGTCATGTAATTTTCAGTTTCAGCTGTAGGGGGGGGGGGGGTAGGTAATTTTAACATACGAGTCTCGAATTTGTCCCAACCCCCCCTCCACCATAAATAATGAACGGTCCCTAATATTGCGGAAAATCAAACAATTTAGGAAAAATCCAAGCAATTAACCAGTTTGGGATATTCCAAATAATTATTATTTAATTTATTATTGTTAACTAATTATCTGAACTTATTCGCATGAAACCTGCAGAAAATATGCGCATGCGGCAGATCATTTTGAACAGGGACAAAAATGGCTAAAATCATGAAATTTACCAGATAAAAGCTTACTGTGCCTTCAAATTCTAATCAGAAATAGCGAAAAATGCTTAAATCAATGTGTATAAATATTTTGATAGTTAAAATAAAGATTTTAAATTATATATCACTTTGTGCTTCAATTCATTCGTATTTTTAAACATTTTGTAACTGATTATTGTGTAAATTATGTAATACTTTTTATACAACAGTGGTGCTTTGCTGTAATGCATCTTTTATATCATATTTTTAAAATTGTTACTGTTATTTTGTTGTTATATAATTGTATGCATTGTATGTCTGTGATTTGTACAGCGAATTGATCTTTTGGAAATGCGCTCTATAAGGCTAAATAAATAAATAATAAAATGGTTTGAGGAAATTTTATGAACAGCTCCTCTTGAAATCCCCACTATTATTGCTTTACATCCCACAACAATTTACTAAATTATAATCCCTCCATTGTTCTTTATCCTTTGTTGTTTTCTAAGGTATATTATTGCGGATTTTGCTAAATAAAAGGGTATTTGAAATGGTCCCTTCTTGTTTGTATTAAGGAATTCAGATCTAAAAAAGAGTGTCAAACAGAGATATGTGTGTGTTCTAACGATGTGCAAAGTGTTATCTGTTTTCATGCTTGCATTGCCGGGATATAAGCATATGTATCAATCAACCCATATTCAACATATTACATATCCAGCCAAATAATTGACAGATTTCAGTCAGTGTCTGAAACCTATTGTGTTAATGTTAATGACGTTAACGTTAATGACGTTACATAACCAAAGGTATTTAACAATCCAAAAGTGAATTGTTTGAAAGACAAATGTTCATACTTTGTATTGATCACATTATCCCTCAATAGAATCACTCATGCATCCCATAACATGATCACTTGCATTATTTATTGAACGACCCTCGTATATGATAATCTATAAATAAAAAAATGAATTCGTCCGCTGAAATGGTCTAGAAACAATTTCGAAGGCTGTAGGTATCTCGCAATAATCAAAGTCGGGCTAGATGTTGTTAAAGGTTCAGTCACATAACCGATTATTTGCTAGAAAACCACTTCCAGACTGCTCAAGACTGGTCACGATTGGCCATTATTCGAAAATCGTGAGCAGTTTTCTTTTTTCATGTGTAGTTTCGGCAAGGTCTGGGACTGTCCTGTGCAGTCTTCTGCAGTCTTGTGTGGTCGGGAGCACGTGGAAAATTTGACAAACCCGCCACGATTTTTTCTCGCAGCCTAAAAAAATGTAACCGGCGACAAATCGGCGAGCAGTCTTGACAGCAACATGTCACAACTTGTGCCGTCGTGTCAGGGTCGGCGATTGATCGGGGACTGAACAAGTGGCGTCGCCGATTAAACATGCTTGATCTTGTTGATTTCATGATGCTGTCGCCTAATGGCGTCTCTTGTCTTGTTGAAGGCGGGGAATCCCTGCTCATCCCTGGTCGGGATCCAAAATGTAAATTGTGCAAGTTTGAACAAGATTTCAGCCGATTTAGAAAAAATGGTGGTCTTGTGTAGTTGGGAAGAGGTTGGGTCGCGAGCTGTCTTCTACGTGACTGCTGCTTAACGACGAGTAGAGCGGGGCATGAGCGGGTCCACTACTACGTATGTTCACATGGTCATATTCGGGCTATTGGGTAGGCACGATACCAGTGCTAAGTTATACCACAAGTGATTGCTTAATTCGGGTCGTGTCCCCGATCTACGATGTTTCTCCACACTCTTCTGTCGTTCATTGCTGTCTTTATGTCACTCGTCTCCAGTCCAGTATCTTGCTTGAGTAGATCGATAAATGTCAGGGCAGGTCGTCCCGGCTTTCTTTTGCCATGTTTGGGGATCCAGTACACCAGTTTGGATACTGGCTCCTCACTTCTGTAACAGTGGCCAGCAAACCTTGTTCTTCTCTTCCGGATCTTCTGGCTTATTTTGGGGAGGTCACCATACAGTTGGGTGTTTGGTATATGTTGTTTCCAGTTGACATTGAGTACTACTCGCAGCATTCTGGTGTAGCAGCCATCTAGCTCTTTCTGTAGCTTGGGAGTAATGGTCCAAGCTTCGCATCCATATAGCAGAACTGACTCCACCGTTGAGGCAAACAGACGAAGTTTGAACTTCCGAGATAGAGTTGACTTCCATATTTTGTTCATTTTGCCGCACGCTCTCCATGCTGCTGCTTTGCGTTGCTTAATGTCTTTTACCGTACTCTCCATCCAGGCACCAAGATATTTAAAATCTTGAACTTCCTCCAGCTTGTTGCCATCATTTGTCTGTATAGATCCCTTCTGGCTCTGGTTATATGACATAAACTTGGTCTTCTTAGCATTCATTTTGAGACCGACCTTTGCTACTGATGTCTCAACTCTTTGCAGCAGATCTTGTGCTTGATGAAATTTCTCTGACAACAATGCAATGTCATCGGCGAAGTCAAAGTCTGTCACCACCTCTGGCCCGATCCGCCTACTTCTACGCCTGTCAAGATGAAAACCAAGCTCTTCTTCTCTCCCCTCTATGGCTATCCTCAGGGCAAAGTCCAGCACAATCACAAACAGATATGGGGCAAGTGTGTCTCCCTGTAGAACTCCAGCCAATATTTCAAACTGTGCAGTCTCTCCGTCAGGTGATATTACCTTAGCCATGGTATTCTCGTACATTCCTCCGATTGCTTCAACGACTTGTTTTGGTATTCCATAAGCTCGCAGAATTTTCAGCATTTTGCCACGGTGGATTGTGTCGAAGGCCTTTCTGAAATCAATGTAGGTGATTACTGCTGCTAGGTTATTGGCTTTAACTCCTTCTATGAGCCTCCTCAGTGCCAGTATGTGGCCCGCTGTCGTCCTTCCAACCCTGAAGCCGTTTTGATTGGTTCTCAAATGCTGATCCAAGTGATGGTAGAACTTTTTGGTATTTAATGACCCTTTTAATGAGGCAAATGGATTTTTAATAATGGTATAGGTGCGTTCACTATTATAGCCTATTATAATTAGTTACAAGCGTGTTAATTTGGATAATATTGTCATTGTTCTTTCTTTTATTAACCAATGATATTTTATACAAACCATGTTCCTTAAAATTAGTTGCTTGTTGCTGTGGGCTTGACCAGCAGTATTTGTATATAATTAGGCAGTTTTGGCTGTGAGTCATTGTAAAAACTAAAAACTGCACCCTTGTACCATACAGATCAAGGAACACCATTATCAGTGATTATATCTCTATACTATGATGAAGAAATTAATGACGTTTTAATCATCTCGTATGATTAAAACCAACTTTGCTTCAGGAAGTTGTAAACCACCCTTTTGTTGTCAAGTACTTGACTCTTAAAGATGCATGTTGATCGCTAGTCGCGAGATTGTCTTTGGTCTATTGCATTATGAGTGCGCGTGGTTTCGTGCGTCGTTGGCTGGTCCTATGTATTCACAACGCTATTTGGTTACAACGAATACAGAAGTCGGAAATTCCCACCACCCAACCCTTTTTATTTTGGGTGCATATCGGGATTTTCTTGGGGGGGGGGGGGGTGTCTTGGTGGTTCTGAGGCTAAATTCCCCCCTTTCTGGTTCCCGGTTTGTTCTATTGAACATCCCGGTGGCGGTCAATTTTGTCCATGGGTGTCCACTTTTGGCTGTGGCCGTCTGTGCGGTTCCCAGTAGCTTCCTCCAATTGGGCTTCTGGTGGTGACCATTTATTTTTATTTCCACGGGGGGTTCCCCTGTGGTTCGGGGGTTCCTTGGCATCCCGTGTGGTGTTTTATTTTGTCACTTGCTTTTCGCATCCCAGTATGACAGGTTTCCTTCTCGCTGGGCAGAATTTGTATAGCAAAAATATCAATCCAATTGAAATTGGAGGTTTTGAGTTGAATCATCCTTTGTGTCAAACAAAATGACATAAATTAATTAATATAAATATATCAAAGTTATATATAAAACATCTATCTATCTATCCGGGTGCACGTAAACTTGTGCCTAATTTCCAAGATAATTAACAATTATCTTCCGGACTATTGACTCGTATAAGTAAGAAATCTTATAAAAAGACTCTTACAAGAAATATCACCATTCAAGGTCGCATAAGGTCTGTACGCAAGCTTCGGCATCAATTATTCCGTTTGCTCAATTCCATGCGCTTATCGCACATGGAAATTTGCTGGCTTTTAACAGATAAGCCAACATCGTCACAGGCGCATCTTCAGATTCCATGTTGTTGCGCTCTAGTTAAGCCTATTGCCTGAATAGAACATATTCGCTGTTATGGGTAACAGCGTGTGACACTCAGTTTATATACAAGTTTAATAATATTTTGTAACAATACATTATGTTAATTATATGCGAGTATAAAGGACTTCTCATCTGGTGTTATACAAAATAAACGAGATTCGTTGTGACATGCAGCGTGAATTGCAATAGCGTTGTGTAGTATATCTTCCTTTACAACTATCTGACAAGCAATGTGGCTTTTATTATGTATATTTTCTGGATAATTTCTGCGTTTGGAAATAAAAAAGGGGCTGATAGAAATTGTGGCAATAACAAGGTAGGAACATTAAATATTAATTCCCACTTTCTATTCAAAGCAGATTAAATATTTTGAAGCCCTTACTGTTCAGTAACATAACCATTATAACTGGATTACCTTTTGCCGAGACGCCGAAGCGTCGCGGCACATTAGAGACGAGATATCTCAGTATTCAGTGTGCTGAGCACCACTGTCGAATTTTTAGATTGGACGAAACAGCGTAAATATTAAAGTTGTTATCGGTTTCGGCAATTGAAAAGGATTGTATCAACGTTTGTTTGGATAATTTTAACAAAGACATTCATAAATAAGAATTTTTGATTGGACGAAACAGCGTCAATATTAAAGTTGTTATCGATTTTGGCCAATGAAACGGATTGTATCAACATTCTATTTGAATAATTTAATCGAAGACATTCATAGATAAGAATTTCTGATTGGACGAGTCAATAAGAAATTCTAGCTCTCAAGTGCTCTCAACCAATGCTAATGATTGTTTGAGTCGCGCTTCATGAAGTTGATGGTGTGTTATTTGTATGCGATTGCCGTCGTTCGATTGAAAAATAGTGATTAACGCTTTACAGCGAATGAAAATTAATTAATTAGTTATGATCATATTAATTTATAGCCTGAATTTTATTAATAAAGGGGTGGGTTTTTTCAAAAAACTTTGTTATTAAAGAATTGTAAATCTTTTGCATATCATACAAAGAATATGTGTTATTATAATTAGATCCCCTAATTTGGGGAAATCCGTACTCTCTAAACGAGGGAACTTCTAAATAGGGTGAGTTACAAAGGGTAAACGCCGAGGTGAAAATTACAGACGACAAATTATTTCGTTTAGGAATTGTAACATGAAAAGTATTTTGTAAATAGCATTTTATTTACACATCAGCTTTAACATTTAGGGAATAATGTACGGTGGCCCTGAAGGGTCATGACGAGTTAACCAGATGATGCGAGATAATTTACAGATGACGTGATAATTGACTACATAATTGCGAGATGACGTGATAATTGACTACATAATTGCGAGATAATTTACAGATGACGTGTTAATTGACTAGATAATTGCGAGATAATTTACAGATGACGTGATAATTGACGAGATAATTTACAGATGACGTGATAATTGACGAGTTGACGTGATAATTGACGAGATGACGTGATAATTGACGAGATGACGAGATAATTTACAGATGACATGATAATTGACGAGATGACGAGATAATTGACGAGATGACGTGATAATTGACGAGATAACGAGATAATTGACGAGATGACGTGATAATTGACGAGATGACGAGATAATTTCCAGATGACGCGATAATTGACTACATAATTGCGAGATAATTTACAGATGACGTGATAATTTCCCATCAAAAACCAATTATAACATGATTCAAAGACGATCGAAAAATCACCCTATTTATAAAATATCATAAAAGGACTTTAAAGCCTCGCCTTAATGTCTACACTCTACAGTGACTATTACTATAGGTGTTTTTCAGTGGCGTATCTCCTGGAAAGCCAGGGGGCAGAGTGCCCCCTGAAGGCTTTGACCGTGAAGGCCACGAAGGGAAGGGAAGAAGAAAGGGGAGAGAGGAAGAGAAAAAGGGAAAGGAAAGGGAAAAGTGGAAGGAAAGGGAATGAAAGGAAGAAGAGGAAGATAAAGAGGGAAGGAAAAGGGAAAGTAAAAGAAAAGAAGAAGAAGAGGAAGATAAAAAGGGAAGGAAAGGGAAAAGGAAGGAGAAAAACTAAGGGTAGGAAGGACAGAGGGGAAGGTAAAGAATAGTGTAGATAGTTGATAAGGAAGGGAAGTGGAAAGAAGTGAACATCGAAAAGAACTTGGAGAAGAGAAGAGATTTAACCATCCAAACACATTTATGTGTAAGCATGCAATACGTAACTTCAGTGACTTTGATCAAGGTAATCATAGGACTGGGTAAGAGATCACTTCCCCTTTGACTTTGGGTGAATTGCGCCTATTTGAAGAATCTAAGGGATCTAGGAATCTAAGAGATCATTTGAATTCCAACAATTTTGCGTTATCTCTACCACTTCATTCAACCATAACTTTTGAACCGAAAGTAGAATTTTGATCAAATTGAGGCCGCACCCCCACCATCTTGAAAATGTAGGACCAATGCCCATTTTGTGAAACCTCTTCAAAAGGACTGGTTCGAATCATGTAACAAACATATTCAGTTCTGCATGGATACACAGACACTCATTCTATTATTTAAACCCATTCAATCTCAATACAAAAAGGTTATTTTGCATAACATGGTGAAGGGCAATCGTATAAGTGGAAGTTGTATCTGGCACAACGTCGATTCTGGGTAGCTCTAGTTAATTGTCCATATCTCAGGATTGACAAATCCGAATCCGATGAAAATAAGCAGCATCTGAAAGCCAGGTGTTTAGTCTTTCCATATGTATAAACATCTTACACTAAATCTTAGAACTTCATGGTCAACAAGTTGGGTAAGCATATGCACCTTTTTTTAGGGACACCCTGTATACATGTACACAGCCCACAATAATATATAATTCGCTTCAATGCGCACTGCTTTCTAACAAAGTATTACCAGATGGTGCCTTACACGTAGGGTGAAAACTATGTTTAGTGCTAGTAATATCTAATGATTAACCCGAAATCCGCCAAATCTCGGATATATCTAAAGACGTACGTAGTGTTGTGTTTATTTCTCAATGAAAATGTCACGAAGAGTCTCAAAAGGATGCCCAGTGCTATCTTATATTTACATATACATGTTTATGCTTGTGTAAGGCCCGTTCTAAACCACATCTTTTAAAATTGTATTTATCTATTTTTAAGGTAACCAATATATACCACACTTTAAATTTTACCTGTCACACATGATCAAAATGTTAAAGAAACATTGAAACGAATTACATGACCATTATTTTAGGGTGGAGCGGGGATGGGAATATCAATAAGCATATCCGAAGCGGTCGAAATTACTGTGTTAAGCACGATTATTAAATGTTTTAATATGATATTAAATTAATTGTCCTCAGAAGGTTAAACTACGTACTGTAGACAAGAAACTACAACACACAGCCAATTTGTACAATTTCCTCAATAACCTTTAATGATATGTGGGATGAGCTGGAGTAGTCAAAGCATCACTGCCTGATGCACACAAATGTAATAAGTATTTTTTCCTCTGTCATAGAAGTAGTAACAATATTATACCATGCTTTAGTAAACAATACACCATGCTTTAGTTATCAATACACCATGCTTTAGTAAACAATAAATGTAAGCCAATCTAATAGGACGAGGATCTGGACCACGATTTGGAAGGGTCGAGTCCCCAAACGAAGCATTCAAGCCTTCCACAAATTCATGGGCAAAACCATTGAAACGAGCACAACAAATATGGTCCAGACCCTTACCCCCCCCTAAAAAACACCTGCCCCACCCCTTAATAAAACCAAAAACCTGCCAGTCATCGGCCAAGTCCGGCTCAGACCCAAGCTAGCATAACCAGGACTCATAATGCTTGAACACGACCCAAACAACTCCTCCAGTATGGATAACTGGGTGGGTTTGGGTGGGATTTTTCACCATGCGACTATGACTTTTAAATAAAAGTAATCAGATATGATCAATGCACATTGTATGCTTGTGTTCTTGGTGGGTTGGGTGGGTTGGGTGGGATTTTTCACCATGCGACTATGACTTTTTAATAAAAGTAATCAGATATGATCAATGCACATTGTATGCTTGTGTTCTTTTTATCTCTTAACTTCACAAAGCAAGTTGAATGTGTGTTCTCAGTCACAAGGTTGCCGAGTATCGCCGAAACTTCCTAGAGTGAATTGTTTATTTTTTTAAATTAAGAAAAAACCGCTGCCAAGCAATGCGTGCGGGCTGCTGAGACAAAGTAATAATTTTGTTTGGCCTTAGGTGGTTTTATTAATCTGTACATTGATCAGATCGAAGAAAATGTTAGCTTTTTAGAAGCTCATTTAAAGCCAAAATGTACCACAATCATCATGGCAAAGTTAGTGGATAAGTGCGAGAATTTGTTTTGAGTGCTATGCGCAGTCAATAGTTAGGTCACCCAAGCCCTATATGAAAGCTAAAGGGTTCAACAAAAGAAAGTATACCACTTTGTTTATGTCATTTTGAGTAATTTTTAATTTGTTGTTGACCAAACAGGCTAGATAGGCATTTAGATTAATCTTTTAGGCATAATTTGATACCAAATTTGCCCCCTAACAGCAAAGATAAACCATGATTAGCACCATTTAAAGGAAAATATCCCATTTTCAAAAGTCGCATTTCCAATACACAAGCACGAGAAGATTTGGTTAATCTGTCCATGTTCTACCCATCCATAACATTCCTTTACATTCAAATCCTTCACCCATGCATCAGTTTACATTTGAATTAGCCCACGCATTGAGGGATATGCGCGGTGATCAGTACGGGATAAATACGGCATAATGTGTGTGTTAACAATTGGCCCTTTCTTCTCGTGCTGTGTATTGGAAATGCGACTTTTGAAAAAGGGATATTTTCCTTTAAATGGTGCTAATCATGGTTTATCTTTGTTGTTAGGGGGCAAATTTGGTATCAAATTATGCCTAAAAGATTCATCTAAATGCCTATTTAGCCTGTTTGGACAAAAAAAAATTGGAAGTTACTCAAAATGACATAAACAAAGTGGTATACTTTCTTTTGTTGAACTCTTTATGAAGATTGTTAAACGGGGTCAGTCGTCACAAACATGCACAAACACAATAGTCAAACGACCTTGCTATTGTCATGCTATTGTCAACACTCCCTACACAGAGGTCTGCAGTGCAAATCTGTACGATTTTCGCCATGTGATGTCTATGGCAGATTTCATTCCGTGGTATAAAGCTATGAGGTTCCGTGGTCTTCGCTATCTCCAAGCAGATAGAACAATACGTACATGGACTTTTTTGTAGACGAGGGTTCATTTCATGAATTGGTGATGTTTAGAATGAGTTAGGATTCCTGTAATTTTGAAGACCACGGATTTTCAAAACGTGAATTTTCCGACATTGTACGACATAAATTTGGTCACCAAACGTGTTTAAAACTATACATTTTACCGTTCTGCAGATGTTATTGACCCTCCTCTAAAATTCTACATGATTTTTAACACGTTTCTTAGTTTTTGAGATGCCCAAATAGACCATTTTCCGAAGCTATTTCTAGCAAATATTGCAGTCACTAAGACTCCATTGTTTTCTTGCGTATAACAAAATATGACATGCAGCGTGACCTCCCTACTGGCTGATGCGCGCATTTGTTTAGTCAGTAAAGTCAGTAAACATGGTAAAGTCTTGTCAGTTCATTTCTTATTTCTTGCCACCTCCCTTCGCCATATGAAAAACCACTGGCTTATATTAATGTCAGCGTCATGATGTCATAGCTGCACATTTATGGTATATGATAATTGCTATCATATCTGTTTCACTTTTGTTCTGATGCGGTCATGCAAAGCCAGAGAGAGATTTTGGGTAGCATAAAAGGAAAATTACTCTCGAAATAAATACCTGTTTTTTTGTTTTTTATCCCTCCCCCATTGCGGCGCCACTGTCCAATTGGTCCAAATCAAAAACCGACCAGGTAATATGTATATGAATTTATCTACTCTAGGTATACCTCTTAGCGAAAGGCCGAATTTCGAAAATAATTTAACGATAAAGTCTCAAAACACAATGAATATAGTAATTGCTACTCCCCCACCCCATTTCTGGTATCTGATAAATATATTTTGCATTATATACGATTTTATGACCATAAACATTGTATGTTAATACAATTTATTCTCAACATTTCAGGCTTATATCTCTTCTTGTGTGACAGTGTGACCCAGAGATAACATCAAAATGTCAAAAATAGGGAAACAAATGATGAAGGCAGCTGAGAAGGGTGATGTGAAGACTCTGGAAAAGCTCATCGAGGAGGGAGGAGATGTTAATTATGCCGATAAACGGGTGAGTACAATTATATATCAATCTTTAACCTTTGGGACAATTAAATCCTTAATACAAATATATTTTGAATACAAATTAACACAAGTCCTTGTCAATCTTTGGCATTAATCCAATAACAGTGCTTAAACAGGAAAATAATATCA
This sequence comes from Ophiura sarsii, assembly GCA_035610835.1. Lineage (NCBI taxonomy): Eukaryota > Metazoa > Echinodermata > Ophiuroidea > Amphilepidida > Ophiuridae > Ophiura > Ophiura sarsii. Next base: position 26,910,709 of record CM069457.1, read on the forward strand.
ATTATTATTGCCCATAGATTTTCTGTGATGGAATTAACTGCTGGGGAATGTTGCAAAAGGGGTTAAATATAGATGGCATGCATTATATGGTCAATAAAAGATGATTCATTACATTCCTATACCACTTCACCATACTCTGGGTCATTCGGTGTATTTACTTTTCGCTCGTTGGTTTTATTGACATAAATCCTTACAAAGGAAATGGGCGGAGTAGTTTTTTGGAGATCTGTCAATATAAACGGCCGATAATATGAGAATCAATGATATGAAACATGGTGGCTGGTACGGGCAGGCGGCGGCGAATAGAGCGTGGAAATGGGGGGGGGGGGGGGGTGAAAGTAATCGGAACTTGAATTACGGGAGGGGTATGGAAGTAAGCAGAACTTGAATTAAAAATCTTTTGAACATTATATATGCCAAGTACACGCGGCGGCGGCGAATAGAGCGGGGAGGGTGGGTGGAAGTAATCGGAACTTTAATTACGGGAGGGGTATGGAAGTAAGCAGAACTTGAATTACGGGCGGGGGGGGGGTGGTGGAAGTAAGCAGAACTTTAATTACGGGGGAGGGGTGGAATTCAAAATTCAAATTCGGGGGGGGGGGGGGGGGTGGGGATGGGGGCACTGGCGGTGAACGGAAGCGCATCTCTGGCCGTAGAGGAAATAAGGTTTACTAGGTATCAGGTATGGGTAATAAATTGGCGGCGGACAGTACATACGCACATCAGACTTAGAGGCAATGTTAGCGGGAAGGGGGGGGGGTGTAGGGCGATCGTCACCGGTGCCGGACCGATGCAAACGTCGGCTTAGAGGCAATTTCATTTTAAGTTAGGCCTATTGTTAAGCGAGGGAGGGTTGTGAATCAGAACTTGAATTTAAAAAAAAAATCACACGGTTTTTGTCCAAGTTGATCATACCACAACACTGACAGAACACCCCTACGAAAATAAATGAACATACAAAATTTTATTTCAAAATGTCTTTTTTTCTTCAAATTATTTCACTTTAAATTGTTCTACTCTCTTAACCAAACCAACTTTTTGTTGTTGAAGTGTTCTGTTTTTATCAGACGGATTTCTTCGGAACGCACTTTAAAAAATAAAAATAAAAAGTTTCGCGTAGACTTACACTTTTGTATTAGGCCCATATTCCACATGACGTGTCTTCATCACTGAATTTAGATGCCCGTGCTGACCAGCAAAATCAATGTAAAATCAGAGCATTGAATTACGCGAAACATTTAACGCAATCAGCGCCCGCGACTTAACTGCGATGAGCTTGTAATAAAAAATAATGGTGAAATGGTTAAATTCTGCTTGCAACTGAATATCACACCTACCCCACCCCAACACCACCCCACCCAACCCCCACCCAACCCACCCACCCACCCACCACCCAACCCACCCAACACCCAACACCCACCACCCACCACCACCAGACCCCCACCCAACCCGACATTTAAGTCAATTTCACGCGCAGTCGTCTGCAGACGACATTCCGAAAGCCATTTTGGTGGTTTTCTCAGTTTTTAATCTCACTAGTCATAAAAATGTAGGCGTTAAAAATAAAAATAGTGCCTGTCTGTATCTCCAAATATGGAAGGGTTTCATTTTCGCTTGTAGGAACAAAATTCGGAAAAATATTGCCTGTCTGTATCTCCAATCCATTCCTATACCACTTCACCATACTCTGGGTCATTCGGTGTATTTACTTTTCGCTCGTTGGTTTTATTGACATAAATCCTTACAAAGGAAATGGGCGGAGTAGTTTTTTGGAGATCTTTCAATATAAACGGCCGATAATATGAGAATCAATGACATGAAACATGGTGGCTGGTACGGGCATGTTACAGGGTGTCTCAAAAAAAACCGTGCACGTGTTTACCCAACTTATTGACCATGAACTTCTAGAATTTGGCGTAACAATTGTATACACATTGATGGACCAAACAC